>CM035801.1:27525688-27943188 GCA_020466265.1 Siphamia tubifer | reverse complement strand
GATCCAACTTCACACTCACATTCTCTTATAACATGGGAATTTGTCAAACACACTAACCAAACCATGTCCCAGTTGCTGGTTATATAAACCAGGCTCCACCACATTAACTTATATAACTGGCCCAGAACCACAAGTAAAGTTAGACTTCCCACTGTATCCCACTGTGCAAGATAAAAGTCCTGCCAACATGCTTCATTTGTCCCAAAGCTGCCACATCCAGCATCCTTCTAATGACATTTACGAGCTGCCTGATGGGACAGTACCCAGGCTCCTTTTGTACGTTCATGTATGATCACTTGACCACCAAAGACCTTTTGCATTTGCTGCATTTGCTGCCAACTGATTTCATTAGCAGTGGCTTTGTCCACATTAAACAGCATATATGCAGTGGGAGGGAATGTTCACACAGCTGAAAAAGGTCTCTCCTTTGCACGCTGGCAGAAAGAGAAAGCTTTCCGTCATGCATCAACAGAGTAACAGGGATTTCTTTATGTTGTCATTGGAAAAGCGTGGTTTTAGAGACAAAATATTTGTTTTTGGAGGCCTGACGATGCATTTGCCATTTTGGTATAAAATATGGTGTAAAGCACGGTGTGTGAATATTTACACTCTGTCATACCTGAAGTCCTAGGGGATTGCAAATTGTAGAAACATACACATTTACGTGGTAAGTGCAGGTTAAAAATGCTCTGGCAGGCTCCAAATAAACCCAGTGTGTTTGAGTTTATAAGGGGAGATGACGGTGGCCATGTGAGTAGGCCCGGAGACAACTGAACAGAAAAGCAGAGAAAAGATGTGGACGAGTCATTAGTCGGCTGCACAACAGCAGGAGACATGAGCAGAGAGCCGCCGAGCAAGAGGGGTGGGGGGTGGCTTATTTGTTCCACCTCATTATCTGGTGATTGTAATCAGAAAGTGAAATTTCTAGGGCCGATGATGGGCCTGCAACCTCTGGGGTTTTAAAAAGAATCAAAACGAAGCAAATAATAATTACCGCGGCAACTCATCAGCAAAAATTCCAGCGGTAAAGCCTCAAAAGTTGCAAGAAACTGCAATGACTGCAGACTGCATGACTGATAGATTGTATTCTTGTGGTTTTATTGACTGAAAAGAGATGGATAAGAGAAAAAAAAAATGCTCTGTTCAGCAAATTTGTTCAATAATAGTGCAGTTTCCTTTGTTCACTCATGGGGTCTATGTCAGCAATAGCACTGAAATTACACTTCATTTTTATTATTTGTTGGCTCTTCATCTTTCAGTTATTGTAATTAATTAGTTGTTTACTGGTAATCTACTTATTGTTTCGGTGACACTCTCAGATACATGGACTAAGTGGATGGAGTAAGTTCACAGGTTATAAAGCAGAATAATTTATTACTCAAATAGTTTGAAAGTAATTGCAAATACCTCTTTAAAACTTTGAATAAAAATATCATTTGACCTTTATTTTCATCACAAGTCATATTAGGGTCATACTGTATGTTTTGCAGACATATCATAGGGAGTTTAAGTCTCCACCCCTTCTGGGAGGTTCATAGGGCCTGAGGTCGGAAAATTATTGAATGATATTCAATGGGAAATTAAATGCTATAATCGTATCTGGTTTGTCATGTGCCCTGAATCACACACATGTTGTACCTCATAATAAACGCTAATTATTGATGTGCCTTTCAACTACTGCTGTTAACCGACGGCTGATTCATTTGCGAGTAAAACCCCTTAATAATTTGGACTACACGCCTGGCGCACATGTGACGTCACCACAGACTCCACACCACAGCTGAGTGGAGTGTGACGTCACATAGTCTCTTACTAAGCCCACATAAAACCTAACGTCACATTTTCTTCCCATCAAAAACGGGTACTCTGCCTATGACATATCAAATATTTCTTATTAATCGCTATCATATGTGAACCAGAATTTACCTTGACTCGCTCCATTCACTCCCATTCAAATTTTTGGCGAGCTAAGCACCCATGGACCGGAAGTAGAAAGGCGTGACTTAGCCTCCCCATTGGCATATTTAACCTTTGTTTAACCATGAAGGTCTGACAAAAATGTCTTTTACAGAATGTCCTTGCCAAGACAAGCAGGAGTGCAAACTGAAAAATGTTACAAAAATGAAGTGCCGTTGACCATGAAGACTAAGACTTCCTGTTGCACATGGCACAATAGTGAATCCAGAATCCATAAAACATATAAAATGCAGAACCTTGAGCCTCCAGACGTTTGAATGTGTTGACACAATTCCAGAGACAGTAGCGATGTGGCTAAGGCAACACTGCCAGTGGATAATATAACAGCTCATTAATGCTGACCAAGTCTGAGAATAGACGGCAAAAAGGCCTAAAATAAGCACCTGGAAGGAGGGGTGGGAAACGGGGGTGGGGGGGGTTAACATCCACAAAAACAAATCAAAACGCCGCAGGCAAACTGAACTAGCCCACCACAAAATAGTGCTTTACTTGTGTATGACAGCTGCAAATAACCACAGTCACTCACAAACATCAGCAGCACCAGTGAAGTGCAGCGGTCAGCTGTGGTGCAAGGTCTGCACTGTGTACTTTCTGTGCTAATGTATTCCATCTCTCTTTAGGCTCACGCCTGTCAGAGTGCAGGAAAAAAAAAAAAAAAAAAAAAAAAAAAACTGCTCACCTCAGTCTCTGCGAGCTCACACGCAGATCGGCCTCACAGTGCCCACTCTATCCCTTCCCCGAGTCACTTTGTTTGCCAGGAAACTATTCCCTCTGAGCCGCTAGCAAATAGCTCAGAAGCCGTGGGTGAGCCAATGATCAATGAGCTGCGAGCAGGGTGACAGCAGACAGCTAGTTAGTTCACCTGATAATGCTCTGACAGAGATGGCAAAGACGCTTTCAGGCTGATGATCCTCTGTGTATAGCTGTGTGGTAGGAGGCGCAGCGGTTCAAAGGAGGAAAGTACACGCTGAGCGGCTGCCACTGGCAACACGACTCACATCCTACGACTGTTTGCATTGGTTTCTTAGAGGTTTTTGCCTTCTAACATGTACTGTTGGAGTTTCAGACTTTGTGCAGTTCAAAATATATTCAAAAAAATATCTATCTATATAAAATAAATCAAATATCTTTACACTAGGATGAGTATTTTATAGTTTTAGACAAGTAATTCATTAATTAAGATGCAGTCGACATCGCTATACAACTCTATTTTTAGTTGTTTAAGGACGTTCTAGAGAGAATTTCATTATTTTCCTAATTAGACATGATTCTAGAGAAAAGAATGATCACATACATTTGCATGAGATCATGATTGATGAAGGTTACATTTACAGACAAGGCATGATATTAACTTTTAATCACATTATGTTTACTGATTTATACTCATGTAATTTCATTATAAAGAAAAAGTCGCACGTTAAACTTACACTTTACACGATCCTGTCAACAGATGAAACACAATATCATAAAAAAAAATCATGGATATATCAAAGGTCTAGATTTTTTTTAGATATTCTAAAGTTAAAAAAAATGCTATCTATTCTCGTATTACATTTGTGTTTCAATTCTGTCTTTCTTTTTTAGTTTAGTCATTTTATTTCAAATATGTCAAACACACAATCATTTGATCTTTCAAAAGCTAATAATTGACAAAATAACAAGACAAAGACAATATAACCTAAATAAAAAATAAAAAGGCAAGTAACACATTCAAAAGGGGAGTGGGAAGAAGTAAAAAAAAAAAAAAAAAAAAAGATCTCCCACACCTATTGTACCAATCAATAATACAAATGTCAAAAAACATATAGAAATCTATTCCGGTTGGTTTATCAAAATGATAAAAAAATATCTCATATACAAAATATCCTATAATATATATTACTATGTCACTTATACACTCATATACACCTGTACATATATCATATGTACACACATACTGTCATTTTATAAATTATACGCTCTATATCTTTACATCCGCTTATACCTTCATATACACCCTATATGAGTTTCACTCATATAAAAGTGACAAAATATTTCATTCATAGATATTTCAACATATTATAATATTAGTCAGATTCTGTTCCTTCTGAATTATCAGTAGAGGAAATGTTTGTTGTGGTGGTATCATGGTGGTGTTTGACTTTGGGTCATTGGTCTTAACCCTGTAGTCCTTCACATATATGTGTGTGTGTGTGTGTGTGTGTGTGTGTGTGTGTGTGTGTGTGTGTGTGTGTGTTCTAGCTGATCTTGTGAACAGACATAATACCATATGTTACCCTCAACACTTCAATGCTGATTAAATATAATGGGATGGGGGAAAAAAGAATTCATGTTAAGGCCTTGCCCTCTAATTGCATTTATTTGCTTCAAAACAAAATAGTTGCCTAATGAATCACTTCAATACAAAGTGAAGAAAATTAAATCACCTTAAGTCAATCAATAATCAGTTGGTATGTCAGAGGTGTGCTGATATTCAACAGTATTGTCTGATGTTATGGAACAGGAAAAAAACTAATTAAATTAATCACTGGAAACATCAAAGGCAATGATGGTATGAATACAATAAAAGTTATTGAACCACCAAATTATACCACAAATAATGTCATAAAACTGATTCAGATTTTACTGCAGACGAAGTAATGCTTCAATTTCGGTCTGAGATCAATGAACTTAATCTCTTATCTTACTCCAGTGATGCAGTACAGTGGTGTTATTAAATGGGTTTGATTCCTGGCTATTACATGTGGTTACTGTTGTGGAATGCCACAACACTGACATCATTTATTATAACTGCTGGCATCAATCAATACTATATATTCAACATTTGGTTGTGGTAATTATTTTGTGTACCGATTTCTATCTGGAAAATAGGGACATGAAATTAGCTACTAGCAGATGTTCCCTCAATAATTACACAATCAGTGCATCTAAAAAAAAATAACAGAAAGGCTGAAAGGGGGCTATGAGTCGTACACAACAAAGTCATTATGGTACTTCTTCATTAGTTGACTTACTTCTATTTATTTAGATTGAAACAAGCTTCAGTAAGAGGCGCTCTGTTACAACAAAGACCGCTGACAGACAGATTATACATCACTTTATTTTTCCCATTTCAGTGCTGCTGTTGACATGACTGACTCTCAGACTCCTACTTTACTGCCTGGGTGCAATTTAATGCATACCACGTATACAGTACACATGGCTTGCACAAAAATGTTCACGCTACATATTTTGTGTGTATGTACATGTACACGCTTGTGTATGTGAATGTGTATGTGTGTGTGTGTGTGTGTTACTGTGTATGTACACACATGCACATACACACACACATTCACATACACAAGTGTGTGTGTATGTGCATGTGTGTGTGTGTGTGTGTGTATGTGTATGTATGTGTGTGTGTATGTGTATGTGCGTGTGTATGTGCATGTGTGTATGTGTGTGTGTATGTGTATGTGTATGTGCGTGTGTATGTGCATGTGTGTATGTGTGTGTGTGTGTGTGTTACTGTGTATGTACATGTACACGCTTGTGTATGTGTATGTGTATGTGCATGTGTGTATGTGTGTGTGTGTGTGTGTGTGTGTGTGTGTGTGTGTGTGTGTGTATGTGTATGTATGTGTGTGTGTGTGCATGTGTGTGTGTGTGTGTGTGTGCATGTGTGTGTGTGTGTGTGTGTGTGTGTGTGTGTGTGTGTGTGTGTGTATGTGTGTGCACACCCGTTCTGCAGCAGCTATGTCAGCAGTGGTTCTGCAGCACCAGGTGAGATTTATGAGGTGTTAGGAATGCTTGCCTGTAGCCCAGTGATGGGGGACTGATCCCACCTCCTCACCCGCCTGACACCCCTCCTGGCTCCTACTTAAAGACACACAGGCTCATGCACACACACCAACAGACACTTTCCCCTGATGAACGCATACACTGCACGGCGCTCCCTCACATGCACAGAGTACATGCGTGCACATCCACCCCTGACCCTTAAAGTGTGAGTCTAATGTCTACAACCCCCACCCCTGTTCTAAAACACTGCCTTCCTGGGGCTAAACACACCTTCTAAAATATCCCTCCCTCCTTGGCCTATTGCATCCAGCTATTTTCTCATTTTCCTCTCTAGAAAGCGAACATATATGGTGACTTTTTGTTGGGTTTTTTTTTTGGTCAGAACAGAAAGAATGAACATTATTCTCCAGATAGAAAGCTGGGAAGTGGCTGGAAGATCAATGCTGAAGCCAGTGACAAGGGAGCACATTTCACATTTTTACAAGGCTCATGAATCACGAAGGCTTCTCAGTTTACCACATGACATTAAAGACGCTCTCTTCCTTCACCAGTCGTGTAGACGTTTTTCGATCACAGCTGCTAAATATTCTATAGCTTATGCAAGCAAGTAAACACATATTACATATCATGAAAAGTGATGGTGACAGAACTCTGATCTGTACTTTACATAGAACAAGTGAAAGAGAAGCTTGAAAGAAAGAATGTCTAACTTGTCTAATGGGGGATGAAAAGAGCTGCAAAGGTACAGAGTAAAACTACACATATAGTGTTATATGCCGCCTTTTAAAGTGAAAGTTAGCTTTATATTACTGTAATAAACGGAGCTAAAATACACTTAAGTATCTCTTGATGCTTTTTTTCCTACTATGTCTGCGAAGGGACAACGACTAGAAACAAAAAGTTAATATTAATTTGAATTAATTCCAGGATTTATTATGATCCAATTAGCTTTATTTGGATCTTTATTTGGGAGTCCATGTAAGTAGAACCTGATGACAGGTGTGTTTGTTAGCCTGCTGCCTGTTGCGTCAGACTTTCAGAGTTTCCAATTAATGCCCAAAAAGGATTATTTTCCTGACGCCAACAGGCGGAACCCAAACTAGAACCTTCTGATCTGCACATACGACACAAGAACTATACTTATTTGATAAAGTCTATGCTTTGGGGGCCATTATATTTGGCTTCACATCAGGTAATCTAATAATGACATCATTAAAGTAAATGACTCACGGGAATCTTGGGAAGTCGTGCCATTATCCTGTAATTACAATGAGTGGTCTCTGTGGCCACTGTGTTTCATAGGCTCACTTGAACATCACTTGTCTGTGTCCAGATACCACAAGTGTTACCCACTGAGTCCAATTCCCAAAGTGTGAGTGACACCAGTCCCCTTTGGTCGGGCACTGAGCTCTCTACCATTAAAGCCTTTCTCAGCAAACATCTGTCCAAACAACTCTGGGGTTATTCTGTCTCTCTCTGCCGGGGATGCTATGAATTATCTGCCTCTGCTGCTTCCCTAATGCTGGAGGGACTTAAAGCGGGATTAAACCGCAATCATGCGCTTCCCATTCTCTCCAGCTGTGCAGAGATGGAGAGTGAAAGAGAAAGAGAGACGGAGGGAGACGACCAATATGTAATGCTGAGTCATGGAACCAAAATATCTAAAAATATGTTCATTTGACTTCTATCACCCAGACTGACAATATAGCATTTCAGTTGATGTTGAGATTTTTCAGTATTAAAAAGCTATGAGCTAATGAGGTTTAATAATGAAACCAATATATTAACACTACTATGCGAAATAAATAGTTTCCTTTGACGTCTTCTGGATTTTGTGGTGGTTCTCGTTCATGTTTTCTAATCAATTAAAATGACCCGAAATTACATCACAAAATTTGCACAAGTTACAACGTAATTGTTTGCCAGCAGCAGCGGTTGTAATTCATACTGAAAATATGTCCGAACTTTGAGCCGATCATGTAAAATGTTCAGTTGTTGGTTGAATGGGACAGAGCAGCATAATTAACAACCTGTAGGGGTTGAATAAAATTAATAAAAAAAAAATGTCAACCCAAATGTACAGTAGCTTTTACAGTTCATGTAGACCATAGGGAAATGTTTTCAAATGCATACTTCCATAAAAAAAAAAAAAAACAGCTAGATATCACTCCTTTAATTTTCATATTACATTGAGTTGGCTTGATTTTTTCTGCAGCTGCAGCTCTTGTGTTTTGGGTGTTTTACATGCACACATATGCTGTAAAATGTTGATCTACATGGTCAGGAACATAGTAATACTCTGATAACCACAATATGTTTGATTATTTATAAGACTGTGTTGGAGAACATATGGGAAACACTTAAACAGAACTTCATTTAGCTGAATAAAAAACTACTAAAAAGAAACGTTCCTTTAGAAAAAAGATGTAAAAAAAAAATCACTTGAAAAAATAACTTCAACAGTGACCACTGAAGTAAAAAAAAAAAACAACACACAATAAAACTGAACAATGATATCAACTATATCCACAGCTTCTATACACTCCTGTTACAGTAATGTGTTCTCCATCAGCCCACACAAGCCAAAAAATATTAAGTGTTATAAAGTGCACGGCACTGGTAATTTGAGATTGCTGATGTCCCTTTTGACTTTGTAGGAGCAGCTGCTGTTGCTTTTACCGCTCTGATTCAACATATGCCTGCACACACACTCCGTCTAACACTGAAAAACACAAGAGGACTTCCATCCAAAACACACAGACATTTACAGTACATACATTTTTTCCTTGTGTATACCCAACACACTGATAGCGGCACCACGGGCTAACATACACCTGTTCACATATATCCTCCTGACTTCCTCTTTTGCGGTAAAATTAAATGTTTGTTTAGAACAATATCCAGGCTTTTGCGCGCCAGAGTTGACGCTTTCTAAGACATTATTAATGATTCACCTTTTCACAAACTAAAAGGAGGACAAAGTCGTATTTTCTAGAACTATGTGTGTGTTTAAGACAATGAGCCGAGGACAGTGTGAGAACAATGTGTATATGATCACTGTCGCTGTGCACTATGCAAAGAAAAGCCTGGAAAAGTAAAGACAATAAATCATTTTATAGATGGCAGTGGCTCAAAATGCACGCTGGCTCGGTGCTGTGTACAGACATATAATTAGCCCATATTTATTAAACACATAGGGAAGATGGGGGGGGGGGCAGACAGAGAATAACCTACCTGTCATATTGTATGCGTTTGTATGTGCTTAATGATTTCCCCAGCCCTCCTGGGCTGTGTGGTCCGCCTCGTCTCCACCCTGCAACAAATACAAAGGGGATTGTTAACAGTAGCAGTACGCTGTAGACACCAGGCATACAACGTATAGAAAACAAACAGCTCCACAGTGCACTACACCATTATTTTTAGAGAAAATATTATCAGAAAAATTAAACGTCCACAAGAAATATTAGAACTGAAATTATTAAACGACTCAAATCAATAAAAAAAAAAATCATCATTCAATTACAATTTTCTTGAATCTAAGCATCGTTTCCTTAATTTGGCTGCTGTTGAACAGTAGTTCCAGTGTTGTGTTTTACACGGGCATTTATTGTGACACATACATGACATTTCTATGTGCTCACTTTTCTTTATTATAACCATCACTTACTCCTTTAAATTTTTATGCTTTCACACAAACATAAAAAAATATTTGGCTTTATTTATTTTTAAGTTGTATGTTAAGTTACATTTTTAGTAGTTAATGTCTAATATGTTGAAAACTGCAGTGCACATATTATTTGCAGATGATTTTACTGTTGTTTACACAGTTAGTTTGACATATCCTTTTGGTTGTATAGTTTTTGTGGTTGTTTCATTCGTTTCTCAAATAAAAGGACAGGTTGTTTGTATTTCATATTTACCTGCAACAAGAAGGTTATGTTTTTGCAAGAGTTTGTCTGTCTGTCTGTTAGTTAGCAAGATAACTCAAAAAGTTATGCATGGATCTTGATCTAACTGTCATGAAGTGTTGGGGGTGTCAAAAGGAACAAATGATTAGAGGGGGGGGGGTCTGCCTTTTATTCCACTTATACAAGTAAGCCTATAATTAATTCTAAGAAAATTAATGGGTAGATTAATCTATAACTGCCACTCTAAATAATATGAATGCATCTCTTTTCAAGTCTTAAATAATTCATATGATCATAAAATGCATGCAAGACACAGTTTAATGCTAATTTATGCAGTTTACTAATGAATATACCCACAGCAGCAGCAGCACATCAGGACATGTTAAGCAGATTTACATACACTACTAGCCAGAAGAGTTTTATTGCAACGTAAGCAAACTGATTCTAGTCAGTAACCTCATATGGCATCAAGGTATACAGTCAGAAGCTACAAAAATAAACCACAAATGCAAATTTCACAGTAAAAAAAAAAAGAGGAAAAAAAAAGGTCTTTGTATGGGAACAAGTAATTGGTTAACAATGTACAGCTTTATTTGCAGTGAAGGAAATAAATGATAAAGTTAACAAAATCAGTTGCGAGAGGCATCCTGAACTTTGATGATAACTGAAAACCACCTGTCTGTATAGATGTGGCTTTATAAAGGATTGCAATACTCTAACAAATGTTTATATAAATGACAACAAAGCAGTAGCCGGACTTCTGCATAAGTAATTTTCCACTGCTCTTAATACTGAATGAATCTTTAGCTAGAAGCTCCTGCGTGCTGGAACTGACAGAATGCACCCACTCATTCCTCTTTTTTTCTTTTTTTTTTTCATTGTGCTCTGATTGCTGCTACACTGTAATGCTTCCTCGGCCTCATAAACAATCTACAGCTGAGTGCAGACAGCGTGTGCGGAGATCACACACATCTGACAACAGTGAGGTTTCATTTTCTTCTGTCATCAAACCAAATCAGGGCATCAATGGTAATTAGCAGCAGCCGACGTAATGCCGTGTTTGTCTTGTTAATAAAAATACAACAAATGCGCACAAATACTGTTTTGCATCAGCTTATTTGCATTCGTGAATGAAATACTGAAGTAGTCTGGAGTGCCGCAATGCAAAAAAAAAATATACATATATATTACAATGCAACAAATATAGTCAGCACTCCTTTGATATTCTATCGTCCTCTGTTCCCATTTTTCATGTGAGCTTCTCTTGTGTTGGCTCTATTCCTACCATTTGCCATGTCCTTTTTCTGTTTACTTTGTTTATATCTTCCTCTTCTTTCCCTCTGTTATACTGTGGGTCATCATTCTTGTCTCCTCTGCTCTCAAGTTTAACAACACTTATGGCCTCAGGAACCTCTGGCTGTTTATCTTATAGACAAATATGAAAGTCAAACATTTATCTACTCCTGAGCTACAGTCATCCCACAATGGATGGAAAAATAACTTCCAACAGCGAGTACGACTGGTTTTAAGGTCAGCATGGGAACCAGAGCCTCTGCGTACTGACATCATGCAGACGTTTTCAGCTGTTATTTCTGTACAAAATGAATAAAGACGAGATACAGTGCGAGAATCCAAGAGGAAATTTTTTTAAAATGAGAAAGAGAAAGGAGAAGAATCGCCAAAACTGCAATGCAATCCAAGACCGAAAGGAAAGAAGTAAGCCGTTCATCTCTTTACATTCGCCTCAGACAGGATACGGAGGAAGGATGTGGATGTGGATGTGTCTCTCTCATTGTATGTGGATGTGTTGTGAAGATTTGTTGCCATGGTTTGTGTTTGATGTGACACAAGTTGCTGTTTACATCGCATTTACATTTTCATGTACACTTGACATATGGAAGGAAAAACACAAGGGGTGGGTTAGCGCTGCACACGGAAGGAATGAGTAATGGCTAACATGTCAAAATAAAAGAAAAATCATCTTTCACAGCACAAAGTCAAGAGCAGAGGTGAGTGGGATAGATGGATACATAGATAATTAGACTGATAAATGTGTGAAGACATACCATAGGGGGTCGGTCACTAAGATTGTGTACATGCAGATTAAGAAATGAAAGTGATTGTCTCTCATTGTAAAGTTCATTGAAACAAACAGTGCCTTAAAATAACTATGGTTCAGATACACCGCAGAGACACCAGGCCAACTTGGTGAAGACAACATGTTAAGAAGCGAGGTCAACTATTTAGCCCCTGTGCTGACAGCGTGTGACAGAGGCCAACTCCGGTCTCCCCTCCCACGCTACCGAGCGGCGGAAGATGATATATGGCAAAACAGAAGCAAAGAAGCAGGGACACTGCAGGCGGAACAGAATTATACTGTGTCGATGGTTTGTGTGTCTTTGCAAAGGAGACACGCTTCAAAGTGAAGTCTCATCATTTCGCTAACTCCTCAGAGAAATGCGACTGCCACTGCCAGCGCGGCCTATTCACCATACTGCCAAAATGAATAGCTGCCTTTGTCACAGTGAAATTCCACTGGCAAGTCTCTAATTAGCTGGAGGGCTCTTCCCCTGCAGGCTTGTGTGGGCAAAAAAGACAGGGCACAAGGGAGAGAGGTAGCTTAGTGAGGCGTGGAATAAGAGCAAACAATGAGAAACTTGAATGGAGGAGCAGTCATACGGTGCCCTCCTGCTGCAGCTAAAACCTGCTAATAGTATAATTTAAGTGTTCTGGAAAGCAGAAAGAGGAAATGGTGAGAGAGTGAATGAATTTGTTAGTCCCCAGGCCTAGTTGTTAAAGAATTAATCTGACAGGTGCTAAACCATCAACCCGATGTTAAAAAGCTAAGCCCCCCCCCCCCTTAGTTTATGCTCCAATGGCTGTCAAACTATGGTACTCAACATGTCATTGGCATGGCATTGCAAAGTAAATAATTGAACATTACAGTTATGAAACAGCAGAGCAGATGATGACTATTTAAGCAATCAGAAAACAGTGTTCAGTTGATCGACAAAAACTGACTTTTAATGTAACATGCGAAACAATGTTTGCTCACTAGTCCACAGTTAGCAAACAAAGACAGTTGAATATATATTAAATATTATTGCACAGCATGGCATCGTCATCTTCAAATACATCTGCTGTCAGTTACTGATACCATCATCAATAATATAAACTTAAAAATATAAAGGAATGATTACCTGTGCATAATGTCACTGGTGAGGTTGTTAATTCCTGAAATCAGTCTTGCATTAAAAATTTTAAGGTTTAAGTAGACGGACCAGTTGTTGTAGTGGTAGCGTCTTCCATCTTTATGCTGCCTGTCACTACTTTATAAACTGCCCACTTGTGCATGCACAACGGTAACTCTATCTGGACAAACTGTTCGAAACGTATTGTCAGAGACGTTCAGATTCATTCAGATGACTATGTCATTGAGGGTATCATGACCGACTGACCCATGCATGCACACCCCCACCCCACTCCACCCCCCCACCCAGATACATTAATAGTATTAGTATCCAATAACATAAAACATCTGCATGTATGATCTTTTGTTCTGTAAGCTTGACTGGCCTCCCATTTAAGGTTACAACCATAGGATTGGACCTTAGGACACAGTAGGGAGGAGCTTAGCCAAGGGTCAACTGTTGGGAATTAATTATTATTATTATTATTATTATTATTCTTTCCTCCCCTATAAGAGGAGTCTGTTATTTACATTACTGTGACTTTGTGTTGGTTTCAAAATATATGGAAAATATTAATGCTAAACATGTTTTGGATATGAAAACACACAATGAAAATGATTCTCATGCTCTGTCCTGCATCTGTGAAACATTAGTGGGAGTGACTATACAGTGTGTGTGTGTGTGTGTGTGTGTGTGTGTGTATGTGTATGTGGGTTCTATATAGTACATGTGAAACTTTGCTGTGTCTTACGTCAAGCTAAATCTCAGTATCGTGAGTGTGGCATACGATCACATGCTTGTGCTATATTTGCACTGACTGGATAGCTATCTTACACAGTGTATCTAAGGTGATCCTGTTCCTGTGTCAGATAATATAGAACGGTATAAATGGCAGTACTAAACACACAAACCAGATTTCCCATGGGCACTGCTTTTATGAAACTCTAGCAAGGTGTATACAGATGATATGATAATTAACCATGTTTTATTGTTTTTATTCTATTCATGAAAGACTGACACACACACACACACACACACACACAAAATACAATGAAACTGTGGTGTTTTAAAGTGACCTATAAACTGTGCAGCTACTACAAAACCACCGGAGCCACAAGCAAACAACAAGTAGTAAAACGAAAGTTTGCATTAGCGAACACTACGGATTGGATAAATGTCAGAAGCACTTTTTAGTGAAGTGCAAGTGAAAGTAGAGGACAACTCTGTTACAGTAGTTAAGGAATAACTTGTTTGTAGTGTTATACACAAAGAAAGAGACCTATGATTAAAGGGGAAATATATATTTTTACAACACAAATCTGTGTTGACCCTTTAAATAATAAAAAAAAAAGTTTGTGCAGCAGCTACTGTGATGCCATCTTCTCTTGTAGATACTAATGCTACTTCAGATTCACTGCAAAGTGGGACAGGTTTTACCCCACGTGGGCAATGCCAATACCCACATGACGTAATGTGGACAGGCTTTTTCTCTGTGTTGTTTTCTATGAATGGGAAATACAGCCAATGGAGGTGACACACCATTTTCAAACACAGCATGTGTTGGTAACTCAGGGTGACCCATCAGATTCCAAAAAGAGCATGGAAAAGTGGTTTTCAGCAGAAAGACACCTTTAATGGAACAGGACCTGAAGATACTGGAGCTGTAAAACTCAACACTTTGCACTTTGATTCTCTCCAGCTGATTTTATTACATCAGTGTCTTTATCTATTTTTCTCTGCCTCAACATTTTCAGGTTCCATTTCTTTCTCTATCGGAAGCACGTGGAAGAGATGCGTGGAGTTAGCTGTGGTTCATTTGCATTAAAGCAAGAGACACTAAAAACAAGTGTTTTAAAAAGGCCTGTTTCTCCTGGTTCGAAGAGGCTGCTGTACCTCTTCATTAATGTGGTATTTTGACCAAAGCATGTCACAAACAGGTCACTGAGTCACCAGGGAACTGTGTTGACTTGTAGAAAATGTCCCCTTTAAATGCAATTTATGCAGCACAGTGTTCTGCATGACAACTGCGAATTAATGACGGGTGCATGACATTAAAAAAAAAAAAAAAGCACATAATGATGTCAAAGTAGCAGATGAAATGTGAATTCCACTGTATTTCAAACTTTGCAGTAATCCTTTGGTGCACTGTAAATTTTAAGCCATAAAGAAGCTTCTCAAGGGGTCTTTGTGCTATCTATATTGGTCTTCCAGTGTGGAATGCCAAAGGCCAAGGGTTTTGATAAGAGCCATCAAAGGCTGAGTCTCATGCTTACCGTGACTCATGTCTGATGCAAATCTGACTGTGTCTGCTCAGCAACTGACAACAACACTCTTACATATTTATATTTTTTAAGGACACACTGTAAAAACTGTCTCAAACACAGTTACCACTCTTGTTTCATCTTTCACATGTCTGACGTGGCACATGATAGTTGATGTAAAAAACGATCACCACTGACAGAAACAGGCTGCAAAGTCTTAAACAGAGGCAGATAAAGTATACCCACTGTAGAGGATATTAACTCAAAACATCTTGAGGGTAACTTCTCATAGTGGGCCCCCATTTCACCACTGTAGCCCCTTCTCTAGTGGCAAATGTAAGGCTTTGAACTACTGGTAGAGGGGGAGGGGTGTGGGGAATTCACTGGACTGTCATGTCTATGAATGATGGTAGATGGGAAAGATCAGATACTGCCTCGCTGTTCTGCCTTCAGGGGGAAGATCGTCTACGAAAGCTAAACACGGTAAGCCATAAAAATCTCTAGCTCTGGGGCTGCAAAGTGTCATCTTAACACATGAAAACCACCATTACACCTGCAATTTCAGCACAAGACATCTTAATTGAGTGCAAGAGCATTTTGTACTCCAGTTTTTTTTTCTCCCTGTGCAAAAATGTTACGTTTTTTTTTTTTTTTTTTTTACAACATGAGACATCTTAGAGCTGTAGTTCTAACATATTAAAATATAAGTAATTTTAGAAAATCTGCCCATTCTTTCCACTATACTCTAAGACTTTGACAACAGTGGGAACACATTGCATCACAGCTTTTCTGGGAGCCTTTCTGTGGGAAAGTGTTCAAAACCAATCTGGAACAACTTGGCATAAAACAGATGCCCTGCCAATGGCTTTGTGGATTTCACATGAAAACAAGGCTCCCCAGTAGTATTCTTTTTGACGCAATTCCTTATCCCCATCCATCAACATCATCACAATATTTTCTACATGGGACGCACAATCCCATGTTAGCAGCTTCAATAGTACTACTGGTCCAGTACAGGGATCTGACACCAGGATTAATGAAAGAGTTGTAAAGCAGTATAGTCACCTAGATAACTACAGTTATTTTGTGTATTTCTGAGCAAAAACTTCATAATGTTTCAGCTTTCTTATGTGGTCTGAGTGGAAATAATTCTCTGGACTCTTGTAACCAGACTGTAGACAATCTACATTGTGACTGGAGGTTTTAGCTCCTCAAAAGGTGTTTGCAGAGAGGTAAGGATCTTCAATATTAACTTGTAACTATAGGTCACTATAACACTTCAGCTAAAACTAGAGTGCTCTTACACAGAAGCAACACTTTTTCCCCAATTAGCCTGGAAGAGCTTCATGTTGTTATTAAATCACAGGAACTGCAAAAAGAAGGTGTGCTTCCTCCTGATTTCATCTCTATTTTCTTTAAACCCAACTAAAACTTTGCTTTCTGAACTTTAGAGAAACAAAATGTAACAAGTTAGCAAACACTTTGTCACACAAGTGCAATTTCTAATAATAACAGATCATTAAAAAAAGGTAAAAACAAAAAAAAAAAAAAAAGGAAAACTGGTAAGATGTCTGCATACTTAGGTGACGTTCACACCGTCGAAGCAAAAGTAAAGTATTTAATATTAAAATAGCTGCAAATACTGACTTTATCCATGATCCTGATTATCCTATTGGTATGATCTACAAAACAACAACTACACATGTTAAATGTGGACCGGGATTTCCAGAGGTTCACAGTGACAGCCTTTACGTTTCATTTTGCAGTGTGATCTAAGTAACACAAACATCATTATTCAGTTACTGCAATCCCAAAAAAAACTATTACCTTCACAATATTAATGAGCTGGAACCATACAAGGTTTCATACATTTGTTTTACATTTGCATGAAAGTAGATTTAAGTGTGTCATTCCATGGTTATTTCATTAAAATTACTGTGTTCTCCATTGTTATTCAATACATTGCGTTTTGGATCTATTTACAAAACATTCGGATTGCTTTGTTTCCAGCTGTTTTTGCACGGTAGTAAAATGAACAACAGTTTACCGGTACTTCCTCATACATGTCCATGATGTGATTATGAGGTGTCTCTGATTGGCTCAGAATGTGTGAAGGAACACTCCCCCCTCCCCTCTCTCTTTCTGTATGTGTTTACCTTTACCAGAGTAACATCCAGCCAGGTTTCGTGCCGTTGCTTGTTCTGAAAACGTGCAGGGAAAAACACTAGGCCAGTTTGATCCGCCATTTTTTTCCACTTTGTGCAGCAGCTACTGTGGCGCCGTCTTTTCTTGTAGATGCTAATGCTAATGCTACTTCAGATTCGCTGTGATCGGCGATGGGTTTAACCCCACATGGGTGACGCTAATGTCCATCTGACGTCAGATGGACCGGCTTTTTCTTGGTCCCTCATTCCTCTTGTTGTTTTCTGTGAATGCGGTTTGTCACCTACAAACCACTTTCAAAGGCAGATTCCAAAAAGGAGCATGGAAAAGTGGTTTTCAGCGGAATGACACCTCAATGTGAGTAATTGCGTCATAGAAATAGCAGGTGGTTAATTACAAAAATCAATGTGTGATTATTTTAATAACAGTGATATTATATTTAAAAATAAATTCCACAAACAGTGACAATTATCCAAGGCCCTTTGGGTGTAAACTTGAAATTACTGCATTTTGAATAATCAGGTCAAATTCACTCATTTAAAAGTTGAATGTTATGGACGTCTCAATTCTACTGTTCTTGTTGACATTTTGGGCATTTTAATTAATATTTTTTTCAGGTTAGGGTTAAAACTGAGAAGAGATTTATTTTCCTTTTAAAATTTGGGGCATGATTAATATCGATATGTTTTAGAAGGAAAGTACAGCAACATTGTTTTTACTTCATTACCATTACAGAACAGTTAGACCTTTTTATGATAGTAGTGTGAATCAAATATCATAAATAATTATAAACTGCAAAATAAAATAGTCTTTCATTTATTATTCTTTTAAGAATAAGATAGACATGCAGGATTTTTTGTCCAATAGTATTTTTATATTGTTGTAATTTACCCACATGCTTTTCATGTCTAAAAACACCTGCTCTGATCTGAAACTATAACCATCAGAACAGAAGATGCTGTAATTCTTTTAGCTGATATTTATGAAAGTATCCAAAGCGTGAGCCCCATAAACCTAAAAGGTCGCCCCTGCATTCAGAGGCCCAGTGTCATGTCTCATGCTGTATGCGTCGTCAGTACGATCGGCCTACGACCACATCACAGTGGGCTTTGCATGACAGCAGGGGCTCTACATTTCTGTTAGACGATCTGTACGGTGCATCTGTTATTCATGTACGTTAGGGGCAAAAATTGTTTCTTCGTGCAATTTTGGCTGTTTTATGTCATTCAAAACAAAACATGTTCTGGTTTTGAATGCATTCTTTTATTCATCTCAAAAAGGACGCTTGGCATGCAGGCTGTAACATCAGGAACCAATTCTGAGGCATGTGTGGTGAGTCTTAGCTGTGGATAAACCATGTTTCTTTACATATACATACATATATGTGCATGTTCAAAACCACCCATATACATGCACACACACACACACACACACACACACAACTGTAAATGCCCTTCAGGCCATCTTTGTGACAATCTATTGAGAGGTGGGGACGAAAAGGGGGAGGGTGCTGCACATTCACAGTGTCACTCCAAGGGCGGCCGTTTTGACTGGATCTCCTATACTGTATGTGCAGCAATAAAATCCACAGCACTCAAGAAGAGTATGACTAGAAAGAGAGAAAGAGAGAGAGGGGGGGGGTAGAGCAATAAGAGGGTAGATGACGACCACAGAATGAGACCAGGACTGGGGGACACAAGGCCTCGTTGATAAGAGGCTGCACAGCTGGATGGGTCAAGGAGAGACAAGGGGTAGAAGGCCATGGCAAACTGGAAGAAGACAATGCAGAGGGGGTTGTCAAAATGAAAATTTACTGCTGGTAAAGCTGCAAATGGCTATGCTCCAGTTCAGTCCAGACTGGATTTGTGTACAGAAAGTGGCGTGCAGGGAGGAAACAGCAAGGGACCTGCAGTTGAAGTCTTTATCTGTATATAAAGACGAATGGGGGAGAATGAGACTGGAATAAATACTTATCTGACTGTAATAATATGTTGTATCTTTGCTCATTTATTACTTGTTGCAGTGGAAGACTGAATATACAGTGTATGTAAATGTAAAATCATCGCTCCTGGGCTGAGTTGGGTAAACACAACTTATATCAAAAGTGTGTTTTATAGCCTCTGAGATAAAGTAAATGTGGTTTTACAGAACTGCCTCCTGTGATTTTCTTTTCATACTACTTCATATTCCTTCTCTTAGTGCCACACGACAGGGGGTTAATGATACCACCAACAGGTCTATGTGGAATGTCGATTAATTTCCATAGCTTGTCAGGATGGTATCTTGATAAGGCTTTGAGAAGGTCGGAGTAAAGTCAGCCTTGACATATTTTAGCAGGTTTAAATATACCACGAGGCTAAGGCATCACATAATGACTCCACTTATTTAATTAGCCATTTCAGACATTTAGTAATTATTAGTAGGTCTTGATTAGTGTGTCTCATTACTAAGAACTAAGCACACTGAAAGTCATTGAGGTTTTTATCTACATGTCCTTTCTCTAACTTTTCAGGACGAAATACATTTTTAAAGGCAACTTTGAAATCACACATTTTAATGATTCATTTACAGTTACATTGAGACTGGAGAGCTGACTCGCCGTTGTAATTCCAGTGTCTTTTAGCTTTCAATTAAATGCATAAAATATAGCTTTCCTCTGAAGTAAAACTATAATAAATAAAAGATGTAGTAAAATGCCATTGGGTATAGATTAAAATCATGTTTACAGACAAGGTAATGGACTACAGTTTCACATCTAAGGCAAATGGTGAGTTAAGCTGCAGTTACGGTCTGTGAAAAGTTTAATAAATCAGAAATTCCCAAGGCTTGAATATCTTGGTTGAGCCACAAGCCAAAATATTCAGTTTGTTCTCACAGTTGAGTAACAAAAGCAGGAAAGGTTTGACTTCAGGAGGCTGGAAGCAGAGCCTTTTTTTGTCTTTCAAAGTGAAAAAAAAGAACACTAAAAAATAAATATCAGCGCTTGCATAGGGTGAATATCCACAAGTTGTGGAGACGTCCAGTTTTTTTTTTATAGTTATTTATTTATTTATTTTTGCTTTAATTATTTCAGTATCTCTAATGAAGGGTATATTTCTTATGCCATATATGCATTTTAAAAATACTTGCTTCACTGTTCAAATGTTAAATATCTGATATTGCATCATGCAGTTTCATTTACAGATCCCAGAAAAGGAAAAGGAAAAGGAAAAGGAAAAGGAAGGAAGAAGCTCAACAGGTGCATGACAACAGCTGTGCCCCACCAAAGCTCAGGACATGCATTAACTCACACCCAGAGCCCGACCCAGCACAGAAGCTATCATCGTGGACCCTAAATGCGATTAGTGTCCGGTGGTAATCTCGGGCCTATTCATTCCTGCTTAGAGTAGGTGACACATTTGATTCAAAGGATTAGTCCACCTCTCCTCATGGTGAAGGGGAGGGAAAAATCAAAGGGCCCCATTAGGGGAGCAGTGAAAAAAGGAAAGGGGGAGGAGGAAGGAATATCAAAGAAGCAGAAAGGCAAGCAGGAGCCATGAGCCCAACACTCTTCCATAATTAAAGTAGACAGTTCCTTTGTGCAGCCATGTCATTAACATAACCTAGCACACCACGGGGGCCATGGGTGCTTCAGGATCTTTAGTTGGTGCCTTCACAACATACGTGATAAGAGGTTGTGAGACAGAAGGAGCCGCCTCATGTTGCAGATTCCATCACATGATAAGTGTAACTTGTAGAAATTTACTGACTGTACTTTCAGGAAACTAATTAACTTAAGAAACTTCCCCCAACAGCACATGGCAACTTAATTAGATACATCATAAACAAAAGGCTCCTCTCAGTAATCACATGTATGGCCATAAATACTCTCATGGCGTCTGATGTGCAGCCTGTTAATATATAAACCAGTGCCAACGCTCAGATTACTTATCAGCTCTGCGTATAAACAATAGCAGAGATTATATGCATGGTTAGTCACATAAATGCTGTTAAAAGCATGACAACTAACACAATAGCCATGTGATGTCACATGAGGCAATGTGTCGGTTATGTATATTTTTTCTCCTGCCATCTGTGCTCAGATTAACGACATAACAGCGTCCAGTCTTACGTTGTCTTGTAACCAACAGAAACATGGAAGACCCACAAACGCACCCACAGTGCAAGTTAACTGCATATTATTTAATGTAAAGTCAATGTGGAATAAAAAACAAAGGATTTAATATGAAATTATAATTCTAAAATAAATGACCATTTATGTGATATAATGATGTCTTGAAAGTGTATTACAATTACAACATTTTATATCCTTAATGTTTATGTAAATGTTGATATAAGAGACAAAATTAATGTTTGACTGTTGCCATTCTGAGATCAAAGATGAATTAGTGGAGGAAACTATTTCATCTGCCTTCCAAAATATTATAAAAACATTACTGTAGGTACTTGTAGTAGCAATAAGTTGATGACTGATTTTTATCCATGAAAATGCAGTTCTGATCGATACTTCTCTTTCCTTTAGTTGTTTTTTTTCTCATACCTTACATAGTCTATACAGCAGCTATCTGTTGAATCTACTTGGCCTAGTTTACTCTCACCAAACCGGATCTGTTTTTTTTTTTCTTCTGCTTTTTTTCTTGGAACATCTCAAAAGTTTGCTTCAAATCAGTGTGTCTTAGAGACGTGCACTGATACAAATACATGTGTGCCAAAATAAATCCACAATCCATGATTTACTGTACACATAAGACGAGCGAGCGACATCTCAATGAAATCTGCAGCCTGGCTAGAGTGCTCACTGTCAGAGCTCCACCATGTCCATTTTTAAGTCAAAGGCATGCAGTCAGATATTTTGAGGGATGGCTTATTGTCATGGCCTACATGTGGCTCTGCCCCCTACGCAGAAAGAGACAACACACTCACAGGAGGAGAGCCAAAGAGGCCACATTAAAGAAACATCTTCTGACATTGATTGCAATACACACAAATATGTAACCCGACAGCATCATAGTGAGGTCTTAAAAGTTCTAAACCATTATTCAGACAGTGATACAGTGTCATGTTCGCTTATTATTAAACTCAGAATATTATATTCAAATCAGTTTTAAATGGTACATTCATCTTGAATGCATATTAATAGAATAAAAGAAACAAAGAAAAGGATTACTTCCCATAGGAAGGCAGGCAAAGCATAAATAACACAAATATTTCATGAAACCAATGTCCTACTTGCATAGTCGATGCATTTAAAAGTAGGACTCGAGCAAACTCAAGCTCTACTTTTAACTTTAAGCTTCAGCCACCCATACCTGTGTGTGTGTGTGTTTCCAGTTATATATTGACACCAAGTGAACGAAAGAGACTGGAAGTTACAAAGTGGTTGCTGTCTCTTTGTTCTACAAACAGAAAAAGACAGATTCATCTTGAGCCAGAGGTTTTGCATGCATTTCTGGAGAAAAGACATTATTGTCCCAAACAAGCTCCACATGGTGGTGGGAGGGGAGCTCTGTAGAAGAGACAGGATGGGATGGCCTCCACTTACACACGAAAAATTATTACCCAGCCTATAGATGTCTATGACCCTCTGTCCTACACCTCCTCTCCACTGGTGCAGAGGTCAAAGCCAATCCATAAACCCTTCTGGGAGACGGACAAGCCACTCAATGCTGACTGACCTGAGGTCAGTCAAATTTTCACCTAATGATTCTGGATATGAAAGGACATGGGAGGATGACGAGTGATTCATGGTCAGAGTTTGACTGGTCACATTATTTCTGTAAATGTGCTTCCATGACCTCTAGCTGAGGTTTTTTTTTTTACCTCTACATGTGTGGCTAAGGTCGAAACAGTGCCTCCCTTAAGATCTGCAACATGCTGGCCAGTGCAGGACCAGGGTGTCTACAGCTATTACACACATTTTTAAGACCTTTTCAAGATAACCAGAACCACATATGACACAGATTTTAGGACAAAGTGGCTTTCTGTCACTCTATTAAATTAGATGAAATTCTACTTCATTGCTATTGTAGAAGTAAGAATATTCAGCAAAGAAATGCTGATTATTCATTAATCAAATGTTTACTGTCAATAATGAAAAAGTAAAAAAAAGTATTTATAAATACAGATATATTCAATATAAATAAAGGTTATGTCGATATGAATATAAGTAAATATATGTATTGTGAAGCTTGATATATATATATATATATATATATATATATATATATATATATATATATATATATATATATATATATATATATATATATATGTGTGTGTGTGTGTATGTATTATTTTGATATTCAAAGACATAACATAACAGAAAATTGGTCATAACCTAGTGTTCTGAAATTGTATAAAAACAGATTCATTTTAGAGGGTGAACTTTTCTTTCCATATTGACTGCACTGGCATAAACTGTTGTTCTATGTATTGCTTCATATAGCACAAAATAAATAAAGTAAGGTTCAACAAACACACTCTACAGTAAGTGTGAAGCAGCTGGGATGAAGATGTAAGTTTGAGGCCATAGTCCTCAACTGGAAAAAACGGTGGAATGCCCGCTCCCGGTTGGGGGGAAATCCTAACTCAGGTAGACGAGTTTAAGAATTTTGGGATCTTGCTCAGGAGTGAGGGCAGGATGGAGCAGGAGATCAACAAATGGAATCGCGTAGCGTCTGCAGGGATGCAGCTGCTAAACCAATCTGTTGTAGTGAAGAGGAAGCTACTGTAAGCCAAAGGTAAAGCTCTCCATTTAGTGGTGCATCTACATTCTGACCCTCATCTACAGTCATGAGCTCAGGGGACGATGAACAATGAGTGTCCTCCGTAGGGTGGCGGGGCTGAGCCTTTGGGATAGAGTGAGGTGTTCAGACATCTGGGAAGGACTCGGTATAGAGCCACTGCTCCTCCAAGTAGAGAGGAGCCATTTGACATGGTTCGGGTATCTAGTGAGGATGCCTCCCAGACACCACCCTGAGGAGGTGATTGTGGATTTTCCATTTGGGAGGGCCGAGCCAGGACACACTGGAGGGACTATATCTCTTTGTTGGCCTGGGAACACCTCCCCCAGGGCGGCTGGTGGAACTCTGCTAAGGCTGCTGTCCCTGCAACCCAGACTGGATAAGTAGAAGAAGACAGTACGGTACAGCACACACCTCACTAAACATACAGTTTCCCAGTGACTCAGTGACCCCAGCTGAGAGACATTCGTTACAGCTTAACAAACACGTAGCAACCAAATTTCCCCAGCTGATCGAGACCAAGTCTGTAAAAGGTCTGAGCCAGTTCCCTCCTCCGTGTCCTCCTCATCTTTTTTCACCTCTCGAGATAAGCACAACAACAGCAGAGCAGAGGTCTGGCAGGCAAACAGACAGGCATCTGACAGGCAGCAGGAAAGAGCATCAGTGCTGGCAGCCTCATACTATTGCTCTTGACCGACTGCACTGCCAAACCTCCTTTGAGCCCAAAACGAGAGAAACAACAGTGCTGTCAGCCACTGCACAGATACAGTATCTGGCATGGTGAGAGGAAGAACAGTAGCAAACATCACCACCCTGTACAGATGGACGTTTAGTCTCTTTACTCCTATAGACACCACAGCATTGAAAATAAAAAATTATATTGGCATAATCCCAAAGAGAATTTTCACATTATTATCACATGGCAGAGATTTTAGAAAGCCTCTGCTGCTGATTTGGTTCCCTTGGTAACATCTGAATGACTCACTTTTACAGTGGTGATGTATTGAGCCCATGGATCAGATTGCACGTTCTGTTGCTGTGTCACGCGTGCTGAAAAATAATCACTTTGCAATTGCAGAACCATGCCACCTAAAAGTAATGTTTAAAAGGCGACTCCGACTAACACCCAAAATGTGATTCCATTAAAAACATCTCATACATAATTGATGGCTTAAACATATGAGCTACTATTCTTTGGTTGGATCGGGTATCTCAAGGAGACACTCCCTGTGAAGTAATTGTACGCTTGTCTTTTGTGTGCAGGGAAATGGAGATGTGACAGCTATACTGTATGTGATCTGTGATAAAAATGTGTGATAGCGCGGTGCCCCTTTCTGTGAACCCTGGATTAGGAAACCGGATTTTGCACAGTTGGCATCTAAAGTTGTATGTGTTATGACGGCCTGACATCTGATAACGGGTCAAGAACAGTGTCTACAGGTACAATAAACTGTTGATTTACTTTAGTTTAGAGAAACTGTACACTCTCATAACAGAGCCTGTATGTAATGTGTTCCAGAGGACTGCAGATACAGAGCTACAGTCTGGTTTTCAAAGGCTGGGTCGAAAAACACAATAGCCCTCAAGGACATTCTGTGGATGTTGGCACACAGCTGAAGTGGAAGGTTACAGGAAAAAAAAATAAAAACAACAACAACTAAATTTCTACTGCGGTAGAGGAAACCTTTTGTGTGTGACGTCAAAAAAACCAGTGTTCCAACCCATGTTATAAGGCAACTATTCAAGAATAAATAGTGTAATGTCTAATGTAATAATGAAGGTATGTGATTCTAATCCAGTTACAAAGATCAGTTACCGAAGTTAGACTTTGTAGATTGACCTCAAACACAGCAGCAGAGAAATTCACAAAGAAAATTGACTGGGAAAATAAAGTGACAGAGAGGATTGAGATAACTCTTGCATTCCGGAACGAAAACAAGTACACAAATATATTAATTAATACATGTTCTCCGTTTCCATTTGATTTCCACATCATTACATTGTTTGTTTGCATTTTCTGATTCAGTTCATGGATACAAATTGCAGGTTTTATGTTACTAGTGGCGATTTCTGCCGAGTTATGATCACAAAGACCAGGATTAGGACCACATCACTACACAATATTCAATGTAATTATAATATACACAGAGCATTTGACCATTTCATCAAGTAGTTGAATTGAAATTGTATTTAATTCCTTATACATACAGCCGAGTATCTGTAAAAATTGATATTTACTCGTGCACCTTTCATGGAGGGTTCAGTTTAGGTCACTGAAAACTTCAGCCAAAGTGGAGATTTTGGAAAACTCTCTTTTTGTGCTTGCATGTGTTTACGAAGACACAGATTTTTAGGGTCATGAACATCACAGTATGCAACAAAAATACATCAATGCCTGTATACATCAATAACTGTAACCTGAGGATAATGTTCTGCAGCATATTTATGCAGATAAAAAAAACTTTATGAAAACGATTCAGTGTGTGTTTTTTTTTTTATTGAAAACTGACATGGGAAATGCCTGTTTTATATAAATATCTAAATGGCCTTCATGTGTTTATAGTGATTCTTTAGAATATGCCACCATTAAACTTGCTATTAGTCCACACGGTTTTGTTAACTTTGTTTTTTCTGAAACTAACACAAGTTCAGATTGTGTTTAGTTGCTGGTAACTTCAGATGTCAGGATTCAGGTTATGATATATTTATATATACATACATCAAACTCAACTGCCATTTGTCCCTCCCTCCTCTGTGCATGTGTGAATCATACATTCTGAGCGCTTCATGGGGTTTTGAGCACCCAACCAAGCCTCCAAGGTAGCTGTGTCTGGAAGGCATTCCCCGCCCCCCAGCGGCTCTAGCCAATCACAGCACTCGAGGTACATTGTTGTATTTTTCCCTGAGGACGACTCAGCAATTGTACAGTTCAGGCAAGGTGAGTCGTCTGTACCTTGATAAAGTCATTTAGCTGTACCCTGTGTAATGTTGTTAAATGCTGTAAACTGTGTCTAACTGTGAATACTGCAGTTGTCATATAGGCTATATATGGTTACCTGAATAGGCTGGTATGCTAATGAGCTAATTAGCTTTTTACTGTTGAGGAAGTTTAGCACAGGAATCAGAGTGCTTTTGTAACAATGACAGATGGCTGCCGACTTGGTGGCAATTTCCTTTTACCAAAGATGACTGAAGAATGTGAGAAAACATCAGCAATTATTTTTACAGAAGCGACAACAGTCGTTAAGCTCCATAATTCATTCATTTGTAACTTTCTCTGGACTCCTCCATGAACTTTCCGGAGCTCTAACTATGTCATCCTTAAGATTAGGCTGATTGGTTGTAGTACCATCCTATTGCATACAGAAGGGTTTGAAAGACAACCTTTTAGCCCACATCCCCTGCCTATGAAGCATGACTCAACCCATACATGTAACGAATGGGGATAGTGTGGCTCGGCTATATGACAGTCGCACTGAACATGTTACTGCTTCTTTCCTACTTCTGCACCTGCTTACAGAGTTGAGTCTTCCTATCAAACCAAGGAGAAATACTAAAAAATACCAAGAAATTACATAAAAACTACAACATTAGAAATCTATAATGTTATCAGAAGAATATTGTAGTGTTCCATCAGGAAACCTCCAGTTACTGCACCAGAAAGTTAAAGCTGCTAGAAATAACTGTGAGGTACAGTTTACCTTGCTAAGTACTTTTTATCCTCTGTTGTATCATAATAACTGTTGAGTTTATCATGCTATTTACTTTTATTGTGGATTATCACTATGTGGGCGGTATGCCATTTGGCCAAAGATGAGACCCTGTTTACCCAGGTAATTAGATAACATAAAAAAATAATGAAACAGAATAATAAAAACAAACGCTCTGTGTGAAATACATGCAAGTGGTTTCAAGGTCTGTTGAGAACAATCACCTTTTGTCATAATATTTTCAAGTTGGCTCTGTCATCGTTGCAGGCCAAATTAGACTGTGGCAGGTTGCCACAGTTTGTATAATTAATTGGGAACAGTGAAAGCCCCGTCACCTCATCCAAAAATGCTTTTCAATTCTGAGGCCGAATGCGTTTTTGATGCCTTTGTGTAAATGTATGCACAGGCAAAATCCATATGTACTGCCTGTTGAAATATAGTAATCACAGGCTTAGGCTTTTTTTTGGGGGGGGGGGGGGTTCTTTTACCTTCCTGGGATTAGTGCCTACCCTTTTGCTATTTCTAAATATGAATGGCAACAGTAATTACTAAACAGCAGGACAAATCTTAACAGGTACAGGCACAATGCCATCCAGTAGTGACGTAGCGGACAAAAAAGGCTGAGCTTCAAACTTGGCAAGAAAAACAGCATCTGGCTTTGATGCATACATATAAAACAACATATCCGACCCCCATGTGTATTCTATTACTCCGAATATGAACCAGATTCAAGTGTACAATGGACAGCCAAAGAGTGTGGAGATGCTTACTATAGAGAGATGAATCAATGAGGGAAGTAACCAGTGGAGAGTTTGGAGTGGGGAGGGGAGAAAAGAAGAGGAGGAGGAGGGGGGGGGTCTCCGAGGACTTGTCTGCGCCTTCGCCAAATTCACTAAATCATTAAAGTAATGTGCAGCAGACGTGTCATCCGAGCATCATGAAGACATACTCAAACACATGCACAGACACCAGAGAGCTGCTTCACCACGCTACACACATGCACAGTGTCATGTACAGGAACACAAAAGCAGTACAAGGAAGCCTCTGTGTAGTTTAGCAGATCTTACAAATACAAGACCCCAGCACTCTGAATCAATTAAAGACTGTTATTAGACATACAGTACATGCATTGGTAAGCAGTCACAATCGGGACTCATGCATAAGGCGGATGAGTCATTTCAGGACTAAAATGAAGACAAAGTGGAGCTTTTGTCTACGTACAAAGAATATATAACACATTTCCAGTGAACTTTACTTGTAAGTAAAGCAGAGGAGGCTGTAATGATGATAATGACATAACATTCTGAGGAATAATGTGATCTCAGCTCCAAGGCAGCAATTATCCTTTGTGACGCTCAGATCACAACACATAGAATCTTATGTCCTACAACATTTTGATCTTTGATATAAAAAAAAAACCAACAACAACTTTCCTTTCAGTTCACAGTTTTAATTTTCCATGACTAGCTTACGAGACATCCATCGCCTAGAACATGGTCTAGTCTGGTTTAAAGTACATGGAGTTTGTTGCTTGGTGATATGAGTGTTTCCCGTTTTTGCGATTAGCTTGCCATAGCAGAACTTGTGCCTTAAAGTTACTTCAGTGCTTCTCACAATAATCAAATTTTTTTTTCTCCCACTTTGGCAAAGTACCTGTGTAAAACCACAGTTACTGCACTGTCAACAGACTCTGAAGAACCACTTAAAATGAATTTAAATGTGATAGCCTTGCAACGTCAATGCTACAAATGACTCATAATGCAGTGCTGGGAATACAAAAATCCCATCCAAAAACCACAACAGATGATTCCCAGCACTCACCTGTTTTTGTCTTTCCCACGTTAATATCAAATATCTGTAGTGTGTACAGAAGTGCCACCAAAAATCACTTCAATCAACCTAGAATAAGACATTCTCCTCAAACAGATCTATTACATAGTTTTAATTATTTTTTTTAGTACTACAGAATAAACAATGCCCCACTGTTTTTGTTGCATTATCTTCTGTTTTTACACACTACTTTCCAAACCCACATAAATATAAACCCACAAATTGACTTATATACAGATACAAATACACAGATGAACCTCTGACTCATATTATGATGTAGAGAACGGATACCTTAAATATTCCTAGAAACATAAAAGAAAAAAAACCCGAGGGACACAAAGACTGGTACGTGTGACAAATTAGTTCAGAAAACAAAAGGATCAATTCATCAGAAATTCAAAAAAGAAGTCAAACTATAAGAAAAGGTGAGGAAAGAGAAAAGTTTGTGACAGTCAAAGAAACACATGTGATCTTTGGGGTCAATGTGTGGGGTGACAGACGGGGATTGATGGAGCCTCAGGAGCTGTAGCGGCCTGTAGCTGATTTAAGATTTCTGAACCAGAGCCAAAATTCCTGAAGGAACACATTAGGTGGGGGGTGGGGTGGGGTGAGGGAGTGGGGCAGACCATAAAAACCAGCAGTATAAAAAACAGAGGAGGGGGAGAAAAAAAAAAAGATGAATGTGGTGAATGTGAAATAACTGCATGGCTGCATATGTGTATGTGCATGCACGGCAGTTACTATGGCGACGCGGGAATCTGTCTGAATTTCGTTGGTTCAGTGCGTATGCGTGTGTGTGTGTGTGTGTGTGCCTGGGAGGGGAGGACCCAAATACATATAGACAGCCCATGTGTGAGTAGATACTGTATGAATAACGGCATTAACGAACAATATAAATGACAAGAAAAGCAAAAATGATGAACGTTAAGAGTAGGAGTAGAAGCAGACTAGAAGTAGAGTGGAGACGGTCAACAGACGAAAACAAGGCAGTAAAACAGGTTATAGTGCCATTTAAGAGGGCTTGGTGTCAACTGATGATTTAGCTTCTTTCTGCAGTAAATTTGCAAAGCCCCATACCGCTGAGGACACGGATGAATCGCCAAGTTCCTGTCCGTGAGCTGCAATAGATATATTTTTTTGAAAAGTCTATAAGTTCATGTTTCAAGAGCAGTGGCCAATAACTGGCTGTCCAAATAGATCTGCTAGGACTACAGTAGAAAGAAAGCACGTTAGCCAAGTCATTCCTAAGCTCCCAACAGCTACACCCATAATAACAGCCTGTGCAATGACTTAACACTCGCTACTGTTAATATCAATAAACTTCACCAACACATAAATACAAATAGAGGTGCCTTGGGATGCGGATACATTTTTGGAAAAGGCAAATCATTGACTTTTAGCACAGTTACAGGTTTGGTTTATGAGGCAGTGTGTGTGTGTGTGTGTGTGTGAGATGTAGGTCAAAGACAAGAAGTGGCCTACTGGAGCAAGGGCTGTACTGTACTTCATCTCTTTTATTGGCATGCATTTGGCCCATGTACGGCTGAACAAACATTGTTCCCTGCCTCCATCCATCTATTTGATCCACATTATGACCCGTTGGATCAGAGGGCAAACAATTTGTTTAAGAACCTACAAAGCCCTCTTCCTGAGAATGAAGGATCCACTGTAAGGTTAACACCCTCCACATTTCTCTTCCAAACCACCAGAAACTGGCACTTGTTGAGGATTTACGAGACATTTTCCTTCTTCAGGGAGCTCTTGTACGTTTTGAAATATTTCTAATATCATTAATATTTTCATTAAAACATTGTAAAAAGATTTCTTAAAGCTGCAGTATTGGGGCAAAAAACCCTCAGTGTGGTTTTGACATCTTCAACTAAGAGCTTCCAAAAAAGATGACAGCGGCTGTATGTTGGCCTCTGCTGCACTGTGTAATAATCGCAGATAAAAACAGCACATCATTAACCTTGTCAGAAAGCATCACATCAAGAAACACAGTGCTTGACCTTTAACAAAAAAAGTAGAGTTACATCAACTGTAAATTTACATTCACTTCAGTACTGATTAGTGACACATGATTGATCCAATTCTAACCCAATGACAGTCTGTGTGATTGAATCAACACGAAATATTGTGATTTACCTGAATTAAAAAAAAAAAAAAAAGACATGAACAATGTCTTTCAGACATTAATTAAAAGGCCATTATGAGATGTTATTATCATCATAAAAATATCCTGTTGAATTTTAAGAAAGACTTTTAAGAACCTGATCAAAAGGTCATCCCCTATAAATCTGTGGTAGAATAACACATTCACTGAGGTTCTTTTCCGTCATTGTTAAATCATCTCTATCAAGGTTAACACATACTTTATTACACAACATCTTGTTTTTGCTTGTTATGAAACTACTAGAATTGAAGTGTAATGTCAAATTACAATGAATAAAAAAGTATCAAATGGACTGTCAATTATTGTTGAAACAGTCTTTTTTGAGGTTTCATGTTTAAACTAAGTTATACATTTATATCAATTTATATTTATATATGAAATGATAATCAGTAATCTGTGAATAGCCACATATCATTATTGTCCTCAATACTTATGATGACTTCATTTTGCAAAATTAAGACATGTAGGATGTAGTAACGTAGCTTTGATTTTATATACATATATACATATATATATATATATATATATATATACACGCACACGCACACACATGTGGCTGCATTTGACAAATGGATGCAAATTACTTTTTTGTTTTGCTTTATGAGAAAAAATAAAACTATATTATTATTATTATTATTATTATTATTATTATTATTATTATTATTATTATTATTATTATTTTAAACAGAAACTCACAGTCACTTTTTTTAAATTATATTGTGTATATTTTGTATATTTATATCTGTATATATAGCGTGTTTAGTTGTCAGTTTTTTTCTGCTGCTGTGAACTGTAAATTTCTCCACTGTGGGACGAATAAAGGTTTATCTTATCTTATCTTATCTTGAGGGTTTCAACATGTCATCTCTTGGATGTTTTTCTGCTGAAACATCCAGTTTTGACCTCGACAGAACAGAGCACATACACATGGTTCAGAGAAGGGAACAATATTGGGCAGATTTCAGTGATGTAACATATGAATCCAATATAATACAAATCCATTGGGTGTTTAAAACATTTTTGTCCACCACTGTACAGTATATATTGATATTTATTCAACGTTGGTTACAACAGCGATTGGAATAAACCCTTTAACCTACACTGAAATCTCCGATGAAGACTTCCTCATTAAATTTATCCTTAAAGGCATTTTGACAGTAACTAAGTCACTTAAAGCAACACTAACATCAGGACTGTTCTAGAACTGTCAGCGACTCTTCCAAGTTCCTGGTTTATCCTTCCATGTCCCGAAATGTTGGCTTTAACACAACCTTTACTTGGAGCAATAATCCTTTAGCTGCTGGCTGGGTGTTCAAACAGGAACCGGCTCAGTGAGTCCGTTTCACACTGAGCGCGAGCCCCCCTTTTTTTTTTTTCTTCGTTTTTATCAGTGCTTTCTATTTATAGCACCTTTACTGCAGCAGTGCAGCTCAGTACAGTATGTTCCATAAAACACAGGCCAACCCCCGACTACATCCCAAGGCACGTCGCTGTAGTCGTCTCCAATGTTCTATACATGCTCATACGGAGGGAGACATCGGATAATCTGAACTGAACGACCCAGATGACACGCGTTATGGACACGGTACATAAATAGAAAAAAAGGACCCACAGAGGCATGTGCACACATATAGACAAGGACTCACACATTCCTACTTAGGGGTGTATGGATAGTTATAAACACATACTTGCAGGGAGCCACACAAGGACACACAACATGGGATACAAACAAACTAGCGCTGATATTTTTAACCGAATAATTACAATGACAACACACACACAGATGCAAACACAAGGGCAGACACAAGAATACAAGAGGACACATGGTGTCTTTGACATCTCCATGAGGACACTCATTGACACAATGCGTTCCTTATCCTTTTATCCATGACAATTCAGCGTCCAACACAAACGCACGTCGTCACTACACGGCAACAAAATAAGATGTCCACTATGAAGCAGTGTAAAGTCAGTTTTAATTTGATGTTGCTGAAATTATTCCTGAAACCCACTCACTCGAGTACCTAAAAATGTATCTAGATTACATCAAAGTCATACTTTTTCCAGTTCCAATTGGAAATTGAAACGGAGGTCTACTGTATATCATGACAGAATAAACTAAATGTTCTGTCTTGTTTTTTTGTATATATGTATAGGTTTAGTACTTCAATTATTTATTATTATTATTTTTATTTTGTTTTAATTATTATCATCATTTTTGTACTATGTACTCTATTGCTCTAAGAACCTGAATTTTTTGAATTCAGGTTAATGGGGAAGTGAAGAAAGGGTAGGATTAAATAAGCTTATGCTTCATCCTACTCCTTTTCAGACATATCATTGTGTATTATTATTATTATTATTATTGTTGTTGTTGTATTGATTATTGTTGCATTCTGCACATGTTCGAAATAAAGCATTCAAATCAAATCAAATCAAAATGTTGATCCTATTAAAAACACACTGTGCATAAGGAGATGACAGAAACAAATACACCAACAGTAGAAGGAATATTATGATGACCATTCTGCATTACCAGCGGCACACAGAGGAATCAGAGATCAGATTGTAAACATACTGAGGGATAGATTTGTTTGGACCCAAGAAAGAGTAGCTACTGTTGCAGCAACAGGGATCAATATACACACAACAGTGCAACATTATAAGACAGATTCAGTCTGACAAAGGGCCAAATATTGAACAAAGTTTCTACCAACAACACCTGCAAGCACATAAACCCCCTCTGACACAGGACAGGAGTGTGTGTCAAACGCACAGATTTCAACTGGACTAACCCTGACAGACTTGGCTGAGGATCCTTACTAAGGCTGTGGTGCTTTGCCAAACACCCATGTGACTAATTTATGTAGGCTAATGCTGATATCTGCTAAGCTGACACTGCAAGACACCACGAGACGTGAAATGAAAACAACAAGAATATAATAATGATGCACAGGAGGAAACAAACACAAAAAAAGAGGAAAGAATTAGTGAATCTCAGATGCACCTGTAGCATCTGAGGCACCTCGCAAATTCAATGACGATTCAGGGTGCTCCGATACGATTAATCAATAATTATTACAATAATGATTATCACGATAATAATGATTATTTCGATTAGAATGATTTTCAAGCCAGTCAGGAGTTTTTCTCCCTCTGTGGTTACTTCATAGTTTTAAATGAGGTATATTTATCCTGATCTACGAATGAAACTAATCAACTAAATTTACCTCCATTATCTGTAATTGTGTCAAACTACTGAATGATCCAACACATTTTCCACAGATCATAGCCAGCAGTGGAAGTTGCTCTTATTCACAAATGCAAATTTCCAGTTATCTGCTAAACAACAGCACTCTTCAAAAATATATATCAAGTAACAGGACAAAAAAAAAAAAAAACTTCGGTAACATGAAGTTCACATTTTTTAGGAAAACAAATCAAGTCTATTTAGAAATAAATTAAAAGTGGTTTTCAAAGATTTCTTTGCAAGTCTAATAATAATAATAATAATAATAATAAAAACAATACTTATTTATTTATTTTTTCTGGTCCCTCTAAAACGTTTCCAGGAACCCACTCAAACTCTTAGACCTTCCACACACACGCTTCTGTAGAAAAACAGCTGATTCAATCTAAACCAACACCAGCGCTAGTTTATTCAGTCAAAATAAATTATATCCAAACAAAAATCTCAATGAGCAGCATAAATCCCACAACAAAGGAAATATTTCACTCACCATAACCAAAGCATGCATCACACGTCAGAGTTATCCTACATGTGATTCCATTATTTTGATTTTGGTCTCATCGTTTCAGTTGAGGAACTGCTTTCTGGGCAAAAATTGTTTGTATCTGCGCTATGGCGTACGCAGTGGAGTACAACATTTGTATTTAAACTTGTTGGGTGAATTCGACACTGTGTAACTGTAGCCAAACTGCTAGAGTTGAGTTTTATGATGTTCCTCTGGTCTTTAATGTGTCCAGGCAGCATGTGCTCCTTTGATTTTCCTGCCGTGTACTGTGGTTGTGGTCCTGTCATTTAGTCATAATGAAAAATAATCATTTCTGAACATTTGTAAATCGTAATTACGTGTGATGAATAATGATGAATGATGAAAATGAATGAAATAATGAAACCACACCTCTACTGTATACTGTAAGTACGTCTTGTCTCAAGTTTTTCCACTTCAATCAGTAACAAAAAGAAGTTTCTTATAGAATACTTTTTTAATTTAGAATTCACTGCCTAATTTTGTACGGAAACACTTTTCCAGCATAACTTTAACTAGTCATGACAAGTTAAAATCAGCCTGTGGGCTTAAAGATATGCTTCTTAATGAAAAGGTGCAGAGCATGGCTCACTGATCTGGAAAACATCCAAATATAGTACCAGAGGTTGATGCATTCCTATGCCCATCCCCTCTGTACCTGTTGGAATGGGAAAGGAAATAGATATTCTGTACGTGTTTGAGCATGCATTTACCTTTACATAGTTCACATGTAGAGTGGTCCTCAAAAAGCTGAATTATTGATTTATTTTTTAATTGATTTTGTAAAGTTTATGTGAAGTTAATTTGGAAAAGTAAATCTACCTTTATTCTTGTTCTCTTAATAGTGTGTCATTTGGGCACCATATATGACAAATTAATGGAAAACCAATATAGTAATGTGTCAAATATGTCACTTATTATGAATTATTATTATTAACTTATTAAGAATTTTGTGAGGTTGTTCAGTTATGTTTATTTTGTAATTTTTATGTCGATATGACAATAACAACAATAATAGCAATAATAATAATAACAATCTCATCTTGTCATCTGAACCCGCGTTATCCTCACTAGGGTCACTCATCATCATCATCATCAATGGGTGAAGGCGGGGTACACCCTGTATGAGTCTCCAGTTCATCTCAGGGCTGAACATATATAGACAAACAATCAGTCTCACATTCACACTTATGGGCAATTTAGATTAACCAATTAACCTATCAGTGCATGTGTTTGGATGGTGGGAGGAAACTGGAGTACCTGGAGAAAACCCACGCAGACACGAGGAGAACATGTAAACTCCACACAGAAAGGTCTAGTGTGGGAATCGAACCAGGGTCCTTCTTGCTGTGAGGCACGCCAATAATAAAAATCAGAATCATCATCATCATCATCATCATCATCATCATCCATAACTTGTGAGCAGTAAGGAGTCTAAAAACCTTGGTAAAACTCTGTATTCCAAATACTAACCGATTTAATACAAAAACAACCCCCCCTCAATAAGAGAAATAGACTGAACTGTGGTTGTGATGAAGAGCGTCAATATAAAAAGCAAACAAACTCGCTCAGACTTTCCACATGCCTGCATAAAATTAAAACAAGGCATTATTAACTGCCATAGAAGAAGCAAAAGTGCATTGACTGTATGTACTGAGCCAGCGTTCTTAACCCCGGGCATGTCATACTCTTCCCTCTTCTCCGCCTTTATTGGAGTCCTCTAAAGTTCACTTCATTTGTGTGGCAAGTGAGTAGGAGCGAGCTGAGGAAGACTGGAATATTTGTGGCTGGACAACAAAGCCGCTAGAATGCCCCTCGCTAAACTACTTAATGCTGCCTACCACGCTCAGGCCACTTCTACACTCTTTTCCTTTGTTATCTCTCATAAACTTGTCTTTCCTTTTGGTTTTAACCCTCTCCCTCTGCCTGATTTCTCTAGAACTAACAGTCTGGCCTAGATTTAGACGACTTCCGTGCATTTACCTTAACTTGACCTTATGAAACACCTAGTCTGGCTTTAGTCTAAGTGCTCAAATCCAGAAACATATTTGTTCATGCAGACTCGAAGCTTAAAATCACCCATAGGTCTTTGTTTAAGATCTCTGCTCGGTCAAGTGCTCCGTATCAGTTCCCATTCATCATACACACTGATAACAGATTAACACCATACTTACAGTACACAGTCTACACTCGCCCACTATGGAACTATACAGTATGAGCCATCATGTTCTACGTGTACTAATGCACAGAAAAATGACCTACTTTCTCACATACACAGATACCAGAGTAGCACTTACCTCTATAGCTGTAATATGTATTACAGCGGTACAGCAGCAGACAGTGTTTTTTTTTTTTTTTTTTCTGTCCTTAACTTGAGGTGAAAGACAACAAGTCCTCAGCCGCAGCCACACATGGTGTCTTAATCTATAATCCCATGGAGTTGAAACCTGACGGAGCGGCAGTGAGGACAACATATCCAGGCCAGTGTTAAGTAACAAAGGTGTTTGCTGTGGTTGAATACTTTCAAACGGTATTCTTCCATACAGATGCAACAGTACGGACTGTATCTGTGAACTGGATTTCACACAAAACAGAAAAATAAATTGGATGTGCTGATTTTCATGAACTTCAGTGGAATGTTAAGGCTTAGTCACTTCCAGGTCTATAAAAAGAAACAGCTCTTGGGGAGTGTCTTCTCACATGTTTTTTTTTTTTTCCTAATAATGTGAGAAATAACATTATCAAACTACAACACCATGGGGCCTAGACGGAGATGTACACTGAACTGGAGTGTTGTTCTAGTTTGAACATGAACTTGTCTTTATATCACTCCCTGTTGCACCTGTTCTGTGCCTCAACTGACACCGCCCTGAGCAAAGATTAAATGGGGGGGGCAGACATGGAGAGTGACAAAATGAAATGCAAGAACACAGCCCCTATAGAGGAGATCTTATACACGTTCAGCATAAACACAGCTGTAACAAACCTGTCTGAGCTGAATTAGAGCCATTGTTCTTTGAACTACAATGTTAGTGTGACTTACTGTATGAGCAGGACTACTATAATGGACAGAGAAGCTAATGAATAACTGCTGTACCAAAGATCATTTGAGGACGATAAAACACTACAGTCATTTTTATCAGAACTTAAACATTCTATAGACAGCTAATGCACAGTGATAGATTTAATATCAGTCCCTGGGTTAGATTTAAAAAAAAAAAAACATGATCAGTGATCCATTTTCTGTGCAGGATTAGCAAAAAATTTTAAATTCTTACATTAAACTATTCAGTTTTTCATAATTCTGTACAAGCACACTAACAGACAAAGCATCTCATGTACTATTGTAGTTAGTAGTGATGCACCGATCAGCATTTTTTGGCCCCATCACCGATACCGATCCCCAAAAAACTTTATCTGTACGTACACTGTTGTCTGCCTAATGCAGCGTAAAATGGTCCCAAACTTCTACTATTAATTAACTATATTTTAAAAAGGACAGAAACAGTCAAGATGAGATGCACTTGTTCTGTAGCGTGTTTGCAAGTTTGAAAATGGTGGCTTGTAATTTACGTGATCAGTTTTTTGATCATCATATTTTTCCGATCAGGCTATTTTTAGGCAATATCAAACGATTGATCAGTTCAACACCCATATTTAGTCTTTACGTCTACTCTTTTTATCACTTGGATGCATTCTATTCTGTCAGTGCTGGGGGTTTTTTGACCCACCCTTCACACCCTCAGAAACAACACCTTGGTAAGACAGCTGAAAACTCAGATTTACATTGTTAGAGCAACAGCCTGAGCATAAACATAGTAATAACAGACCACTTTGAATACTCAGACACACACAGAGTGTTGGCTTCGTAACTTACTTGCACATTATCAAATGTCAGGTGCATGCAGAGAGATAATACTTGTGTTTTCAAAAGATAAGCATTTTTAACGTTACCAGGTTTGTTTACCACTATTGAGGGTCTTCAGTTACTTGTACAACCACACATTGGATACTAGCCAACACATTTAGTTAGCCCTGTAAAGCCTGAACCATTAAATCATTGACTGAACATTCTAGTTCTTTGACACTTGACCTTCTGTTGTCCCGAAACGTTTGGTTTTTTCAAATTATGAATTTCCACCTATAGGGTTGGGTACCTAAAGTCGGTATAGTAAAGTAACTGGGGAAACTGGCAGTAACAAAACTGAAATCTAACATGAATTTCGGTACCATATTTTGGTACCACACATATATGCAACTGTTGTTTAATTACGCCCTCTGTCCACTGTTAAATAGCAGCAAACACATGTGGCAATGTGCACACAAGGCAGATGACATCGACGCGTCAAAAGCGAAAAGGTGGAATGTGCAGTTCCAGTTCTCTCGATATGCAAAAGGTGTTTAAAGACATTTACATGCAAAGGCTGGAATACATCTAATTTAATGAAGTGCTTGGTGACACACAGTGTTTACTAAAGCCTCTAAAGCCCCTGTGAAGAGCTAAGTAGCTTAGCATTGTGCTAATAACACGTCAGAAATGGAAATACTCAGTGTTGAAATGACAGGCCCAAGTGATAAATCTTCAGACCAGCTACTGTGGAGATAGTGGCCTATGACAGTGACAGGGTAAGTAGCTTTAATTCCAAGTACAAATAAGTAACTGGTGTCTGTGAATTCCTCAACTGGTGACATGAGATGCTATGCTATCTTAATAACAACAACAACAATAATAATAATAATAATAATAATAATAATAATAATGTATGAGTATGTATGAGTTTCAACTTTGTATCATATTTGATACCTCAGGTCTCAATGCTCAAATATTATTTTTAAACAACAAACATGCCTAACAAATTAGTAAAACATTTTCAAAATTGGAAAAGTTCAGGCTCCTTCCTCATTGACAGTTTTGTACCATCTCTGAAAAGGCCTCTGATCAATAAATTCTTCCCCCTGGTGGATTATCCATGTGTTCCATGTATCTAATTGTATACATTATGTTTTTATAGACAGAAAATATCACACTGATAATGTAAAGGGCTTCAAAACTCATGCATCAAAAATATGATACGTTTGTCATCATAGGGTTAACACATAAAAAGCAAAGCATAGCAGCAACACTGCCTTTAGCAGTTATATACTAAGGTCATGTGATTGACTTATGAGTTCTCATTGCAGCTGCAGTTCTTATGGATTCAGAGGCTGCTGGTTGGAGAGTTTTGCCTACGGGCGTTCATGCATTTGTGTACTATAAAATATGGTTGTTTTGTTTTCATCTGTGTAGTATAACAATAACAGCACTGTCCAAATTCATTACCATTCATAGTTAAATGAGATTCTGCACACCGCAATTTCAGTTCATCATAACTATATTGATGATTTCTATATCATAAATGAGAAACGCTATTAAATTAATTATCAGTCTATTGATAAACTTTCTGCTACAGTTAAAAACGTGTGCTGGAGGTGATCCATTTTATTTAAAAACTACAAAATTGCTCCAACATCCCTCAAGGTGAGTGTAATGACAGGAACGGTAAAAAGAAAAAAAAAAAAAAAAAAAAAAAAAAGAAAAAAAGAAATCCTGGATGATCCTGTCATGTTTTCGAGATTCACCCAAAATTTAATTGCCTTTTCCTTCCTAGTAGTCTGTAATTTTGCTGACAGACAAGAAAACAAACAGTAACAAAAACATAACCTACTTGGCAGAGTGCTGTAAGTGCAGCTCCTTAGAGGATGTGATTACGACACAGTCTCTACTGCACTGAACTCACATGCTCCTCAACAGTATTTCGTCATCATGCAAGTCAATGACTATTGTGTTAGAATATCTGGACAATGGAGATATATACATGTCCCTAAAGTTACAACAAGATATATATGTGTGTGTGTATTACTGTCTTTCCAGGGACATTGATAAGTTTCCACAGTCACACAATGTGGACCTTTGACACCATAGGGACCAAAATTCAGGTCCCCATGAGAGTTAACCCCTTAATGCCTACTGTCACATATATGTATCTATCTATAGTATGTGCTATAGTTCAATTAATTATCTCCACTTAATTTAGTATTAGGGGTTAATATATTATAAAGCAAAATGTATTTTCAGAGGTTTAAAGATATTTTACTGAAAAAAATTTAATTACTCATTTATTTTTGTCATTATTTCTTTATTTTTGTAATTGTTATTTTTTATTCTATTTATCTATTTATAAATGTAAATTTTTGGGATTTAATTTTCTAGTTTTTATTATTAATTTATTTTTATTTTATTCAAAAAAGAAGATGTTTACACTCAATACTCAATGGCTACTTGATTACAAACTTGGTCCTCATGAGACATGGAAAAGAGTGTGAGTGGGTGTGTGTGTGTGTGTGTGTGTGTGTGTGTGTGTGTGTGTGTAATATTGTGACAAATCTGGACTATGTCTTTTTTTTTTGTTTTTTTTGTCCGTCTCTCTCTCTTGTGCTTTTATTTTTGTTTTGTCGTTGTTAGTGTTCGGGGCTCTTATTTTGTTGTGTGGGTCTATGTGTGCACTGTGTCTAGTTTTTGGCTCTTGGTACTTTGTCTCTTCCCTGTCGGCTTTGGTTGTTTGTCTTTTACCTCTGATTACCGGACCCCATTTCATATTTTGACACTGAGACCACCTATGCCCCACTGGATCCTGCTGCTCAGACTGATGTCCCGTCTCGACCCCTGCCTGTGTACCGGTATAGTCTTTTGGATACTGTTTAGCTGTGCTGGATTTTTGAAACTGACCCTTATGTGCTTAGTAATCCGTTTTTTTGCCCTGCCCCCTAGTTGCCGGTGCAATCCTCCACCACCTCGGATGGACCGTCCAGCCACAGACCTACATGCACTATTTCTGTTGTTAATTAAATCACTTAAACCTAACTGTTTGTCTCTGAGTCTTGCATTTGTGTCCTTCCGTACTGTCTCCATGTTACAGATATTCCTTTTTCAACAAACCAGTTGTCGCTGCTATGTAAATTCTACATTTCAGATTGCTAAAAAGAACCCCTTCTGATTGGTTGAAACTGAATAACACTTCACATGAATGCCAAACCATTGAATCCAGTTCACAGACGAACAGTAGCTGCTTCCACGTTCACCAGGTCTGACACACCAGTGAAAACATGAGAGGAGGGCAGAATGAACATCATTCACAGTCTATAGATGTGATCACATGGTGCTAACCACAGGCTACACTGACATGCCACTGGGATCAAAAAATTGCTTTTGCGCTGACAGGTTTTGTTTTTTTTTTTGTAACATTTGACATGGTGCAATCAGTGGATCACTTGTTCCCACTAATGTCATTCTGTGTTGACCTTAAAATAGAGTTCGACTTGACTGACTGACCTCAGTGAGTGTCGTTTTTATTTACATCTGGAAAAACTACAATTAAGAAAAATGACAAAAATGTAAAATCAAACATATTATTATTTAATTTTTTTCACTCAGCTCTTGTGAGGATTTTCTGAAAAATAAAACACACCAGTAAAACTGAGCACCATAAGCTAAATATTAATTATTTTTATTTGACATTTTTTTAGGTGGTGGTGGGCGACAGTGCACAGATGCAGAGAGTGTTAACATATACACATAACAGAGTTTTGTTACAGCATATCTAAACTGGCAGCTTACAAGTTGCACGCCTCCTGGTGAGTCTCAGACTGACATTACTTCACCTGAATGGAATCTGAATTAGGATTCGTGCAAAACTACTATTTTAACTGCTCGAAAAACTCAACATAGAAAAGCTTCACCTGACATCGTACACCCCCCCCCCACTACATATTCACTTTGAACAGCTGTATCATGGGAGTAATCATGATGTTGAGAGACAGCAACAATAAAAAATAGATAAATAAATAAGAACACGGTTAAAAGAATTAAAATAATGTCTCATTTTGTTTTTGTCAACAATAACTAAGAGACATTTTAGGAATATTTTTTATTTCTTAACCCACATTTTGTCTGTTTTTTATTGGTCATCTATAACTGCATTATATAGTTAATTAGAATTATCATCACAAGAATGACATTTACATTTAGTTTTGTCTCTGTTTTGTCACATGATAAAAGGTTAATTCATAACAATATTTTGTCACTATAAGGCGCACTGTCAATGAATGGTTTATTTTTTTAGATTCTTCATATATAGGAATATAGGCGCACTGGATTATAAAGTGAAGTCAAAAAGTGAAAAAGATAAAAAGTCAAAATTATGAGATAAAAAGTGAAAATTATGAAATATAATGTGAAAAATATGAGATAAAAAGTCTAAATTATGAAATAAAAAGTCTAAATTATTAGACAAGTCAAAATTCCCAGTCAATAAGCACAACCAGAATTAAATAGGAACTCTGTGGTTTTTGGAGAAAATTAAAGACTTAAGTGGAAAATACAGTAGCCTTTCGTTTTGCAGATGTCATGTAACTTCCCATCCAAATATTGGTATGGACATGTCCATAGCGTCCATATGAAATTTTATGCCCATGGACTGTATTGATACATACTAGGTACAATACTGTGTCTTGTTGTTTTTTGTGAACTGTATTCTGTCTTGTCTGTAATTTTATATTGTTTTGTTATACCTGAGTTCTTGTTATTTTGCACTATTAGACTTGATCTTGTATTCCCTTTTTATATTTATACTTTTTTATATTCATATATCTTATACATATTACTTTGGTACCTAGTTGTTATTTTGTATTCTGTTTTTAATTATTGCGCATTTGCACGAGGGGTGAGATGATGTCATTTCATCTGTACTGTATGTTGGTTATGTGCTTTATGCACATTTGACAATAAAGTTGACTTTGACTAAAACATAGTTTACACTTGCTTTAGTGCACCACTCATCTCTGCACAGCATAAAAATATCATCCTGACCTCAAACTGACCTTTAACCCGAAGGAAACAACAACCAAAATACTGGAAGTAAGCAACAACAAACACCATTATTCAACATTACACCACAGATATCCTCTTCTCTTGAATGTGGTTGATAGTTTTTTTCTGTCACGATCTTTCCCACTGTCCCCAAACAGAGCCTAACTGTAATAGAGATATCGATACGGTCGCGCGAGAATGAATGAAATAGCAAAGTATCAATGGAGAGCTGAAAAAGAGGAACGTTCTGTGCTTTGCAGAGAAGAAAAGAAACCACACTTCCTCTCTGTGAATGAGCTGTCCAAGAAACCACACAGTTTTACAGAATACCACCCACCCTGCTGTTGAAAGGCTGCAAACCCAACATTACAACTGCACCTTGTTTATCCTGCGCAACAACAAAAAACCAAACAGTATGAAGAGGACAGTACTTGCACTTCAAAATCAACCCGTTCAGTTTTAACCTCCCAATTCGCCTCAGCTCTACCAATGCACCGCAACCCCACAGAGCTCCTGGCTACAACCCAGGTAGGTCACCTATCGCAAAGACAACCACAAAACTAAGCCTCATGAAGACAAACTAATGCTACTTGCTATAATAAAGTGCCATTGTCAAGTTATTCTTTCTGTAGTTCCTGGAAATGTCATTTAGCAGCCTGGTTTATTGTTTTTCTAAATTAATACCTTTGCTTATTTGCTGAATAAAACTAAATTGCCACAACTCTATCCTGTCTAGACATCAAGGGCCTCACGGCAGGTTATTAAGTTAATTTATTGATTACCAAGAAAAGAAAACTCTAGTTAAATGTCACAGACAGAAATGGAGACAGCGCCCATATAGTGGAAGCGTTCCCTGTCCGTCTGTCGGACTGTAATGGTCCCAGTTTAAATGTCACCACGTGTCTTACTCTCAGAGTCATAAAGCTTACTTTTCTGGTAACTGCCAAGCACTTGGCTTAATATGTGGGCTGTTCAAAAGCGTGTGCTGGGATTACGTGGCCAGGTGTTGAGTTAAACTGCTCGGGTATCAAGTGATTCAACAATTGGCTGCAGGCCTGCTCACAGTGTGCCTATTCTGTTTTATGAATCCGTCGTACTCCTTGGTTTCCGGATAAATGTCAGAGCGGCTCAAATAAGCTTACACTGGTTCATTTGTCTATGATTGTGGGCATGTTGATGTTTGTGCAGGTCTCATTTGATAGTGTGTATTTGTCTGTATTTGCCAAGTTGGGTTTGTTCCCACGTCTGCATGTGTGTTTGTGTTTGTCCACATGTGCCAATTCTCTGAGGATCGCTTTGCTTTTTTTTTTTTTTTTAACCATTTTTACTGAGGACTTAACATTTTGCAGTGATCAAAATACTCTCAAGTGGACTGGGTAAGGGCTGTTACGAGTCCAGATTTAGTACGGGTTCAGGTTTTGCATGGCTGACATTAGAAATAAGTTCAGCAGTTCATGACAACAGGGTGCTTCAATGGGCAGTCGTTTCCTGTTTCAGCACCACGTGGTCTCTCCTCTGCCCCTCTTCTGAGCCATGTATTTTATTCATTTTCAGCAGATTAGTTTTACTACTGTAGTTTCATTGCATGTAATGTAATCATTCAGGAATATGACATGCTTTTTTATTACGTTTATTAACAATATTTCGCTTTTATTCCTAAAGACTGTTTCTCACCAAAATTGCCGCATATCAAATAATCATTAATTGTTTGTAAGGTCACCCAAACAAAGACTAATTAATTAATTAATTCATAATTTGCATCCCTAATTTCAAGTGAATCATTTACCACAAAGTTACTCTGGTGAATATTGTGCCCATTTTTCACAACTTGTATATCTGATGAATATTGTGATGATAAAGTAATATTTGTCTGAAGAAAAATAACATTGAGGGTACACAGTTGGATATGAATAACAGTATTTAAAAAGCATGAAAATAAAAGAAGTAATAATTACCAGAAAATGATCTGTGATGTTCGTGTACAATTAGGTTTTTAGACATTCTATATACATAAACCATGCATCTCTACATGCATCTATAGATTTATCCATCCACATAATGTTCTTTCTCACTTAGAACACAACAAATGAAGTGATTCATAGTTCTGGAAATCCTTACTGAGCATCATAGCTGTAAATAAAGGCTCTTTACTGTGAAAGATCTAGCTATTTGGTTTCCATCTGCTGTTGTTTCAGGGTACAGGCTGTTAGCAAACCAAGGCTGGGTCCTCAAGTAGCTTTGAGACTTAATGATCTCGCAAACTGCAAAGTGTGATTGAACACCAGGATGCCTTAGTATTTTCCAAATTGGTCAAATGTATTTAAGTTGAACTTACATGATTGCCAGACATTTGCTCACAAGTTTATTTTCATTTTCTTCTTCACATATGTGCTCCACTTTTCCTCCTATGTAATGTGTTTATATTGTCTTGAGGCGTAATAGTCTAAAATTACATGAAACTAGAGTTTTTAGTCAAATAACAACATTTTCCCCAAAGGAGGATCCCACACCCCACATCTGTGCAACCCCCACAATAAGCACAGTAACTAAAAAAAACTATAACTAAGAATATTAGTTTTACTCTTTTGTTTTTTTTTTTTCCTTTAAGGGAGCTGGGGAATGTGATTTCAAACAATGTCTTTATTGAAATCAGGCCGTTACTGAGTCATAAATTTACATACACAGAGATAGAAAATGTAGGTCAAATGCCCACTGGTGATTCAGGGTGAAGGCTAAGTACAGGGTTAAAAAAAAACAAAACAAAAAAAAAACGGGTGGAGTACTCACAAACATTATATACTCCATCATGTCCACGAGTGTCCCTTCAATGCCAGGTGGTGCAAATGTAAATGTGGCATGTGTGCCAAAGTAGAAAAGTGATTTCCCAGATATGCAGGGCAGATGGACAGGGAGTGGCTGAGCTCTCATGTCTGTGTGTCAGTACCACAGCCAGTCTCTGTTATCTCCCCTCTGACAGAAAACACTTAGTCTTGATTCATACCGTAGCCCAGTGGTTGTCAATGTTTTTATGGCTCGTGACCCCATGAAACTATCACACATTTCTGGTGACTCCAGACATTCATAATGGAGACCTGTTTTTTTTTTTGTTTTTTGTTTTTTTTTTTTTATTAATGTGGTTTTGATCATGGAATAATTTGCTATACTATGTTGCAAATACATGTGAATTTTAGACATTTTTAAAAGACAATAATTATTAAAATACAAAGGAAGAAAAGCCAAGTTGAGAGTATTGCACAAAATGAGAATGTGATTTTCCTTGTTCATTATATGTACAGTCAGTCAAGCTTCTATTTAACAGGCTGCAAATTAATACTCAACAAACAATAACTCAAACTATGAATTATGAAAGAACTGCAGCATCTTAAACCGACCACAATGATAAGTTGACAGATAAACAGTACCAAAGTTTCACCTTGTCATGTCTTTTATATATTGTAATTCTCTCTCACAACTCATCATGTATTTTTTAATTAGTATATTTTTAGTTTTATTTTCATTAATTACAAGAGATTTCACGTGACCCCACTTGGGTCCCTGAAGTCAATATTGTAAAACTTTGCTGTAGCCTCTCAAACACGAGGGGAATTGCCAATATTTAGCTAGGAAAACCAAACACAAATACAGATGTACAGATGTAAACCCCAACAACTGCTCATCACTCATCAGTGAACACAGTTGAGAATCAAAAGTGTGACTTGTCGGTGAAGTACAGTGTTCAGGTCTGTAGATATCATTGATGACAAAAGGGAGAAGTGTCAGTTCAAGACTGTGCAAGATATCGCTCCTCAAAGAGATTGCTGACTGTTGCAACTCAGGTCTGTGAACTGTGCAATGGTACACTGGACCACTGCCAGCAGACAAAAAAAAAAAAAAAGATTGCAACAGGAAACATGTTGCGGCATCAGGATAATTTCAGTGCATCCATTCACTGTTCTCACAGCACTGAGTGATTTTTCAGACAGGGGGTTTGAGAAAGTGCCGGATATTCTATGTTAATTATTCATAACCTTAAAAGGTACTGGAAAATTGAGGTCATTTTGACAGGCAGGGTACTGTATATCTCTGAAATCCCTCATCTACCGAAGATGCTAAAGTGTAGGAAATATCTACCATAACCACCATCAATGTTTATCTGGTGTTTGATTTTTATTTATTTATTTATTTTTCCAGAGGCATCATACAGATCCTGTCATTAACACGGTAATGGTAGCTGAGGTTATCAGAGTAATTACAGTATTTCACAGAGTGTAGCATGAAGGAATTACACAAACTCATGAATTCGTAGCATTACATGTCACTAAGCTTGTGACTCTATTTCAGATTATGATAATACTGTCTGTGCTAAAGTGTTCAGGTTTAGTGTGCATTAACTTCCATACAGTAGTTTGCTTCAAGTGTTTACTGCTGCTGAAGAAAGATGAAGAACTACTATACGGTTGACAGGTGTGGGTCTAAAACCTGGCATGAAGTGAGTCCGATTTACAGTACGAAGATGCTTTAGACCAGGGGTGTCAAAACTCATTTTAGTTCAGGGGCTACATTAAACCAAATTTGATCTGAATTGGGCCGAACCACTAAAATAATATAATATATAAATAATGTCAACTCCAAATTTTCCTCTGTTTTAGAGCAAAAAAAACCCAAAACAAACAGTTAAATTTTGTGAGGAAAATCTACCAACTGTCCTTTAAATAATGTGAATAACATGAATAAACTGACACTTCCACAGAAAACTAAATTATATCTCACTTTATCATTTACAATGTACAGATTATTTATGAGTGGATCTACAAATACACCAAACATTTAATAACAAGCAGAACATTGTTAAACTGACACTTCACACTTTTAGAAAAGTTCATAATTGTTCAGGTTATTTATGTTTTTGTGAAATTATAGTTTGTTTTATTGTAAAAACAGTCAAATGTTTAAATTAACAAAGAGCAAAATGTAGAGATGTATTCATAGGTTATTATGACAGTATTTTACTGATCCGACCCATTTTGATCTGTATGTGGAACTCGAAATAAAATTATCAATATATTTACTATCATTTTTGTATTTCACAAATGTATCCCAGGGACCGGACTGGACCCTTTCAGGGGCCAGATTTGGCCCCCGGGCCGCATGTTTGACTCCCCTGCTTTAGACTCAAGTTAGGATTTAAAACAGTTTGTCGTCAGATAATGACATAATTAATAATAAGGCAGATTTTAAGCTTCCCAAAACCCAGAAAAATGTGAAAAAAGTTATGAAATTTATATGTGAGTACAATGTGATTCAGATCATGATTCTACCTCAGAAGATCGTCATTTGATGTTTATGCTCCAGTTGTGCTCTTAACTTTACATGCCCAAGCAGCATTTATGATTACTTGGCCATTTTTCAGAGAATAATGATAATAAAAACACTTTTCATCCACTCATGGCAGGTGGTTTGGTGAAGCCATTTATCATCAGATAAATACATTTGCTCTTTTTAAACTGTACTGTCAACAGCAGCTATCCAAAAGACCCTGATCATAAGTTTACATACCATAGTTTTAAATCCTCTCTATTAATCCCTTTAACACCAATGACAGACGGGAGCATTTTGTGGTAATTTATTTTCTCACATGGTAAAGCTGTCCAATATTCTTGGCAAAAACGGCGTAAGTTCCTTTAAGATTTTGTGTTTTCTTGCATGAATTGCACATATATTGAGATCAGGAGGCTGAGATGGACAATCCTTCACCTTCACTTTTATCTGCTGTAGCCAATGACAGGTCACATTAGGTTTTTGGGTCCTCATGTTGGAACATCACCCAGGCCTAACTGCAACCTGTTAGAACTTTAAGACTGGAGACTGCGGCTCTGTCAAGCATAAAGCAAACTCATGTACAGTAGATACAGGCAGCAAAGGCTCACACCTGAAACCAAATCTGATATGTGCGCGCACCTGTGGAAATGAGACACGGTGTCCAAGCATGGAAAAATAAAACCAACCCCACCTCCCTGCCAGTCTTTTGACTTTGTGTCAATGTCCAGGTATCAGAGTAACTATACACTCCGAGATCCTATTGATGTAGGTTCACAGTTACCAAGTACTGTATGTGCAGAAACATGAGTATTAAAGGACTCAACAGCCAACATGTTGACAACTTGTATACATCACGATAATGTATGGAGTGGTGTCCTACCGTCGTGGCCTGTCGCAGTCACTCCAGCGGTGTTTCTTTACATTTGCTCCCAGCGTTCATCCAAAACTTAGGTCTCAGGGAAGTCTGTAAGCAGAACAGACCATCTATAATTCCTTCATACTGTATATTTGCCAACAAAAGAAAGAAAACATCATTCACGCCAAATGATCTACAACGCAAGCAGGCTTACAGTACAGGGTGATCCTGGGAAAGAGAGGAGGGGTTAGACAAATCCTTCAGATAGTTGCAGCTCTGCACCAGGAAATCCACATGGCCACTGATGCATGCACGTACCGCCAAGTCAGGGATGGCATGGGAGGAGTTATGAGAGTTCAAGAAGGAAAAATCCCTGAAGGAGGTGCAAGGTTTTCTTGTCTATACTAACCAATGTTCGATTTTTCATGTGACCAGCTTGCCGCTAAAAGGCTTAGCAATTTAATCCTTTAGCCAAATGAAGTGTCTTAACTTAAAGCTTAGGTTGGCCAGAAGAATCAAAGTGAGTTTGTACTATGAACCTAACCAGGTATTCAAAAGGCCACGAGTATACACTGTCTGTGTAGGAATGCACTGGCAGGGTAGGTCGCCTGGTCCGCGTGGTCGAGGTATACCCCTGACCTCCTTATTCTGCAGAGAAATAATGACCCAAATGTTTTTGTTTTCCCAGCAGCACTCATTCCTTTAGCAAATACAACCGAAGAAAGCGTGAGTACTGTACTTGTGGATGTGCGAATGTGTCTAACTAATCATCGCTGAAACATTCCTGGCATACCTTTAGTTTAATTAAATACGGTTCATAGTGAAGCGCTGTAAAGAAAGAACACTTTCACAATATGCCCTTGTTTGGCATTTTTAAACAATCAACTCACAATTACATCCATAGAATAATCACTTTTATTGCTTGAAATGCTGAGATGTGATTTAACAATTATGTGGAATAAAAATGAGTGCAAGAAATTATATTATTGTTGCTTCTTTTAACTTTATCTCGTCGTTTAATTATGTTCATACATCTCGTGAAGACTAATAGGAACTTCATTCGTGGAAAAAAACATCATACATTCAAAGGACATATTCACGTGCATCTTTATGAAACATCCTTTCAAATGTTACCACTAATGAAAGATTGAATGTATTCTTGAATAATAAGTAAATCAATGAATCAAATGTTTCGTAAATGTGGCTCTAAAGCTGGAAATACTGCAGTAAGTTGTAGAACATTTACATTTTTTTTCATTTCTGTTTGTCATTGTTCATAATATTCAACATGGCTGATAAAACCCATCACTGAAATGTCACCAAAGTGGAAAAAAAACAATGTTTCTGTATAATTCATTGCAGAAAAAGAATGAGATACAACAAAATGATGAGATGCATATCAGACATGATGAAAAACAATGTGAAAATAATGATAATAGTGCCCATAAAGATGGAATCAAATATGTTCACCTCTACTCATGACATTATTGTGACAATGTGATTTATTATTGATAGATAAGATAATATTTGGGACTCAGTGTGTAATCATTGCACCTGGTCAAAGATGATTTTATATAAAAGTAGGAACATGTCTGAAAACTAAATTATTCCAATTTTATGTCCAACAGTTTATATTATAGAAATATGGCCAAAACATTTCATATCTTTCATAACTGTCAATTATTTTTGGCATGAAGTGAAATAAAGCAAAAATAGACTTTGTTACCAGAACTATAAACTATATAAAACTGGAGAAACATATTCACTCATTATATGAAGTGAATTGTGAACTAAACAGACATATTTCTGAACCTGATCATGTATTTTATTTATTTCAAATACTGCTTCCACACATATGACTAAGATAGTTATATAAATATGTAAAAGAATCACAAGTATCATGATTCATTTCATGTTGTAAATAATTGTAACTGGAAAACCACTAAGAAATTTGTATGAAATTTATTTCTATGTCATAAATGGATTTTGTAAATAAGACCTTCACTTTATTAAATGAAGGGTACATTTGTATAATAATTACTTTCTGTCTGTGCCATACATTTTACAGTGTATAGTTATCGGATGACATTTTCCCCAAGTAGCACATGACATTTTTACCCTTCCATCTGACTTTTCAGTTGACACAAGCCTGCAGCTAACTTACACTGAGCAGAAAATGAAATAATTCTATAACGAAAAACCCTGAAACAAAGTAGCATGTTTTGGTGACCTCTCAACTTTAGATTTATCCCCATAAATACTGCAGTCTCTTATTAGATCATCTGAAATTCATATTATATACTACCAGTTCAAAATGTTACGCTGTGATTAGTGACATTACGCTGTCATCTTAAAATATTATGCTGTGATTAGGGCTGCTGCACTGCTTTTCGAGTTTTGGGATTGTGTTTTGAGCACATTTTCTTGCGTAATATTCCCATATTTATATTAGAAAACGTCTTTATTGGGGCAGTTGGCGCTGTGAAAGAGTTATTTTGACAGATAACACCATATGTATTTCTTTTTATCAAGTGGGTGCCTATCTAGGTTAATTTACATCTCTCCACCTCAGCCGTCCTTTCCTGTCCATTGACCGTTCCCGTCGCTACCAATCTTGGGGTTACAATTAGCATGTATAGGTTGTTTCCGTGATGCCATGTATTGTGAATAGTGACCTAAATCACAAGCATTTGGAGCATCTGCTCCGGCCAATCACAAGATTTAACGCAGGCTATTGCGCATGTGCATAGTCTAGTGTTGGGCCGTCCCGGTTAACATTACACTGTATAAAATTCCTGGTGAGAACCCTGATTACTATTTTGTCACAGATTTTCTGCTTTTGGCATTTGTCACAGTTAAGAGTGTCTGCAGCAGACTTCACACCTAGTAAATGTGTTGGGTGAACACACACAGACACCAGACACTATGTTATATTTACAATATTTGTACAGTATAGTAGTAGAGCATCGATTGAGCCTCTATAAGACAAATCACTAGATGATCCAAATAACATCCTTTTTGCATTTTTAACATTTAAAAAGTTGCATAAAATTGCCGTTTCAACTCTGTGAAAAATTAACACAGTGGATAAGTGGTTAATACGGGTGTAACAGTATGGAAAAAATGTCAGTTTGATACATTTTCACTACAGTGAAAGAGACCAAATTATTATTTATTTATTTTTAAGATAACTGATCTTTGTGAAACAATGCCACATCAGATAGAAAAGTTAATTATTTATTATAGAATTCTGACCTTATGGAAAACTGACACACCCCAGAGATTTTTGACCCCTTAGACCAGGGGTGTCAAAGTCATTTTAGTTCAGGGGCCACATTCAGCCCAGTATGATCTAAAAAGGGCCAGACCAGTCAAATGATAACAGTGAAAAGAGTAAAATTACATCATGATAATGTTTACATGACATGTTTTAAGAAAGACACGTGCAATTTTAATCCGATTGTGTCCCCATTTGCCTCAACTACAGCTTACATTACAATTATAAATACACAAAATACGTAGTAACAGGTAGAATATTGCTATAATTACATTTAACTTCTCTTAAGACATTTCAGGTTGTTCTTATTTGTTTAGGTTATTCACAGATTTTCATGCAATTGTACTGTTTTTATGCTAAAACAAGGATAATATCTGCAGTTTCATTATTTATAGATAATTATGATCAGATTTTACTGCTCTAACCCAATTGAGATCGAATTATTCTGTATGTAGAACATGAATTAATATCATTTTTACACCAGTAATATCTTCATTGTTACTCATTCTACAGTATGGGCCAGATTGGAACCTTTGGCGGGCCGGATTTGGCCCTCGGGCCTTATGTTTGACACCTGTGCCTTAGACTATATGAATTTGTACTGTTAATAAAAATGTATATACCTTTCGAGAAAATAGATGTACAAGACACTACATCTTACAACTTCTTTACAAAATAAAACTTAGGAATAAGCAAAGACCTATAAAGACCTACTACAAATTATCACAAACAAGGGAAGAAAAACAAATATTTTCATTTAAGTACCACCATTGTGCAGGAGAGCATAGAAGCCAAAAATGGCGTGTATAAATAGCTCTCCAGAAATGAGGAATACACAGAGAAAAACAATTTAAATTTCAATATAACTGAAAGAATAATTAAAAGTAGAACAAATGCAAATGAAATTATATAAAGCAATGGCTTAATGAATTCAATAATTTAGTAGTTTCTTGGGAAAAATGTCAAATGCTACGTATTGTTATATAGAAGTGAATTCAGGACTACAGGGCTAATTCCATACCAGGAAATATGACCTGCAAATCACAATACGAAATAGAAAAGTGGCCCTGGGTCAGATTTCAATTGGGTCACAATTGTATAATGATACCAACACAATGCTCTTGTTTTGTTGTCTTGTCTCTCCGTTGATGTAACTAACAAGGAACCTGAAATGCTCCCAAATTGGTGACCTTAGAAACTGAAACAGCTCGGTACACATCTCGCTGTTAACAGTGAAAACATAGGAAGTGGGACACACCTTTTCTAGTTCCCTTAAAGCTTTAGGCCAAATACTCTCGGTAAACATTGTACAGTAATTCTACACACTGTAAGAGCCACTTAAGGGATGTCCAAACAAACCTTGCAACAGGGCTACAACAACACCTACTAACTAAGACATAATATGCGACCGCACATTTTACAAGCAACCAAGGCCATTACAGACCTTTAATTTTTAACCAAATACACCCAAGAGGTCAAAAGGTTTTCACACTTATTTTATCAATAAACTCTGCCTTAGTGCTTATTTAATGAAGGCATATTGACATTTTAGCAGAGCACATGGGTACCTGGTCTGGCTTTAACTTTACATAAAGGTCAAAGGTGAGGTCTGTAAAGGGGTCAGCTGAGTACCTCAGAGTAAGTGGCTTGTACTCATCTCACTATGCTGATTCAGAGCGGCCATGCATCTGATTCCCTGGGTAATCCATATGCTAAACCAGTTCTAGGGCACTTGGGGTGGATAAATATGCATCTGCACAGGCGGGTAGATAAGAGGGCCAGCTGCTTGGAGCTAGAGTGCAACGTAGACAGCGCTCAAACCTGCCTAAAGAATATTTTCTCATTTGTATGAAGCAGTCAGAAAAGAAGGTTTATACAGTAAATCTTTACCTACAGTATGAGTATGGTTGAATAGATCAGTATTGAAGACTACATTTTGCAGATGGATTACAGTACAACAGGTGTTTTATCATATTTATAAAAGACTATTATTGAGGGTATGAGGGGGAAAAAAAATCATTATTTCAGTTATTTGTTGTGGTTTAAACTGAGCTGGGAAGGAATGAGAAGTGAAACTGATAACCTCAATGAGAAATCTAGGTGTGAGAACTTGGTAAAGGCTACATTTTGTTCACACACACACACACACACACACACACACACACACACACACACACACACACACACATACATTTAAGCCGAGTTCACTCAGTTCCTTGAGTGTTGCAGATTAGTGTTGGTTATTACCATATTGTTTCGTTACGTTATTATTATTGTGAAATGAAATTGAACCCATGAAAGTGAACATTTTCAGGTTTTTTTTCATTTCATAATTGTCTTAATTGAAAAGTGCATGTTGAAACAGTTTTTTTCAGACATATTTTTTTAAATTATTCTTATTTATTTCTCTTTTTTTTTAAATAGAATGTTCCTTGCAATGCACCACATTTTTTAAGTAAAGCCGTTGACCCCTAGAGAGGATAAAAATGCATTGCTGTGTCTCAGGAGGATATTGCAGAAATTATATTTTCTTACACCCCAAATAATCATACTGAATATCAAACTAAATATTACAATATAAAAATATTTCCTACAAAGTAGATTATCAAATGAAGTCTGATTTATGAAGCAATAGTTTACACACACACATACCAAATAGAGTAAAATAGACCATAATACGACTAGAGCCCGATCCATTTTGGACATTTGGGGCCAATGCTGATAATGATATTGGATGGGAAAGAAAGCTGATATTGGCCAATATCCAATACATTGGCCGGTATATGAAATAAGAACATTTCTCTACACAAGGTATAATAATATTAGGTAATTGTGGACATGTGGATTAACAGTTGTATAAATCTTTATCTCACAAAGATAACAGACAGCTTTTCTGGTATCCATTCTAAATATTGATTCTGATATCAGACTAATATTTAATCCATGTGAAATAACATTAGTTTTTATGCTGGGCAGAGCAGACTAATGATAAAAATTTGTTTATATTTTCTAAGTAGTGAAATAATTATTTAAAATTTCAGCGAGACCTTCCTTTAATGAGTCCAACTACAAGCAAATGATGAATCACAAAAATAAATTACTGAGCACAAAATGTGTGGCTACTAGACATGGGAAGATTATCCGATACATATTTGTAGGCCGTGCATCAGTGCATCGGTAGAGAAGCTACGAGTGAATACAAAGTTTGGAATGATATCGCAATGCATCGGTTACTGAACGTTAGTAGGGATGAAATTCGGTCTGTTCAACAAAATATAATTGTAGTTACATTTAAAAGTGTTTCTCTTCTTTCTTTGAGTAAAATTGTTCTTTTCTATAAACCTACATTAACGTGTGCCGTGGATTAGTGGATGTATGTACAGGACAGGACAGGACGCACTGTGACAAGAGCCTATGGGAACAAGAACAGCAGATGAATACCATAAAGTCTGTATGTGAATCTGACAGAAGAACAACTCATTGTTCATTAACATGTACTTATGATCAGCTGGACTGAAAACCGCCACATACCATAGACACATACAATAGTTACTTCCTTAAACAGTGATATGTGTATCCAACAGCGCATCCCAGAATGCCTTGCACTGGTGTCTCTTAAAGCAACAGAAGCTTTTTCTGTTTTATCTACATTACAAATACATTACCTGTATAAATTGATTCTGATGAGATGTTGTTTAAAACTCTTTTTCTGAGCAAAACATGCAGAGAAATTACTAATAACTAAGTCCTAATTTGTTCACTAACTGTATGTGAGGCACTGAACTAAAGACACTTTCATGGAGTTATTTGATAAACAAATACTCCAGCTCATTGAATTCCACTCCAGATTTTTTTAATAGAATGAATGTGTTCAATCAGAATCAGACTTAATTGCTCTGTATTGTCATTTGTGTGTGAATCGTATCGCATTATGAGTTGCAACTCACTTTATCTTTAATATAATGGATCGTACGTGCTGTATCAAGATGCGTATCGTATCGGCCTTACCAGTAAGATTCCCATCCCTGGGGGCTACAGCTTCCCATGTGGAGTAAAGACTAAACTGAGCATGTGCAGCATGAACTAAGTTTGTCCAAGTTGTTCCTGATTGGAGCAATTACAAGTGTTACAACTGACCCATGTTTCCACTGTGCCCAGTCTTTTCTAAACTATCTGCAGAATGAATTGCGAAGTAGATGGGAAGCGCACGGGTATGTGTGGTATTCATTTCATAAGTGGAGGGCTTTAGGACCAAGGGGAAAAGCGCTCCATTCGTTAGAGCGCTACACATGTGGTGGGTGTGGTGGTAAGGGGTTCAGAGGGGAGTGGAGTGGTTCAGAGTGTGGGAAGAGTGGTCCTTGTTGGAGTGCGTGTTTGGAGTGAAGACTAGCTCCATCCGTGTTGGAACGCGGGGGTATCAGTCTGTGATTTCGTATGCACATGTGTGGGGGTTATAGGCTGATTGTCAGTAAAAGTAGAACTAACAGGCTTTACTTTAAAGGTGTCATTTCATGGTTATTTCATTAATATTACTGTGTTCTCCATTGTTATTGAATACATTGTGTGTTGGTTGTATTTAAAAACGATGTCCAGATTACTTTGTTTCCAGCTATTTTTTCACGGTAGAAAAATTACTTAAGGTCAAACACTCCCCCCACCCCTCTCACTCTCCGTATTTGTGTTTACCTTTACCAGAGTAACATCCAGGTAGGTTTTGTACCATTGCTTGTTCTGAAAATGTGCAGGGGAAAAGGCTTTATTTCCACAGAGCACAAAAACCAGTTTGATCCGCCATGTTTTCCCGGTTTGTGCAGCAGCTACTGTGGCGCCGTCTTCTCTCATAGATGCTAATACTAATGCTACTTCAGGTTCGCTGCACTGGGGGACAGGTTTAACCCCATGTGAGTGATGCTAAAGTCCATCTGACGTCAGATGGACCAACTTTTTCTGGGTCCCTCGTTCCTCTTGTTGTTTTCTGTGAATGCAGTATGCAGCCAGTGGAGGTGACAAACCACTGTCAAAGGCAGCATGTGTTGGTAAGTCACGGCGACCCATCAGATTCCAGAAGGAGCGTGGAAAAGTGGTTTTCAGCGGAATGACACCTTTAACTCTTAACTCTCCAGGCAGCGCACACAGAGCCGTGAGAGCAGCAAAAAAAGTGAATAAATCTGCTTCATACTGTATTGGTTGATGCCTACAATCAGCCCGAATAATCAGCTGGGTTAGGGTTAGGAAAAAAAATATTGACACCATTGCTAGGCAGACACAGGTACATTTTGTTAGCTTGTTTGTTTTAATGGGAGTCAACAAGAGACTAGAACAGCCAGAATCTAACAGAGGAAATGTCAGAGGATAAAGACTGTCCGTATTGACTCAATCTGTACTTAGCTGTTACCCCAAATGCTAAAATCTGACAAAATCCCTTATAGTAATAGTCTCCCATTTGTGCAGAATTATTGTGTGGTTAGTAGTGGTCAAGTGCACACTGACAGAAAATACACACACACATAAAAACAAACAAAACAAACAAATTTTAAAAAAAAAACATACAGACAGGAAGCCTGCTCTTCTTCAACCTCAACCAACTGAGCAGAAAGTCAGACTTCAATGAATTATTGACTGTGTTGCATTACATGTCTATACAGGAGCTGCTGTCTTGTGATATGCTCCAGTGCACCACAACACACACACACACACACACACACACACACTAATAAGTCCACACATGATTTCAAAGTTCAACAGATGGTCACAACAGATTTAGCATAGCCTCTTCAGGGAGATTTTAAAAGCATTGAAGGGCATTAATTTGTTCTCAAAGCCTATACACAACAAAACATCTGACCTCTTACTGAATACAGGAGGAAAAACCTATTGCTAATGGACACGTCAAACCATAAAACGATATCCTCATGATAGCAAATTGATAATGTACTAAAAGATTATGCAAATATTCTCCTCTTTTGCATCTAATATTGATTTTAACCCGGTAGAACTAACTCTCAGGTGGCCAAACCCCTCCTTACATATCATTTGTAGCCATTGGATAGTGATCCTTCGCTATCCGTTTACAGCTTCCCGAAAATACGCGCTTACTGCACACACAGCGTTTAATACAGCATGTTCCGCTTCAGGAAAAATACACTAATAAACACTGCAAACTGTCCCTTGATATTTTCACAGCAGACTCAACCAGGGATTGAGACATGTCAAACCAAAGCAGCTCTGGGAACTATGCATATTACATTATCCTTTACTAAACTATTTTAAATAAATCTAATTCTTTGCCTTAAATTTGCTTCATTGCCTGTCATGTTTTATTCACAGTGTTTCTTTGAGCTGAATAAACACAGTGTGAATCATCAGTCATCATATATTCAGGCCAAAGCTCTGTCTGGCAATTATATAAACCTGCTCATATGCTTCACAGTCATCACTTTGAAAGTAAAGGATTGGATTATTACGTTCGGCTGGATTTGCTGCAAAAGCTCTGTTTCAAATGTTAAGATATATGGCTCTATACGTCCTGTGTCTTATTTTCTCTATGTTTATATTACTTTATCGGAAAATCAGATAATCCTTTTGGTAATGATTAGTATTCTTTGCATTAAAAAAAGACAAATGTGCACGAACATTCATCATCGTATCATCCGTATAAACATGTTTAAGGTAGTTTCACGTCAGGGGTGTAATGAAGGGGTGCATCAAAACTATTCATACTAGCAGCCGTCGCAATACAGACTTCAATACTGTATATTTGCAAAGTATTTTGACAGAAATAGAATTCAACTCGGAGTGTCTAGTGACAGTATTTGATGCATATGACGTTCGGTTTCCAGAAAGTACACGCTATCCTGACAGTGCAGTTGTTTGCCAAAGTTGCTCCGTGTGTCATATGTCACTGTATTATCCTTATTATTTGCATACTTTCAACTGATGTCTACTTCACACAAACGACTGGTTGATGATTTTTAAGCTCTTTAAAACCAGCTTTTGTCTGAGTAATATTTGCATTCTGCATGAAATCACCTATTAAATCATAAAATAAATAATTGTGAAAAATTTTATGACACGTAAGCTAATCGCAAAGAAAAAAACAAAAATGTGTGTGAAGAGCTTTGCAGCTGTTTCTAAAAGGTTCAATATTAATCTGCTGCTGGGCTATATCACCAAGATGTTATCGCTTTAAATATTTCCAATCCAGTTGATGCCGATAACATCAAATCATTATTTCTTTTTAGAGTAAAACCTGGACTTCTTTCAGTCTGGAGTGAAAGTTGAAAAAGTTAAGAGTTACTTCTGATGTGAAATTATTGGCAAAAACATGAACATACTAAAAAATAAAGAACATAAAAAGACAATGAAATAAAAATCATAGAAGACATAGGCCTACACAGAAGCAACAGTAATATAAATGCTAAACTGATGACCAGACATTACTATTGTCTTCACATCAAAATGCAAATTGCAAATCAATATATGAATATATATTGTTGCTTTGATGGACTTGGTTTTTGAATGCAGTGTGTCTGTTAGAGCTGCTGCTGCTGCCTGTGAGAGGGACTTTCTAATCGAATGGGTAAGTGCTCTCCATGCCAGAGAAAGGCCTCAAACAGGATATGTAGCAGCCTCTCTGACACTTTGCCAAACCACCCGCTGAATCGCATCCATCTGTTTGCATATTATGAAAATCACCCAGAGTTACTTAAGTGTAAATCAGAATACATTTGTGTTCTCCTGTGTGTGAGAGCTCCCTACCGAGCAGCTTACAAACCTCTGTGAAACATTAGCATCAATCATGTCAGCCATGGCTCCTATAGAATTTCTATTTCACCTCAGGTTCATCTGGAACTTCTTTCCTGACTCCCCCATACTTAAAACAGACGAATAAACTTAATTTTCTTTATTTTGACTTTGTAGTGGACGAGTTCAGCGTGTATTCAATTAATGCTCGTTCCAGCTCTAATCCAATTCATTGTTTCACCGCAACTCTGTGTGCAGAATAAGTCATTTCCACACAGGATTAATCCAGTGTGTTTCACTTTCAGAGCAATCTGCTGCTTTGCATAGTTTAAAAGCTTAGCTCTTATGTGTGTATTCAGCCACACACTCTTACTCTTACTCACACACTCACACTCACACACACACACACACACACACCGTGCTGTAACAGAGCCAATGGTGACATTGATCAGATGGGTTCTGTCCAAATTAAGGCTCCTCCTCTACAGACATGCCAAGCATAATAACTCTTCCCTCTTTGCACTTTTCCTTGGCCAGGCAAAAAGTGGAGAGAAAAAACACACAGACACAGTAGACAGACAAAGCAAGGAAAAGTAGAGAGAGAAAAGCAACTGGATAATGTCTGACACCCATTGCAGGAAAAAGGAATGCCTCGCTCTCAGATGTCTGACCCAATTTCTACTCTCCCTCTCCTCCTTCTCTCTGATTTCCTTCCTCTAATCTACAGTAAAGAAGCTCTGTTACTCATGCTCACTGGCGCTGCAGCAGGCGGTGAATTCTGGAACAACTGACACAAGACGACACACCACAAATACTGCCAACTGTCTACGGTCTCCATATTAGAATTGTTTCAGGAGATTTTGTCATTTGTTTCATTTGTCATAACATCATGTATAATTTCTTGAAGATGAAAAGTCATCCTGGTATGTTTTATTTTCTAAATAAAGATGTAATACTGATCTATTTTGACTCATTTTATTAATTTCTTAGCGTTATTATTACCTGAACAGAAAAACTTAGAGGAGTCAGGCTGCCTGGCTGGATTTCTGCAAATTAAATCATTAATATTTTTCTAACTATGGCTGCATCAAATGTGAAAAGAGAAAATGAGTTTAATCTAGTCCTTACAATAATGCAGTGATTGGATTTTTTTCCTAAATGTGCTAAATTATAAAGGAACAGTTTGAGCCACAATGAAAAAATAATAACGCCTAATGAATATATATTTTTTAAACAGATAGGTTAGGTGAGATTTAATGCTCCAGTTTGAAGTACATATGTCCAGAACATAAGTCAGGTGTTTCTGAGTAGGCAACAAAAACAGTCAGAATTAAATTCCATATTGCAGTAAACATCACTGAAATGATTATTTTATGACAACTTCAGGGTCCATTTTGTTTACATTGTCATCTAAAACACTAACAATGTGTCATAGTTTGTAATTGCTAACTTTTACTTAATGTTGATATTTTTTATCATCATAATTGTTTTAAAATTCAACCTCTAGACTTCTGGAATCACATTCTAAACATAAATAATCACTTTAAACCAGAAGTAACTGTCTCCCACAAAGAAGGAAAATCAGCTGCTAAACTTAAAAGAAATATTGATTTGATATTTATTGAGATAATGAATATGCTCACTGTGGTAACATTGCACCGATCCAATATTAGGATTAAATATTGGCCCCGATATCCAAATTTTAGTGGGATTGGGGATCTGTAAAAATAACCGATCCATAAGACAGATCCTTGCCCTTTAAATTTTTGTGACACAGGCTACTGTCCATTATAGATCCAACATACATGCAACATATGCATGCATGCATGTAGGCAACATGGTACAAACTAAGGCATTTGTGATTTGGAGGTTGTAGTGTAGCTTGAGTTTCATAGTTTAATGACCAGACGGGTTTGTGTATTTAAAAAAATATATACTGCAACTTACAGGACACAACCAGCAGTGTTTAAGTGCTCTAAAGGTAATTCCTGTTTCAAAAGACTTCAAAATAAAAGCACTTCCTCAAATTACTTAGTTTTTCTCTTAATAATTTGTCATCTTATATTACAACTTTTTTAATCTTATTTAACTCTGCTTCTTTAATATTAATTATAACTTATTCTGAGCTTTTTTTTTTTTAATCTTTGAGTCACTTACATTCTGTATTTAAGTGCTGATGTAGTAAGATTGTGTTTTTCTTGTATGGACCGGTGACCCGTGGGGATTAATAAAGTATATCTATCTATCTATCTCTTACTACAAATCAACTGAAATATCTGAAAAAATAAATTGCGCATCCTTTAAATATAAACAACATGAAAACGATATGGAATTGCTATCAAGTATCCATAAATAACCAGGGCCCCAGCATCAGCATTGGCATCAGAACTCAAAAGGTCAGATCAGTGCATACATCTAACCTGGTAATATCATCATCATCATCATCAGGAGAAAGAGGAAGTCCAACAACTTACATGAGCAATTTATTCCAGTATGTTTGTCCATGTTGTGAATGATAACCTCTTAATAAATGGCGTACAGAGGAAACCACATACATATAAATTTTACAATACATTTCCTCTCTGTCTGCATTATAACATGCTCCCATTAGGGAGTAGATGATGTGGTTCTCTTTAGTAAGTCAAGTGAAAACAGCTATTGTCAATTGTAAAAAATAATAATAATAATAATAATAATACATTTACATGGAAGATTTAATTTTTGCCCTCTGTGGTTGACATCTCTTAAAAGACTTAATCATGCATGGCTGAATTTTATATCGACGAAAAGCCCAGGTCAATGTGAAGACAATCCAGTAATGAACTGACTCCACTGGCCGGGCTCTAGTGTGTTTATAGGGACATGTAATGCGGACACATGCATGTGTTCATCAGTATGCACGATGAGATTCCAAAAGACATGGCTCGATAAACAATTATTCACTGGCTAGAAACACACTGGCCCTCATTTCTAATAATAAAATCAGTTGCAGAATCAAACAGAAAATGTGCAGTAGCATGGTAAAGATATGGAGCTAAACACAATCTACAGTGGTGGAATAATGTGAATGTGTGTGAATGTGTGAACCATTCCCTCTTGTTTAGGAAGTATATTTACAGTACTAGAGTTAGGTTAAGAGACACAGGCTTGTTTTTTTTGTTTTTTTCAAAGAAACATAGGGTTCAAGACCATTTGGAGAAAATGCTTCTTTTGCTATTTTAGCAAACTTAACAGAATTGCAAAATGAACAAAAACTAATGAGCAAATAAAAATTAAAACTCATGTTAATACAGTTAATATCACCTATATGGGACCTGGAAGGAATGAGTTCATTTGTGTAAGTCAATTAACCCTCCCATATTGCTATTGCCATGTTAAGACTCAGCAGCTAATGCCGAGTGGCAATTCACAACAAGCAACAAGCAAAGGCAGAGAGCAGAGAAGACAAGGGGTCGCCTTCGGTCAACACCTCCCCATGTGTCAGATAAGAGTCTGCAGACACACACACACACACAAGGGCAGCACAGGGTGAGCAATGGTCTGTAAACAAAGTACTTTCACATGATACCTACATAAATAGGCGCACGCAGAGAGTACATTAACTACATTAACAGATGACCTGAGTTCCTTTTTCCTTCTATTTTCTCTCCCTGATATTCTTTCACACACACACACAAACACAAATGTAAGGTCAGCGGGGTCACGGCGTCTGCTTTGGGACAGAGGAAGACTACAGGTGTGAAAGTAGGGAGATCTCCCTCTAGGGACAGCTGGAGCTAGTCCAACCTGGACATGGGTCAGGGACACAACTCAGTGAACACGTCCAACTTCCCAAGGCGTAGTCCACTTGTCACTGTGGCCAGTTTACCCAGAGCCTCCACCTGGACAAACTGTAGGTCATTTGTATAACTATGACAGTTGTTTGCTTGCACCTTTTTTAATAATTATAATAATTGACATGAGATTGTTAAACTTGCCTTGTTACTAGTGAATTTCTATTACCGCTGAAATGGTTAAAATAGAAAAACTTTCACATCTCCCGTCGAATTTAGAGCAGTTCTGTCACCTAGAGTAGCCAGTGGCACGTCTTAGCAAAGAATACCACAACAAGACAGCATTTCACAAGGGCGGGAGCTGATAATGCTCTGCTTCTTGGTGACAGGTTTAACTGCAGCTCATACATACTGAGAAAAACAGAGTCTATAACACTATGTTCTGAAACCAGCCACTGGCAGCTTGGCAAAGTGAGTCGACACCATCTGCCCCTTCACACAGCTGCAAGCCTGCAACATCCTAAAACGGCTTTGTCTTGTGAATCTTTGATCTGAACTGGGCTTTATACTTTTATAGGATACTTAAGATCAATATATCATTCGCATTTCCAAAACCTTTTAAATGAAGCTGTCAAGGAATGCAGTGAAAATGTGAAAAAAGTAAGCGTGTTTTGTATTCCTTTTTTTTTTTTCTTATGGATCGTAATTTAGATTTCCAAATGAAGATGAATGAAAACTAGTTTGACATCATTAATGAGAACCTTATGTAAGCAACTGAAAGGAGTCACTCCAGTCACACAGGACTGTTGGCAGCTTATTGCTCCACTCAGTGTCATCTTGCATTAAACGGTGTCAAAGCCTTGTTCTTGGGCACAGCATCAAACACTCACTGGAGACAGTTTAGACAAAGCGGTACAAACAGCGAGAATAGTAAGGTGAATAATAAGTGACTATGTGTTTTGTATATATACACCATACAAGCACGGTGATGCAACATGAGCCCTTCACAGCATCATAACTATCTGTAGAGCCATGTGTGACGACATTTCTACTAATAATAACTATCTGCACATGCCTGCTGTGTAAAGGCATGCATATCAACTATATGAGACACTGTGCCATTGTCCATGTCTTTACATACCCCCCCCTGTATGTTACATCCCAGTGTTGCCAGGGCACTAGTGTGCACTAATCACAGGGTGATCACACTCACACTTTGCCGATTAAGTTTCCTGCTTTCTGGGCCAGCTATGTTGAGAGAAACATGACCCTGCCCTCTACAGCAAACGTGTGCAGGGACTGCAGAAATACAATGCTCACAAATGCAGCACTGCAAAAAGCCGCAAGCAAGCAATAAAAACGAATTCACATGCCAATATCAGCATAAAAAGCCATTATTAACTACACGTTAACAAATGAAGTGTGTAAAACAAGACGTGCTACTTTTGATATTGGAAGGAAAGGAAATACTTGACTTGTGTGCCAACGTTTGTTGACTGGCTGCAGTTGAGATGACTCAGATGAGGAATCTGCATACCAGCCAGATCAGCATGTCTTGTGAACCTTGTACTTAGGTATGTGCATGCATACATATACATAAACAACCTCTGGGTTCTTGGCGTTACCTGACAGGACCTCCCGGCATGCATCTCTCCAGCGCCAACAGCTCAGGATAAAACGTACTGCCCGGCCCTTGCCCTCTAGACCACATATACACTTTGAAGTCGTAAAACATCCTTGAGGCTGTTCCAAGTACAGTGAAAAATAGGGGGGAAAAAGATGCCCAACAAAGCACGCCTTAACAATCCATTCAATAGGACACCTGTATGAGAGCTATGTGCAAAAGGTTTAATGAAGGCTGCATTAAGTGTGAGTCTAAAGGTGAGTCTTTCCATTGGTGTAGTTAGAAAATATCTATAAACATGAAAGGTCTTTGCAGGAATGCTTTTAAGGACAAACTACATACTTTTCATGACATTAACGTTCTATATATTTAAAGTGCTGGTTAGACCCATTTCATTTTTTCTCTTTTCCACATGCAGAAAAAAAAATCCTGTTTTGTCCTCACATCAATGTTAAACACTTTTAATACACATTATATGTTACACTTATACTAACATTACAATTCCATACAAAATACTATGCAGAAACATGACACCTGTTTGAATACAATACGTAGCTCACACTTGGCAGATGGCTTACTTATTTTCTGTTCTATGTGGTCTATACAGTGCAGATACACGCATTTATTTCCCTTCATTTGATTGATAAAGACAGATCTTCCAAGTTACAAGTCTCATTTTAGAAGCCTTACACATTTCCTCTCTCTGCTCAGTATAATGCAGAAACATACAAAAGGGGTTGAGTTTGTTTTGTTTTTTTTTTGCCATTTCTGTAATTAAATCTTCCTAAAAATGGACCATTAAATTGTAGCCTTTTGCAATTATTTGATTGCACAGGATATTGTGATTATAATTCAATAATTGTGCAGCCCTGCTCCATGGGCCCCAAACACACCATCCATCAGCCCTAAGCCCCGAGGTTGATTCTGTGCACCGTCTAATTGTCCAACTCACGATTCAAGTTGTAAATATAAAACATCTATAAGCAAATAAGGCCCCTGCTATTCTACAGTGCAGGAATGGTTTTAAAAATCTAAGACAAACTTTAAACTTTTCATGAAAATCTGCTAACCTGGCATTAAAGTCCCCCCCCCCCCCCCTATTTCTGCAATTAAATCTTACTAATCTTACACTGCAATTACAATTAATTGTGCAGCCCTGACTCACACTTCCCCAAACACACCATCTGTCTGTCAGCCAAAACCCTGACAAACTACAGCATACCCACATGCAGCTGTGACAATGGCACATGGCTTCCATCACCATCATTCTTTCACAACAAAACAACCAAGCTACTCTACACCCTGATGTTTACATATACAGATAGGAGGAGACTCAAAGCCAAGAACCAGCTGTTGGTAACTTCTTTAGGAAATGCACTGACATCAACCTCAATGACTGGCCTACTTTACTTCTGGTCAAAGGCAATGTGCTAAAAATAATCTGGACATGGCATATGAATTATTCCAGCTTCCAAATAATTTAGCTATGATGAAAAAAAAAGGCTTCAAACAATGAAGTGCATAGTGAGCAATAACCTTTGAGAGTGAATCAATGCCAGTTACAACTCAAAGTACTACACTCTGAAGTGATCTTTAACCCCAGAGACCATAGTAATTCAAGGAAATCACACTGGCAAAGAACTTCTTCGTTGAAAAAGCATACATGTGGCCAAAATCTAAGGCAGTCCCTTGATGTAGGAGGAAGGCTACTGCTGTAAAGTAGTAAAAAAAAAAAAAAAAAAAAAAAAAGTGAGCAATGAAATCTATGGCCACTCACTGTAACTAACTGCATTAAATCTTCAATGGAGCTTGAAAGCACAACGCTTAAGTTTTAGGGCTTTTTAAAACAGTAAGCACACAGCTTCTGTATATATATTAACAAGATTTACCTTCTGGTGTTACGCTGACAAATGTTGCACAGAAAGCACACAATATAGTCCCATCCCAATAACTTCACATTAGGAATCAAAAGCAGTGGCTCTAATTAAAAAGAAGCATATGCGCTATATATACATACATACATACATACATGCATACAGACCGCATATATATATAAAAGGGCAAACAGATGTCTTTATTTTGGTCTTGTTCACTATGCCGCCTTTTCACAGCAAAAGTAAGTGTCTGGCATTTGGCCTTAAACCCAATAAAAAAGTAAATGATCAAGAGGTGGAGTTCTGTTGAAGCTTGCCAAACCATCAGGCATTGGAACAAGTCCATCCAAATTTCCTCAAGCATGACAGATTATGAAACAGGGACCAATAAACTCAGAGCTTTTTTTGTGCTACATAGCCAAGCATTTATCCAGCCCCTAATTTGGGGGGTATTTAAGAGGTATTTGAGTAACAGTGGCTTCGTAAGACATGTAAACCTCCACCAGTGCTTTATTCTTAAAAAAAAAAAAAAAAAACTGGTTGAGTTTCCTTACAACAACAGTTATGTATATAATAAGTACATGCTATAAAATCCCTGTGATAGGATATTAACAGTTAAACCATTCTCTAGCCATGGCTGTTTGATAAAGTAATGAAATGTTGACCTACATACAGTGCATGTTGGAGGAGCAGAATAGTCATGGCAGCACTTGGGTCCCTGCCAAAAGTGTAATTGTGGGGTTTTATAAGCATCTCTTTGCTTAGAGTTATTCATTGCCTCAGCAGATAATATGTTAGGGGATGGAAAATTTCTAGCTGAAGCCTGTAAGACCAATAAGCATTTACATACTAATGACTATTACAACCACTAGTCTCACTTTGAACTAGGTTGAAACCATTCATAATGGAAAAAAACAACATATAACACATAGACATCCAATCAAGTCATCAGACCAACATTCATCAGCTTCTGAATTTTAGAGTTCCTTTCACTCGACCAGAATAATTACAATGCTATATGTTAATTCTCTGTGGAAACATGATGATAATAAAATGATTATCGGATTCCCCCGGAGGCATAGAAACAGAAACTGCCAGTTAAATCTCAGAGACACATTAGGGGAATCCCATTTAAGGCAAAAAACAAAAAAAACAAAGGTGTTTATGACAGAGTAGAAAAAAAAGTAGCCACTGTATTGTCTTGGGGATTGCTTGTGTTACACTCCTCAAAATATGTAGTGAATAAATTTGGGCCGGGTAAACTCAACCGCCTCTTCAAAAGAAAGTGAAAGATGTTCAGTGCCAACAAATGGGTCAGATGGATTCCTCTGCGTAAAGTGCTCTGCTGCTACATCCTGGCAAAAATAAACCTCCCAAGCCTCAGTGCCAAGTATTCCTGTTGATGAAAAGCCAGTTGTGAGTGGCCCCAGTTGTCCCCAGCAGAGCCAAGCTGACTGGTGTTAATAAGAGAGAAGTGCGGCTGTGTAAAACAGCCTCGCTACTCTCACTGGCCAATAAAGGCCATTTTACAAGTTATTATTTTCCCTGGTGATTTGGAAGCTGCTGCACTCGCTCCGGGATCTCAGGCTCACTGAGGGGACCACAAAGACAAGTAGGGCAGCAGAGAACAACAGCGGTGGTGAGTGTCATTGAATTAATAGAGATATAAACAAAACCAAAAAAAAAAAGAAGAAGAAGAAGAAGCAAAGGGGCCTCTAGTAACCATCTGCATAGAAACTACAGTTAATCAGACAGAGTAAAAACAAAACAAAAAAACAAGGGCTAAACATTTTAAACAATGCCAGTCTTAAAAATGGGAGCAGCAAACTTTAAGCATAGTGGCTGTCATGTGATGCACAGTAAGATGTGTTTGTGTGCAACACGGTTAGAATGATTCATTATCTTTTAAACAACACAACCCCCAGTGGCCTGTGTGAGCACCAGTACAGGGTATACTGATAATCTCTTGTCATGTTAACCACAGCAGTATGTTTATCAGTAGTGGCACTTCACAGATCTGTGAATGTAACACAAACAAGCTAAGACGTCACATTGAGGGGTTTATGTCATTCTTATTGTCTAGTGCAGTTTCAGAGTACTGTTGCCTCAGAGAGAATCAATTGGGCTTTTACTTTGAAGAATCGAAAACAGCAAACAAAGCTCTTATTGTATATTTTTTTGTCCTTTTTTTTTTTTTTTTTTTTTTACATAAATAAAGCTTACGGTTAGGACTGAGTTGATGGATGATTCCAATGATATATTTATTACAGTCTGCATGTAAATAATTAACTGTGTAAAGGATAAAGTCACTCTCTGTTCTTCAATTGCTCCCAACGATGTTTTCTTTTCAGTACAACTGTATATAGCCTAGCTTCAACGATTCCCTCTATGCGAGTCGCCTTTTTACCTTTAAGACACAAGTGTCAATGTCTCACCTGATGCAGTGACAAAGAAAAAGCATTTCTGTTGTGATGACAATGCAAACATTATCAATCTGCAGCAGTTTATCCTGTGGAGCTGCAGATATGTCTCTCCTTTTGTCTCTTCTCTCCCTCAATGCACCTTAACATTGGGTAGAATTAACATTATACTAATGTGTCTGCTAGTCTAACAAAACAACCAAATGTAATGTTAGTACAGTTTGATGTAGGATACATTAATGTAACAGAGCACAAGGCAGCGGGAAATGAGCAAACACCTGGTGTAATCATCACATCGTGCAAATTGGTAAACATAACACAGGCTGCTGTTAACCATTTAATGCACAATATGTCATTTCAGTTAGTATGTGTGTGCCCGTTAAACAATGTAAGCAAAAATACACGCACATGGATGATGTTTTGAAGTGGAATCAAGGGATTTGCCTTTGCGGGTGAAAATCCATCTCATGTGACAAATGCCGAAATTAAGTTTTCTTCACATTAGATTCATTTTGGCACATGTATCCAGGTCATGTAATTTCATTCTTGCACCACATTAACATTAGTTAAAGAGATAGGACACCATTTAGACACCGTTTTATTCATGTCACAATGAATAAAAACACTGCTTCTGCTGACTTTGAGTAGATAACACGTACTTATCTGATACTCATTATATACTTATATAACGTATAAGCTTATTATACTTACTCCAATGCAACATGTAATTTATTTTAACTTAATTAGGAGTATTTTAGCTACTGTGACAAGAGTTAAAGTAAGTAATAACATGGCATGAGTACTGAAAACCCTGATACATTTGACAATTGATTGCTTTATCTCAGTCAACTTACAGCTACTGGTTTTTACATGACTGCACTGCATTGTTCTATTATCTGCAAATATACTATGTACACATTTATAACCTTCATAGAACCAGTTTGTATGAAGGGGCCGGCCAGTACTTCTCTATTTCTCCCAAGTCCTTATAAAACCATCATGACCTCAGTTGAGTTCTTAATATAGTCTTATACAATACAAAGAATTCCTGATTTGGGGCCAGTCAGCTGAATAATTTCTTAATCCATAAAGTAGGCACTGTATTGGTTCTGGAGAAGAAAAAAAACTGAACCAAGTGCTTCTAAATAAATGTACTTGGACAAAGATGGCTTTGTTTGGTATATGAATCTGGATACATTATTTAGTAAACACATTCCATACACTGCCACAAATCTATCCACTTTGAGTGCAGAAACCCGTGATGATCAGATGACGTTTTGTGGTTGGCTGCATTCACCCTGGATGACTGGAGACTATGACCCAACCTACATGTCTATAGCATATGGGTGGTATAATCTAATTAGTCATAGGCGAAAACACAGACAATATGCCTAGGGCCTCGGCTCCTGTAAGATGAGTTGTGGTCAGCTGAGGTTAAAAAGAAAACGAACAAGAATAACAAATGGATCCTATTATAGACTATGACCAGAGGGAGAATTATCTAGTCATTACATTTTTACAGAATCCATATCAAAGAAATGTGTCTTTAAATCTTAAGCCAACATGTAAATATATATACAATATCATATTCAGTCCACTTTAAAAATTAGAACATATTTTCATTTCTACATTGAAATTACACTTTCACACATTTCAGTTTTGGTTACTTCCATGTTCTTGTCTGCACACACTTGGGTTTCACTCCTTTTTTAACATCACCAAACATTACTCCATATTGCTATCCATTACCGTCCAATAACGAAGCTTGCCTATGAATAATAGTATAAAGTAAGCCAGTTTCTTATAACATGCCAAGGGCCACTTACTCCACATCTTTCATGTATGTTTAATAGTTATGCACTTCTATTTTTTTCTCTCCACAATGCATTCAGTCTGCGACCCACTTTAGCGTCATGACTCAGACGTTGAGAAAGCTGGGTCTAGGGTGTGCAACATGGACATAAAGACGACATTAAACAGGTTGCTCATGAAACATGAAAAACAAATGTCCTCCGAGATTCAATAGGTTTAAAGTTGTACTATGTTAGCTGGTATATTTTGTTTGACAAATGGATAAAAACCACAGTTCAATTCAATGGTAAATGGGCTGCATTTATACAACACTTTTCTTCCTAATGGCTCCCAGAGCAATTTACACCATGTCACACTCACCCATTCACATACAATTTGGGCTTTTGTACTTTTTCCAAGGACATTTAGATGAGAGAAACCAGGGACTAAACAACAGACTTTCTGGATTGTGGATGATCCAAGTTATCTTCTGTACAACAGCCATCCAGGAAGGCAAACAGGACAAATCGATAAATGGAATCCAATAAATGGAAAAAACAACCTGCCAAATTAAATCTATATCATCCATTAATCATTCCATAATCAATGTGGCAGCAAAACAGAGCAAACTACAAAGCAAATAATGTGTAAACGCTACTTGCTGTGCTCAGATAAGGTATAGCTTTTGTCATAGTGAGCTACCCAGCATGCCCTCTGCCTCTGTAGACAGCTCTGACATTATTATACAGCAGATACAAACCAGGACGTCAGCTGCATAGCTGAGGTTATATAAGTGAACGAACACTGTATGTGTCTAAGCATTCAGTGCAGTTACACCACCGTAGGGAATAGGAGGGGATGGGTGTAGATGAAGGGGGAAGACAGAGAAGGAAAAGAGAGGGAAGAATGGAGACAGACAGAACGAGGGTCACAAAAAGAGAGGCCCACTGGGGCGCTCACTGCTGGGAGAGACTGAGGAAGGTCACCTCTGGCCCCCTAAAGGAGCCCCAGCCAACATGCATTACCAACACACGAGGGAAGAGAAGGGAAAAGAGAAGAGAAGAGAAGAGAAGAGAAGAGAAGAGAAGAGAAGAGAAGAGAAGAGAAGAGAACTAAGTTGCATGAGGCTACAAAAAAAATAAATAAAACACTTTCAATATGTTCTTTTCTTCATACAATGTTAAGTCACTGAGTCAGGAACAAAGCTATTTAGTGTGTGTCCTCTTTAAACGATGGAAAACAATTTACTTAAGAACGTTTACTAGTTTCTCAGGACATCTTATTTTACTGAAAATACAGGCATGATGTTGTTTTACTGTGGTGTCTTCCACACAAGCGTGGTGTATTTGTGTATGTGTATTTAGTGTATCCTCAAATAAAATGTTTATAGTTGGATAGGGCATTTGTCCAGGGCTAATCATCAACCCAGTAGAGAGAACACTGCGATTTAAACTGATGGCTAATCATTAATGAATAATGAGTATCCAGGGCCATACTGCCCGATATGGCTGTACATTAGCTTTGTTTTACCTGCTACCATGCACTGTGTTTTAAAACCTGGGTACTGTAGTTAGTGTCACTTATATTTCTGTAATATTAAAACAGTTATTGTAAAATGTAGTATTGTACCTTTGCTCTGTATAACTCCAAGGTGTGAACATGACTGAGACATCCTTCAAAGTAACACACGGACATTGAAAACGTAGTCTGTTTCTAGTGATTCTGCAACATCCTTGTGGGAAAAAATGCTTTATGCTTTCAATGTAGTGATTCTTTGAAATAGATCTACAACCACCTGCAAAAATGCATTAGATTACTAAGAGCCGGACTTAATTTTTACGAGTAAAATATATATTTATAAGACACTACACTATGAAGAAGCTTTAATGTGCCAGAGGAAATGCTTTAGACGCCAGCTTGATAAATTCAACTGAAGAACTGCTTTTAGACTGTCACTTTCTATCAGCAGAGTGCAAGATACAACTGTGAAAATGAATGTGACTAAGAATCAAGACCCTGAAAAGGCTCTGAGCAAAGTGGTTATACTGAGTGATTTAATTATTACAGCACAGCAAAAGAGCGATGACGGCTTTTACACACAAACAGCTGCAAATGCATAAAGGAAACTTTAACCATAATCTGTTGTACTCAATCATGTCTTGCGATTATCCTCAGTGGAGATGCTCACATGGTCTGAGTCAAAGATAATAAAGTGTCAGTCCTTCTTGTCAGCAGTCATTCGAGGTAATGAAATAACCAATAATAATGTGTTTTTGGCAACACTTGGTATTTACATTTCTGTTAAGGACATTCCTTAATTAGCCAGAAGGTACACACTATTATACTGTATGTTAATGCAAAAGAAGTTACTGAAACAAAGTCTGCAGTAAATGGATTTTCAAATCTGACAATGGTTTTTAAATACCTGTTGTGTCTAGAGCAGTCAGTTGTGGCTGCAGGAGCACTGGGATTACAGTTAATATCCAAGCTGCCCTATAGTCTACATTCAGACTCACAAAACCCTCAACCATTTAAAAAAAATTTTTGCAAAAACTTATTTTTGAGAACTGAAAATGCAGAGGGGAAAATAGTCTTTAAATTAGCATAATACAAATAGATAATCTAAATCAAATTGCTCTCACCTGCTTAGCTTGAACTATTAAAATGATGCTTTCAAGTACTGTGAGTCAAAGTTTTTATGCAACACCTTTAAAGCAGACGGAATTAGGGTCGAATAAGTACACGACTGCAAGTAGAAAAAACACAGCGAGGCGTCGCTATAGGAGAATTATGATGCCACTGTAGCTGCTGATCATTATCGACCAGGTTATCTACACTAAGCTATACATGTGCACGTGTCCGTGTTGGATTGGATAATGCGCGCGCCAGAGGAGAGAAGCGGGCGTAAATCCAAGTTCGGGCCCTGAAGGCAGCACACACACACAGAGACAGAGAGGGAGGGAGAAGGAGAGAGATGGAGAACCATAACCCCTAAAACGCACCACGACCCCACTGTTCTCCAGTGCTGTTACACATTGTCGCTGCACAATAGTGAATGACCACGAAAGCGGCGACGTCAACAACTGTAACGAAGCGGCTCCGAACCTTGAAGACATTCAGTCTCCTGTGCTTGAACGCGGTGCGTACCTGATCTGTCAAAACCCGCACAGGCTACTGAGGCTAGCACGGCCAAACAACTGCATGCACACCATGCTGCAAACATCCGAGTAGGAGGAAAAAAAAAACTGATGGCGACACTTACCGCTGGGCACCCCACGCGGTCTGAACACCAGCTCGAGTGGGATATTAGAGCATTAGGGCGGAAAGCGGGACAAAGTTAGCACGGCTCCTCTGGCTTGTGCACAAGTGTAGCTATGCGTCCGAGCTCCAGTCCTCCGCCAAGGTGCTGCCTTTACTGCGCCTCGTACCGTCAAATTATCTCCGTCCTCACGCGCAACCACCAGCCCAGCTCCTGTAGGAATCTGCTCTGTCGAAATGATCAGTTTATCCCCCTTTTCCCTGTCTTCCAGTAGCACTTGGATGTGCTGCAACGACAGGGGGAAAGAACCAAAAAAGAAATACTACACGGTCGCTCCTCCCTCCGCATATGTACAGTACAGTAAAGGGAGCGCAGGGCTGTGTAAGCACTTATTAAAACTATACCGCTCTCTACAGGACCACCACTGTAAAGCACACACTGTACTTACTAACACATGTCGGGACGTTCAGATGGGAAATGCGGAACATCCTCTGCCTTGCTTATTTATTGTCCCCATTACTGCACTGAAGCCTGCCCACTCCTCCTGTCTGTGGGAGGGGGAGGGGGGTGGATTATTTCACTTTGTATCAGATCTGCAAAAGGAAACAGTCCTGCAGTCTGCACGATCTGTGTGTGTGTGTGTGTGTGTGGGGGGGGGGGGATTGAACAGTCACTGAAATATAATATAATAATACTAAAAAAACACTATTGAGTTAATACAATGAGAATATGGAAGTCATCTGAGGTGTCAGAACATCCTCAGCTTTTAGTAAGTTCAGATCTTCTGCTCCAATAATGAAATAATAAATAATTAATTAGATTTCTATAGCGTTTTTCAAGGCACCCAAAGCACTTTACATTATTGATCCATTATTCATTCACTCTCACATTCTCCCTCTGGTGGTGGTAAACTACATTAGTAGCCACAGTTGCACTCGGGCAGACTGACAGAACCTGCCAATTTATACCTGCAGTCCCTCCAACCACCACCAGACATTCATTTATTCATTCATAACATGAGGAAATCGTTCGGCCCCACTTAAAATTAGTCAGTAAAATTGGGATTTGTGGAATTTTCTAAGTTAATTCTACTCATTTCAGTGTCAAAATTAACAATACAATGTGTAAAAACATTTCTTTTGAGAGTAATATGATTACATGTTATTAAGCTGTTTTTACTAAAAAATGAAACAAGGCGTAAAATATCCAGTACCCACAATACAATGTGGCAGACTAACATTAATCATCACTTTGTACAGTTTAATTTTACACTGCATCTGTGCAGATATGTACACTGACTTAACTCTACTGATGGAGATGGTTTACTTTCCATATAGTTCAAAATACTCTATCTAGGTTAAATTGCTTAACTATGAAATATTGACATTGTGTTGTTTTTTTACTGTGTACTGGATGCACTTTGAGCCTAAATAACCTAAATCTTGATTTAGGTTAATTCTGGTGGATTTGTTATTATGGTTTTACAAATGTTTCTCCACTACAGCTGACATACATGTAAACTTGGGATTAAAAAAGTACTTATCAAAGAGATCAGATGCACAGTTATACATAGTACAGTACAGAGTGAAATGTACATATTTGTGCCCGGCCCGAAGACAAAAAAAGACAATACAATACACAGTTTTTTAAAAGTGTATACAGTACATAAATACAAATTCAAAATGTGGATAACGTAGCACTAGGATATACAAACGTTTTACAATACTACAGATGTTAATAAGGTGAATAGAATAGAATAGAATAGAATAGAATAGGTTGGACGCCTGTTGGAAGTGGCACACTTATACATATACATTAGTGTGTGTGCCTATATATATATATATATATATATATATATATATATATATATATATATATATATATATATATATATACATGCTCTGGGAATGTCCCAAATTCCAGGAATACTGGTCTTTGCTTCATACTACAGTGGAGAAAGTTGTTGGTCTAGACATTCCCTTTAATAACAGGCTGTAGGAGATCCTTCTGTTTTGAGTTTGTTTCCCCTATTTCTTGTGTAGTGGGTACAAACTGCCATCATGCTGGAGAGAAAACTCTTAGTACACAAAGACATCACTAACTCCAACTTTCCCCCAATGGCATATCTCTCTTGGTCAACTGGCAGCGTTTGAAAGGTTATCATGTAGACTGTTAAATAGAGTAGATGATTACAATGAAAAATGGACACGCTCCTTTTCTTACACAGGTCAATGACGTATCCAGCTCAAGAATTTGAACTCGACAGAGTGATAAGTAACGACAGCTGTAACATTGCATATGTGTATTGCTGGAGTCATTTTTATTATTTAACGTTTTGTTTTGTTGGAGAATGTCCACCTGTCATCAGTGAGTGTAGTTGAATTGAAAACTGGCTTCAGGTGTGGAAACATTTATCTTGTAAGGTTCCTCTCTCTTTCTGTTTGAAATTGTGTTTTAGGGTGTGTTTTTTTTTTTTTCTTCTCTCTTTTTTTTTTCTTTGGGCCAATTCCAATTCCTGCCTTAACCCTCAAGCTCAACCCTCAATCAGCAGCCCTCAAAACTAAGTGTTAAGGGCTATTTGTGACTTAGAAATGGGACACCCCTTAAATGTGGGGCCCGTGTTGTCTCTGTAGTCCCTGAAATGAAACACAACTTTATTTTTATTTTTTTTTTTTTAAATATTTGCACTGTTAACCCTGCCTGTTTAATCATAATCCACACACACAGGTATCATCAGGTCCACATTTTTTAAATTGTTGTTGACTATCTGTAAATGATTCCTTCAGTTAGAGCTCTCAAACAAATTATCTGTATAAATAACACAACCATATTCAGCTTTCACCGCATACCATGGCTCAATTTAAAGGTAAACACCAGCTATAACTGTCGTTAGATAACTACGGGAGATGACATTAGCCTGGTCATCTTATACTATTATTGGCATAAGCATGTTATATAGGCTGTTATCTTGATAAAACAACTACATTACCACCGTGAAAAATGACCGTTTTTGTAACGTTAGCTAACTTAAAGGATAGCTAGCTTGTCCGCACCCGCCGCTATTGACAAAAGATCATAAAATAAAAAATACGTTATGCAACAATGAGGTACATAATCCATAAAATTGACCTAAACTAAGATAATATAAGAATTTTCGTAATTTTTATATCTCCACTAATAAAGAAAATACTGCATTCTGGGTAACCCTTGCTCCCAAGGGTGGTGTAAGAGAACCTACACAGCTCCCAAACTTGCCCCTCAATTTAAACATTCTTAGAATTGGGACAGTAGTTACACTTCATGGGGGCGTTCATTATAAGATTGAGGGTTAAGGGAGGAATTGGAATTGTCATATATATATATATATATATATATATATATATATATATATATATATATATATATATATATATATATATATATATATATATATATATAAGGAAAAATGAATAAACTTCAAGTCATAAAAAAGAATAGAACAGAATAGAATAGAAGTGAAGTTTGTTTTCTGGTTTGAAAACAAGAGCACACACACACACACACACACACACAGACACACACAAACCACACTTATTGAAATGATTCAGTTTTAGTTTGTTTTTCAGTTTATTTACATTGTCTATGTCTTGTCCTTTTTAGTGTTATTTTTACTTATTCTTTGTGTACTGTATGCACACTTACCTATCACATGGCAGTAATACTCTACAGTGTGATGACAGAGAAAACCTGCTGTAGTTAAAACCCTGAATCAGAATGGAAAGGAACGATGATTTAAATCAGTTTGAAAGTGGCATGGGTGCTGGTGCAAAATGGACAGGTCTGAGTATTTCTAAAATTGCTGACTTACTGGGAGCTTCGCACACAATTATCTTTGGGGTTCACAGAGAACAGGCTAAAATAGAGAAAATGTGCAGTGAGCATCAGTTGTCTGGGTGAACGATATCTCACAGATTCAGAGGAGACAAACTGAGTCATGAACGCTCAGCATGTCAAACTGTGAAGCAGATGGGCAACAGCAACATCAGCATATATATTCACCAGACACATTATTAGGTACACTCTATGTTGGGAATGTGTTCCTAATAAAGATGCCAGTAACTGACAATGAAAAGAGATTTTATGATTGAAGTTGTTTTGAAAGTTCTGAATCAATATTTCTGTTGAGGTTTTAGTCACAAAGAATAATAAACAATCCCTAGTTTCTTCAACTTTCACTCAGGACTAAATTCACCTTTCGTACAAGGAAGAATATGTTATGTAAAATTTAGTGCACTACCTAGTAGTATTTATCATGATCACATTTCTGTCCCTATCACCATGACTTATGCATGATCATACATAGACAATCAGTGTGAAGAAGCTGTGTTGAGCCGCATTTTGTATTGTAATAACAGTGCATTTTGTAATAAACGTCCAAAATGTAATAACTTTTTCATTTCATTTTGTAATAAACTGCCCCAATGCATTTTGCAATACATTTTTGCCACATTTCTATTTCCAAAATATATTTGTAATTTCAAATTGTCCATGTCTAATATGTCTAATTACCAGTATTGAGTATTAATGCTACACCAACACAGCGCCCTGCTGCTGCAAAATGTAAAGACTTATTACATAATGCAGCAACATTTATTACAAAATGCGTTGGAGCAGTTTATTAAAAAATGCGGCTTTATTACAAAATTAAATGAAAAGGTTATTACATGTTGGACGTTTATTAAAAAATGCTACTCAGCTGATTTATTGTCAAATATGAACAGTGATTGATTGAAAGAAAAGGAAGTGGAGATTCTGGTTTTTTTTTTCATATCATCATTTCTTTAAAAAACACAATTTTGATCACAATCTGATACCACTAATCCTATATACACCCCTTTGCAAATGTCTCATACATGCAGACACGAGTAGGTGACACCTATAATCCTCATTTTAACGTTGATGAATCCCTCAACATACACTATGGCAATGTGAATTTCCATATTCTTTGTTCATACCACTCCATGTTTTCAAAGCTTAAGTCCCATATAAAGTAGATCTTGCGAAATACATTTCTGACAGGTGCTCCTGCAGTGGTTTCACCTAAATCAAAAGCTCTCTTTTTCCTTTTTCCAGGTTTCAGATTTCAGGAAAAGTCAGTTCTGAGGAAATAACTAGTAACTGCAGTCTCCAAACAGGCGAAAGCATATTTCTCTCCGTCTAATCCCACACACAAATATGCAGAAGGAAGGAAATCACCAACTGTGCGAGTGACACTTTCCTAGTTCTGCCCAGCGTGTGTGACATTTACATTGGATTGTTTTCAATTGCAGTAGAGAAGTCGACAAACCTGCAGGGTAGAGAAGAAAAAGGGTTTAAGTGCAAATGGCACCACAGCAGCAACATGAAAGAGTTCTGTTTTTCCTCTAAAACCATGATTAATGCGTGTGTGTATGTGTGTCTGTTCTATTTCAGTGAATGAAAATGTTCAATATAAAACCTGTGTGCAAAACTCCCTTTTTGACTTGATGCAGGAAGTTGCGATCTGTTTCCATGGTAGTGTCATTCAAGGCATCCTTAGCTTACAAATGAGTTAACAGTGGATATGTTTCTGACAAATGTGTGCGCACTTCACTGAGTCTTGTTTGATTTGGAGTGCACTATCTGCTAATTCAGAGGCTGTGAAAACTCTATGGAATACCAAGTACTGTGTGATACCAATTACAAGATTCCTCACAGCATTACAGATAACAAGAATATTCTACAGATCTTTGGAGGGAGGTCAGAGAAGATTGTCGGGCAGATTCCAACAGGAGTAGAAGGACCACATCTCCTAGCATGACTTGACTGGCAATGCATTAATACAAACAATTACATTTGTATGAATTAACATTTAAGTTTCAACATTATTATACTGATGTCATTGCAATATCTGTCCATAGCAAGAACATTATGCAGGGTTTTGTCTACCAGACCTCAGCTTTTTGCTAGAATAGAATAGAATAGAATAGAATAGAATAGAATAGAATAGAATAGAATAGACTTTAGTATCATTGTGCAAAAATAATGATATTGGTGTGGCACAGTACAAACATACAAGCATTATAAAAGGTGAAGAAAAGCACTATTCTATACTAATATGCCAATTTATTTACTTTCCTGGAAATAAAGTACATCTAAGGCTACAGTTGCATCTCTCATCATCCATCTGTCTCTGTCCACACCAGCGTTTCAGTCAAAATTCACCCTTAAAACTCTTCTCACTCGCTGCGTTTTGTAGACAGTGCAGTAAATCAGCAAATCATTAGCATATATTCTGGAAATGCCCCAAGACATTATCATACTGGCAAGAAACACATTTATATTAACAAAAGAAAAAAAAAAGTACCATTGAATGGATTATTCATGTATTTATGGCCAAAAATGGCTGATATATCAACAATTACAGATACTTAAAGAGGACTAAAAGCACTGGTACACCTTTTTAGAAATGATCTGCCTCAGAGACTACATGTGCTAAACTGTATGTATTTCAATAAGATTAATTGGAAAACAAATGACAAAAGTGCTGGTTAGTAAATGTTTGCAAGGTATATAATATAGGTTATTACACATATATGTTTGTTTATGTGCCTTTACAATAGATTTATGAATTTTTCATTAGACATAACCTGTAAAGTGAATGCATTGTCATATGCAGACAGTGTTTTGGAGTAGATCTAAAATAAATACTTCTTAAAACTAAAACCCATTCTCTCCCTAAGGGCCAAATTTCACACTTTGACCCTAGTCTGTATCTTGAAAATTTCAGCCAGCCAGGATTTTTGATTTGATTTTTCTTTATCAGTGAGTCACACACATGGAAAAATATCACTATTTATATTCTGGAAGGATAATAATAGGAATACTTATAGACCAGTGTAGTAAATAAATAAAAATATATATACAGTACATGTCAGTAAATAACTTGTCTCAGAACTTCCAAGAAGAGATAACCATATCTGTGAAATAAAGACAATTTTCTAGATTTCTGGTCTATAAATGTTGATTAATAGGGGGAGTAGAAAGGAGGAAAAATGAATTAAAGGTTGTGGAGGACTATCTGGGCTAGTACGGCCTTCTTTGCTGGCCTCAAGAAACAGAAAGACTAAGATACATTTACCCCCTATGTGCTTATATTTGTTCTAAAGAGATGTTTTAAATTATAACCAATTCTATTTATTGCATGTTTTTCTCTTGACCACACTGTTTCCAGTGGCATCCGGAGTACATATCCAACCATATTTTGTGCATCATGTGTTGAACAAATCTGTAGCCTTGAGGTCTTCATAACAATCAGAATCTGAAGCTTTAAATAAATAATACACTTGTTGCTTTAATCAATGAGATTTCATGTTTGTTACATGGTGGTGATCTAGCAGGCTTACAATGACCTTAGCAAGGGATGGTCAAAGCAATGTTAAAATAATTTTGGATTTTTCATTATGGTTTAGCTTCAGCTTTAGTAGGTGCAGTCCAACACCAGACAGTGGGACCTTTCATGTTCTCCTTCTTGTCTGTGTGGGTTTTCTCCAGGTACTCTGGTTTCCTTCCACCATCTAAAGACATGCACTGATAAGTTAAGTGATTAATCTAAATTGCCCATAGATGTAAATGTGAGAGTGATTGTCTCTATATGTTCAGCCAGGGCCGGATCTGGTCAATGTGGTGCCCTAGGCAAACACCCCTCTTTCCTTTTAGTGGAATTAGAAATTATCATCTGTAAACATAGTGTCCTAACACTCAACTGTATTGAGGTGAAACAAAACACACTCTTATTCTGCTAAATCAAATTCTGAGATAAAAAAAAAGACCAAATTATGCAATAAAAAGTCCAAATTATGTAACAAAACGCCCAAATTATGTGATAGAAAGTCAAAATTATGCAACAAAAAGTCAAAATTATGCAATAAAAAGGCCAAATTATGAGATAAAAAGTCAAAATTATGTGATTAAAAAGTCAAAATTATCTAATAAAAAGTCAAAATGATGTGATAAAAAGTCTAAAATATGAGATAAAAACGCCAAATTATGAGATAAAAAACCAAAATTAAACCGATTCTAAAGGACATGTGATGAGAAATGATGAGCCGTGAGGTGTCATATGGTGCCACCAGCTAAAATTGCTCAAGCAAAATACATAACATTTATATATCGGTCCAACATTGTAAGCACAGAATACAGTTTCAGGTATTACTTTTTCTTTCAATTCTAATTTTTAATTATTTCCGTGAATAAAATATAATTTTTTTTGTTTGCTTTTGTCTGAATTCTATTTCTTTGTAATTTCATTACTTTTTATTAATAATAATAACCTTAGATCAAAGAACAAGTACAGCAAACCAGCCAGCAAACCACATGTGTAGTGACTTACGTAACATAAAGTACATTTGTTTAGATTTAATAGTGGATTTATCAAACCAAAATAAATGACACTGGAGAAGAAAGGTATTTGGTTGCAGACATCACTGTAAAATAAGCATTGAAATTAGTGAGTGTAGTGTATTTTATTAAAGTTTTTGTGTTCCTGTCATTTTATTTTCGTAAATAGTGATGAGTGCACTTTGACATGATGTATGTTTTGCAGCTGTGGTTGCAGTGAAAGGAGGCCTGCTGAGTGTTGTTCAATGGGTTTCTCGCTTTAATGATGGCATTCATTTTTCATGCTTGAGATACTTGTCTGTGATGTAATGCCCAGTTGTATTGCACTATTTTTCATAGTTTTGATGTTAAAAGGTATATTAAGAACAACACTGGTGTGAAATATGTTACCTGGTGAAAGGTGAAGGAAGCAGAAGTGGAATAAGTTGAACTGGAGGTAAACACTACAGCCACTTGTCTGATTGTAAATTGTTTCATTTGTTTGTTTAACCATAAATATGGACAAAAATACATCTGGTGCTGGATTGTATTCCAAGTACCCTTTTATATAAATCAGAACTTTTTTTTCTTCTTAGATTGTTAGGTTTTAATGGACGTATCTCAGTGATTACATGTGTTTTTTTTTCATTGCGCATCCTTCTCAGGATCTATAATAACATTTAAGGGCAAAGACACACACTATGATTATTTTCATACATATAACCAGGGTGCTTATTTTCTACTCAACTTGTTTTTAAGAATCATACATTTTGTACCTCATCCCACTGTCAACTTTAAAAGACTTTTTCTACCTCTACACCCTCTGTATATTCAAAACTACTCTCAAGACCCACCTTTTTAGACTTGCCTTCCCTACCTAAACCTACGCTCTCCTTTTTGTGTTTGTTCTTGTTTTGTTTTTGTTTTCTTCTTGCTTTTAACTTCTTAACCCATTATTTTTTTTACTTATTATTGGCATTAAAATTGTTTTTATCGTTACCATGTAAAGCGTCTTTGAGTACCTAGAAAAGCGCTATATAAATTGAATGTATTATTATTATTGTTACTATTAGAAACAGAAACAGAAATAAAGAATTACAAGACCACTGACAACAACCTGCGCATCAATGGGAAAAAAACAACTTTAGGAAGATAAAGAACTGTCCATTCATTAGAGGAACAGCTGTGGACGTGGTCCCCAGTGTCAGGTACCTGGGTGTCCATCTTAGTGAGGATCTGACCTGGAGTCATAACACTTCAGGCCTGGTTAGGAAGGCTCACCAGCACATGTACTACCTGAGAACACTGTGGTAGGTGTGACTGGGAGAATGGGTCCTGTCCTCCTTCTACAGGTGTGTGGTGGAAGGTGTCCTGACCTCAGCCATCACAGTGTGACATGACAGCTGCACTGTGGCTGAAAAAACGGCTCTACACAGGGCAGTGAAGGCAGCACAGAGGATCATGGGGCACAGCCTCCCCACCACCTCTGAAATTTACAACTTGAGATGCAGAAGGAGGGCCAACCACATCATAGAGGACCCCACCCACCCTTTGAAAGCCCTTTTTGTCTTGCTTCCCTCACGCAGAAGACTGCAGAGCATTCGTAGCAGGACCACCAGGCTGAGGGACAGTTTCTTTCCGACAGCTGTGAGGCTGTTGAACTCAGCCACTGCTTTCTAGGATCTATATATTTTTAAATGATTTTGGACATTACATTTTTATTTATTTTAAATTATTGTAATCATAAGTATGATATTTTAGTACATTTCATCATAAGTAATATGTGTAAGGAAAATTACAATGGGACCAAAGATATAAAAGTTAAAGTAATGTCTTATTATTTTATTTTGTTAAATTGCCTTGGAAAGAAATGTCTCTACTTAGGAGACATAGGTCAGAGTAATTTGCATACAGGAGTCAACAACCACCACCGCAATACAAGCATCCATAAAGGGCCGACGCCCAATAATCTTTTAGGTGCTGACCAACGTACAGATCACATCTGAAGAAGGAGGGGTCGACAGAAAGGTGTTATATACTGTGTGTCTGAGCTTCCCCCCCTTCGTGTTATGTGGCCATGTATACTCAACGACCTGGACTTTAGGACTCCTGACTATGTAACTTTAATCTTGCTGAAATATTTTGTAATACTGTAACTGATTGTAAACTATGATTATGATATTAAATGAATGAAAAGACTCAAAGAGGTATATCTTAACCAACCGCTATTAGGCCTGAATATAATTTTTGTTAAATATGTCTATTTAATTACACATAAAGTATTAGTTAAATAGTTTTTACCAATGCAAATATTTAATATTTATTCATATTTATTTATTTACATGGCAAATACAGGTCCTCAGGATCTATTTTCATTCTTTTCTCTGACTTGAATGACAATAAACCTTCCTTGAATCCTCATAACGTCACCAAACACAGGAAATACTGAACATTTCTCAAATAACAGAAGTCACTAACAGGATGATAAAACAAAACAAAACCAAAAATAATTCAATTGAGTCAACAAAACCAGAACTTCTTTCAAAATAGGTAATGCGAGAGTGATGCGATGAATCATTGATTGACATATAAAACATGTGGTGACTAATGAGACCCATTCAGGCAGAAAATTAATGTGTCTAAAGGTTTACATTTTCACCATTATAGCAAATACACAAACAAATTGACACACCAAACCAGGAGTCAACTTTGTTTCCTTAAGTCTTAATGGCGATGCTAATTTAAATGCAGATAAAAAGGTTAAGACGAGACACCAGTTTTACATCTTCTCTTCCGATCATCTCCGTATAAATGTAGCATCAGTTTCAGGTTGAAACACAGAAGTAGTATGGATGGTTGGTGTAAATATATTAGTACAGACATCTATTTTTCTGGAAACTGCAATGTTGATTGCCTACTGTACATTCCGTAATATTGTCATCTCAGTTTAACAACACAAAATTCCCTTCACAAACCGAAGAAAACCCCTGACCATAGATATAATTAACTTTAGGCAACGAAACTGAAGTACTTGTAGATAATGTAATGACTGTACTCTACCTTATTTCATTATTATATTCAATCATTCGTTCATAAATTGGACAATAAAGGAGGTGGGGGAAACCGCAGAGAATAAGGGCATCTGGGCTGGAGTGATGAACAAAGATGTAAATGTGTGGACAGGATGGACAGATGGATAATGGCTCGTCTAATTACTGGATGTATATGGCTGTATTCCCACCACAGACCGGAGAGAGACATTGAGCATCTGTGACATTCCACCCTTCATCTTGATAGTTACTGAAGTAGCACAAATGAGATATGATCTAATAGGAAGGACTGCATTATTCCATTGTTATCAGTTTGTAAAAATTGATCATGTGCATGTTTGGATGGTTAAATATATGTGTACATATACATATTCTAAAACAGACTAAAATATTGATTAACTGTATTTTCTGATTTCTGAGATGATTATTAGTAGGCTGGTAGTTACACTTATAAATCAAATTCCACTTGCTACTCTTTCTATTGTGTTGTGCAAGTACAAGTATGTTTTGATACATTAGAATCAGCCCAATGCAATCAAGTATAGAAGAGTTCAAGGCTCCAGGAGTTCATTGGCTTCAGGGAAATGAAATGTTCAGAAACTGACATCAGCAGCGGAAAAAAACACAACAACAAAAAGCAGATCCTTTAAGTCCTGCATGACTCATATTAATGTGTGATACTGTATGTGCATCATGACCTTAACTTAACCCTTTAAACTTCCAATGGTCCACATATAGGCCGGACGTAGCCGCTCAAAAATGCATAATTTAACAGGACCCGCCTCCAATATCCCAGTTAATTATAATAATAATAATAATAATAATAATAATAATAATAATAATAATAATAATAATAATAATAATAATAATAATAATAATAATAATAATAATAATAATAATGTCAATGAAAACAAATTAAAGCATTAAACAATTTTAAAAAGTAAAAAAAAAGGTAAAAAATAAATAAATACATGAATAAAATTTAAATATTTTACAAAATCTCCCTAATTTTTTTAAATAAAAAATTTAATAAATATATGTTTTTAAATCAAAAGCATTTAAATTAACAAAAATTAAAACAAATAAAACAATTGATATACAATAATTTAAAAAAAAATAAATGAAAAACTTTTTTTTTTTAAATCTCCCTTTTCCATCACAACTGGAAGCCATCATGATTAGGCTTCTGAAGAGCTGATCAATAATTGAACTAGGTGTGATACGGACAAAAACTTTGAACAAAACAGTGCATATATATATATATATATATATATATATATATATATATATATATATATATATATATATATATATATATATAAAACCTATAGTATTGGTTTTTTCAAACAAAATATGTTAATCTTAATAACCATTTTAAATGTAATATTGCACATATATATTCATATAACTACCATAATATCTTAACTTCTTAATGACCTATGAAGAACATTTAAAAAAAAAGCACTTCACCCTGTCACATGTACCTCATTACACATGAATGATCATCATGTAACTGAACAGTGAGTTGTACTTTCATCCATATTGAGTACAACATATGGGATTAGTTTCATTGTTTGAAATGAAAAAGTGGTTGTCTTCTCTATATAAAAGGCATGATAAAAGCCACATGAAAAACATTTTTAAGTGACATAAAGCACAAATGTACCCAGACCTCAGACCAGGCAAGAGCTCCAGAATGTACTGCAGACAACTTCCCCAAAATGACCTAAGGCGCTTCCTTGTGTGAATATTCATGGGGGTCATACCTCATACTGATTGTTCCTTTGAGTTCATTTTTAAATGTGTGTTCCGTTCATTCTTGTCGTGATTTTTAATTTTTAACTTGTGCTCGGTATGTTTAATGTATCTCTTTATTAATGTCCAAATCGGCCCATTAACACATTTCATTCATCAAAGTCAACCCACTCAACATATTTGAATTGTCAAAATAATGAGTCACAAAAATAGTTGAATCCAAACTGGTGTTGCATTTTCATTGTCTCTGACTATATGTGCACATACATACACACACACACACACACACGCTAGAGCTAAAAGATTCAGGCTGCCTTTAGTTATGTTATTTCTGCAGGGTTATAATGGACATGTGTTTTTAATAATGTGACCTGCATTTGGATTCAATAAATATTCAGCTCTTTTAGATTGACTGCATGACCAAACATAACTACACACATGGATTTCTCAGTCTTTATAGAACTATATATATGTACAAAAGTAATATAAAGCAAAAATTTATTAAAAACACAAATGCTTTAAAAAAAAAAGAATATTATAGAATTAATGTATGTGTTTGTGTGCATAAGTCTCGCAACTTTACGCATATTTTTTGTATTTTTATTCCACATGAAGACACACAATTCTGCAAAAACAACAACACTAAATATGTACAGACATTTACACAGGTCTGTACACATGTATACTTCCAGCAATAATTCATATCTCATTTATTTTATTTTGAACCTGTTATCTGGAAGTGATCTGATGGTGTATCTTTGCATTATTGCTCTGTTAATAAGCTGTCAGCTTGAATAAAGGCTGGGATGTCTGCTGTATGTGTGTGTCATGTTTATTTTAATTTCTTTTTTTCCCTGATGGACAACTCATTTATGGTAAATAGGCTCCATGAACAAGACTGCAAAAGGACTTTTTCACCAAATACTGGATACAAAATGGTTGTTCACAAACTGGTGGGTGATTATTATGGCTAATTATCTATAGTCTATGGTTCTGGTTCAGTACAATGAAAGGTAGAAGGCGTTTCAGAGAAAGGCTGTAATTGAGATCAAAAGGCAAACCATGCTAATTCAACACAAATGCCTCCTGTTTTCCAGCTGGCTGGTTGTTTGTGCAGCCCATTCAAGGTATACATTAAAGGTTAAACCACAGAAATGGGGGCATTTTTTTCCCACCTTTAATCCTGCACAGGAGGAAGTCACAGAGTCAAATGTTTGTCAGAAGAACTGGACTGTGGTGTGACATTTTGCATGATGTGTTATGAAAGCAACATGCCACTGGAGATTTCCACAAGAGCCATCAGAGAATGACAAATCCCCCGGGTTCCACTAAAATCAAAAAGTAGAACTTGGTAATGTTGTGAGCTTATTTATTTATTTATACTTCCACTGTAATTTGTCTTTGCTAATCAGCACAGTAGTATTGTTTAAAAATAGGAAAGTACCAAAATTAATCCATCAATATCCAAACAGCCACCAGTGACATAAACCATCTATAGATATAAACTGTTTAATACTTACTGATCCACTAATCGTATCAATACATCAGATATGATCCATTTGGACGTTCAGAGACTCTATAGTCAACTGTCATTTTCTACAATGTTAAATCAACCATGGAGTTCAATTAATGACAGTTTTAACACTCAGTCATTGATATATGACCCCCCCACCCTGACAAACAGACCACGGCAGTACAGAGAGTCCTGAGGAAGATCGACGCATGAAAAACTGCAACACCTGACAATATTCCAGTACGGCTGATCAAGGAATGTGCAGACCAGTTGGTCCAAGTGCTCACGAACATTTTCAACACCTCACTGAACGAGCCTGCCCCCCCCCCCCACCACCACCCTTTGTTTCAAGTCAGCCACAATAATTCCAGTCCCCAAGAAACCAGCCATCACATGCCTTAACGACTTTCGCCCTGTTGCACTTACATCCACCATCATGAAGTGCTTCGACAGAGTGGTGAAGGACCGCATCATTTCCATACTCCCCCCATCATTTGACCCACACCATTATGTATACCAGCCAAATCACTCCACTGAGGATGCCATCTCTACCTGAGCCTGGACCACCTGGAGGAGAAGAACACCCACGCACGGATGCTGTTCCTGGATTTCAGCTCAGCATTCAACACGATCACCCCCCCAGGACCTGGTATGCAAATTGGAGCCCCTAGGGCTCAAAACAACTGGTTGCTGGACTTTCTCACTGACAGAACCCAGTCTGTCCGTGTGGGCAACAACACATCCAATGTCATCTTCCTGAACACCGGCGCGCCCCAGGGATGTGTTCTGAGCCCCCTGCTGTTCACCCTGATGACCCACACTGTCACCCCGGGTACAGCAGCAATCACATCCTGAAGTAACAACAGTGGTGGGCCTCATTCAAAACAATAACAAACTGGCTGAGAGGGAGGAGGTGCACCATCTCAGCTGGTCCCTCCACACCTCTTCCCTGGCAAAAAAGGCACAGTGGCGGCAGCATTTAATGAGAAGAGTGCCCCCCACCCCTCCCATCCTGGCCACCTTCTACAGTGGGACCATAGAGAGCCTGCTGACCAGCTGCATCTCCGTCTGGTCTGGGAGCTGCAGGAGCTCAGAGTGGAAGTCTCTGCAGAGAAACGTGAGGACAGCAGAGAAGATCATCAGGGCCTCACTCCCCACCATCCAGGACATAACAGACACCTGCTGTCTATCCAGAGCCCACAGGATCCTCTCTTCCCCTACTCACCCCCAGCACAGACTGTTCTTCCACCTACCGTCTGGCAGAAGGTTCCACTGCAGAACAACGAGATTCAAAAACAGTTACCTCCCCCTGCACTGTAAACCTTAATGTTCAGAATAATTCAATATATTATTACAGTTTCAGAAATAGTACTATTAACAAAAATGTGTAAAGTGTACTTCCAACTAATATTTTTTTCTATTGTGGATATAAGTGAACATAAGTTAAAAACATAGATGAGGTACAACTGAGTGGAATTAAGTCATTAAATGCTGAGAATGATATTTTCTGTTGTTTCAAATGAGGATGATTGAAAAAAATAAACTTAACTGATGTAGTAGATGCTGAAATACAATTTCAGAGCACTCCAAATAACCACCAATATCTTATGTTTTTGCCGACATTTGACTGTCTTTTTACAAGCTGGGGCTGAAATTTACAGGAAATGTTGATACCAGCAAAATAGAAAAAAATTTTGGCAGTGGTGGAGTTGGACCAGACCACTGCTCCAAGAAGAGAAGGGGGGATTGATGTGCCTTGGTGGAGCCTGCGCTCTCCGAGTGCTTGTCTAATTAACTTTTTATTACCTCAGCCAAGGAGGTTATGTTTTTGCCAGAGGTTGTCTGTCTGTTAGTTAGCAAGATAACTCAAAAACATATGGACGGATCTTGATGAAATGTACAGGGTAGGTTGGTAATGGGGAGATCTAGAAATGATTCAATTTTGGTGGTGTCAGAGTACTTTTCTAGTTTACTCTGCATTTTCATGAATATCTACATGATCTGTGAATAAAATATGTGAAAATATATGATTTACACCAAAAAATGTAAAAGACAGAGAATAATACAAATTAAAACATGGTGATAAATCAGTTAAGAAGGGTACAAATACAAAAAATATATATGTATTTGAGAACTGGGTCTTTATGAGTTACTGTCAAATAGGCTTTTTTTTCTGCTCCTGTACAGATATAATGACAAATGGAATGACAGATGTAAGACAGACAGTAGACAAAAAAACTCACCATTCCCATAATTAATGATAAACTGATTCAAGTTTGGTGGAAAAATCTGTGTGGTTTTGTCAAAATGCATTCAAGTTATTGTAAAATCCCCTTGTGGTTCACAGATTTCTAGACAGGAAAATGCACCAGTAACATATTCTCATAAATTTTCGGCGCTTTATAATACTGAATGGTTTGTTGCCATGCAGATTCACATTCATGGACATGTAGGGGTACAGTATATACGGTTTGTTTGAGCTACGGGGAACCATTGTTGAAATTGTATGAACTGAGCAGCATTAGGACCATCCAAGAAGACAATGAAATCACCTTCCATTATATTTTTGAAACTAACTGCAGGATGTTCATATCTCACACATGCAGTATGTTACATACAACACTTGTTTCGGAAGAGTATAAAGACGGATTAATGCTGCCCCGGTGGGTGGGGAGGAAATCTCCTAATGGAAATATAGAATGAGATTTACCCCCCCTGTTGGCAGATAAAAGACTATGTAAAAATATTTTTCAGAATACACACAGGACAAATGGCAATGGAAACAGTAGGAAATATGTACTGGATCTGACATCTGAATAGATTCTTCCAACTTCAATTATGCGTGTTCTGGAAATTTTAACTGAAATGAAACGAATGAAATCACACATGAAAATGATAATAAAATAAAAGTGCATTCTTTGAAATGTGTGTGTGGACATCTGTGATGATCAAAACCCTATGACACCAAATGTATCATATTTGACACATGGGTTTTGAAACCCTCTACGTGATCAGTGTGATTTTTGTCAAATTATCACATTAAGATTTAATTAATTACAGTCATGTGTAATACATTAGGTTTTTAATTGCGGTCATTAAATTTTTAAACTCTAATGTTATCGTTTCTGTATAGACATTGCCTTTTTGACATGCTAACGTTGACATGCTAACTTACTGTAAAGCACTGTAATTAATGGGTCTGTTTTTATTTATTATACATTATCTGAAGCACAGGGAAAACAACCAACAGTTTTTAATACTTGCATTGCATAGAAAAGTGTTCTTACTGTTTTTTGATGTGTTCATTTACTGCACTTTATATGGACCTGATGTTTTGTTTTATTTTCTTTTTCTTTTCTAATTAGTTAGAGACAAAAGGACACAGTAATATTACCCCTGGTGGTAGAATCTAATGGTTGCAGTAGCACTTGGGACTAGTTTCAAATACAGCAAAATGTTAATGGCTCAAATTTAATCTCTTCAACTCTGTTAAAACAAAACAAATGACTTTATAAAGCAACTTTTTTGTCATATATAAATGTTGATTTGCCACAATAATGTAATGACTTGAAATGAAAATACCTCAAGTTGTGGACTTTTCTTAGCAATTTTTTAGGTGAGATTAAAAGAGACATTGATTAGATCAATTAAAAAACAGATTAATTTGATGAATTAATTGCAGATTATAATTAATTAATTAATCTCTTTTTTTTTATCTCTTCAAAGCATTCATTCATCAGAGGTTTTACCAAGGACACAACAAGACTAATTAGTGACAAAGGAGGTAAACTTTTAACAGTTTTAAAAAAGAATGATCAAAGTGCTAGACATGTTTGTATTATATTATGTTTTTGTTTAAAAAAAAAAAAAAAAAACTTTAGCACTGACACCTGATGTATCCAATATGATACAAAACTGAAACTCATACATGGACATTTATATTTAGAGAAAACATGTTTTGTTTGTTCAAAAGGGCCAATAAAGAGTCCAATTTTAATGAAAATGGAATGTTCTGTCAATGGTTTAATGTTTGAAGCTTTGCATGGTTAAAACTTTAAGGTGATCGATAGGTAAAAATCAGGAAACAGAGATGAAAAAGTATACCCCTAGCCTTAATCAGACTACACACTATGCTGAATCAAGTTTCATCAAGCAGCTAAATTATGGTGTTTCTGTCAGTGTGTGGTTTCAAAAGACTCATTCATCTACTACTATCACACAGGTTGGACCATGTCATTAATTCCATCTACCAGCATCACTTACGGTTATCATTTTCCTCTCCAATACTTCAACACTGCCGACTTTTTAAAAAGAAAATATACTCAAATACATCATCCCTGTTCTTTCTACATATTCAGAACTTCTCTCATCTTATATGTATCCCAAAACCCAAACCCCTAGGTTTTAAACCATGATTGATTTAGCTTTCACTTTAATCAGATTTTATTTCCACAGGTGATATACGTGGGTCTAGTGCTTTTATATATAATTGCATGTCTGCCTTTAGTGCAGAACCTTTTTGCTTTTTAAAATGCAATACAAATCAAATAAGCATGAAACTTAAAACTAACAACATTCAGTATTTTTAACTAATTCTCTGAAGGTACTGCGCATGTGTGGGCTGAGATGTCACAATTTCCAATTAGTCCATATGTGGTTCAGCATGAATCCTTTTGTGCAAATGCAAACAAGTGAGAGTTAATCTAACAAATGGCTGTCAGTCCCTGATACCGGAGAGGCTCTGTTCTGAATAATGGATCACTCCATCTGTAGCTTGTCCTCCGCTTTAATGGCACCAGTATGTAGCCCATGATGAACTTGTCTGCTGATTGGAGTTAGCATGTTGTTCTCTTGTTTATACACACATTGTGTGAAAGGTTATGTGGCAATTCATTATTAATTGGCTGCAAAAACAACTTTGACTCGGCGGCCCATTGTTTTTCAATTGTGAGAACTGCCTGGAAGGAACACTGCCGCAGCAGCATAAGAATAGTTTTTTAATGTGTTTGAATTTGTTTTCCCTATTTCCTTTGTATTCACTTTGTCAAAGAAAGACCAAAGTTTGAAATTCTCAACTTGTTATTAATGGCTGTTTTCACAGATGTAGACAAACTATGAATGAGGCTTATATTGTTGGGGCTGAGAGTAAGGGTATATCATTATGTGTGTGTGTGTGTGTGTGTGTGTGTGTGTGTGTGTGTGTGTGTGTGTGTGTGTGTATGTGTATATATAGGTGAAATAAACATTAAAGATGCTTTAATATATATATATATATATATATATATATATATATATATATATATATATATATATATATATATATATATATATATATATATACACACATTTTGTCAATCTTCTGCTATATAGAAACCTATCCATTATAATTGTTACACTAATTTTTCCCCACAAAACTCTACCTAGTGAATGAAAATGCCACAGTATAAACTCTGGAAGGTAGTTAGGTAGTTTTTTTAAAATCTCAAAACGCCTATTATTGCTAGATTTACATAAAATACAGTAACATAACACAACCTAACAAAGTTGTTGGCATAGTTACATGGAAATGTTCTAGTATTATCAGTGAATATCAGCTTATTTCAATTAAGTAAAGTGGTAGCAGTCATGGATGAGGGACACAAAATTCTAAAATAATTTTAAAAATATATAGAAATAAGTAAAAAAAAAACGATCTATCTATCTATCTATCTATCTATCTATCTATCTATCTATCTATCTATCTATCTATCTATCTATCTATCTATCTATCTATCTATCTATCTATCTATCTATCTATCTATCTATCTATCTATCTATCTATCTATCTATCTATCTATCTATCTATCTATCTATCTATCTATCAATTTAATTTATTTCTAATGATGTCATGTTCTGTCCCTCAGTCATATCAGATCATTCACTCATTTTGTTCAATCATAACAGACTTCTGAAATGTCACACCTTCTGTCATCTGTCATGACAGCTTATTTTAGAAAAAAAAAAATCACAGCACAGACTTACAGTCAGTAGCAATTTTAGATTCCATTTTGTCCATTAAAAAGATAATGGTAAAATCATGGATGAACGTGACTATGGTCTGAAAACCACAGAAGTGATGGCATGTGTAAATCCTTCTTTCTAAGAGTTGTTCAGTCACTGATAATATCTTTGCAGCTTCAACATCATCAGACCTGTGCTTTCATGACTCTTTTTTCCCCCTTTTTTTCTCCTTTGCTCTTAAAAATTGACTTTATTGGCTCAGTAAATTATCCTTTACATTGAAAAACACTACATGTAAATGGTAGCATAATAGACATAGACAGACTTTTTTTTTTTTTTAAAAGTCATAGTATCCGATGGGTACTGTCTTGATCTAAAATATAATCTATATATTTCTATATTAGATAAAATGTTCTACTCTTTCCTGCTCATATGTGCAAATATTTCCAAAGGCAGACGCGTGAACTGACCTGAATTCCAGTCCTCCACAAAAGGGGATTTTTATCAACCTGTCACTGTAACTACTTTCTCTTTCATAACTTCTCAGGGTGTTGGTTGTGATTCATGACTGATTCAACCTCTAACATAAATGCCTAAAGTTATTCATTGTCAAGCATGGCTCAACTGTGTGATTGCAGATCTGATCTATGTTTTTGGATCTTGCATTATTTGGCAAAGAATTTGATGAGACCTGCATGTCTTCAAAATAACAGTAACCTCCAGATGACTCAAACTCACCTGATTTTTACTTAAAAAAAACCCTCATTACTGACATTGGTCTGAATTTTATTTAATTTTTTTGTTGTTATTCTGTTAGAAATAATCTGCCTCAGAGATTAAATGTGCTAAATAATACATACTTTAATATGAAAAAAATGAAAATGAAATGACAAAAGTCTTCTCCAATGACACAATAATTGATTATTGCACATTTATAATAGATTTCCAAACCTTCCACTAGCAAGAACCTGTAAATGTAATGTATGTTAATGTGCGCACAGTGTTTTAGATCTGAATAAGAAACCTATTTTCAGAACTTCCCATTTTAACCCAACATTCTATCTTCAAAACTATACTGGATGTAATGTGAATTTTTGGTGTATTTAACATGACTCAGAGACGCAGTAACTTGTTGACTTATTCTAATTGACAGGAGTGCTGCTGAGACCTCGGCAGTTGCATGAATAGCAGGAACAGGGGGTTAAGAGGAAACCATCACTCAGCCTCATGCTGTCAGTTTTGTTAGCTGCAGGGGGGTAGCAATTAGTGTGGAAACAGAATGCAGCCGTCTAATTTTGTTGATGAATAGGTAAGAGCATCACAGAACTTAGTCAGAAAATATGTCTCATAGAGCTCTAGAGTTTTCACAATTATAAATTAATCATCTTTGTTTATACTACTAAAATACGAAGAGATTTTTCCTCATATGTTATGAATGGTATCCTGCCTTTTTATTGTTTTCTTTACTCTCAGCATGGTTCGTCTTCAGAGTAGAACAGGGGTCTCTAACTCGTATGGGCCAATTGCGGACCGCAGGATGATATTTTGTGGACTCCTACTTAACATCAAAGTTTAGTGTTAGTGTAGCTCGCACATAATTCTCAAATGCACCATTTTGTCTTGTCATGCTTTTATTACCCGACTGTAGGGGTAATAAAAGTTTTTGGTTTTTGGTTCAGTTTGTCTTCTTGTCTGTTTGTCAGCAACTTTACATACACACAAAAACAACAACTACTGAACCAATTTCTGTAAAGTGTTCAAGAAATCTGCAATATCGTCTAGAATAGATCCTTTTCGAAGGTCAAAGGTCAAAGGTCAAGGTCACCAAAATGTGTTTTCACAATGATAATAGATCAAGAAAATCAGGAATTTCCTTTTCAATCATGTACACTCAGTTTTGCATATTTTTTTCTCTCTCACAGTTGATGTGCATTGACATCAGAACTTTGAAGGACAAATTCTCTAGGTCAAAGGTCAAGGTCACAATAAATGTAAAAATCAAATTTTGGATATAACTTTTGAACTACTCATCTTAGAGTTTTCCAGTGAGCACCAAAACACTGGGCGTTTAATTCTGCATCTTGTGTGTGTGTATAGATTTTCACCTATTGTTGACCCAGGAGGTCAGAGGTCACTGGCTCAATACCTAAAAAAACCTAAAATATACTATTATGGAAAAACGAGTGGAAATAGAGTCTTAGCTACTATTTTTGAGAGGTAACAAATATGTCATGGGCTTCAAAATGGCATCATGACCTTCGACCTTGAAAGGTCAAAATCAAGGTCACATGATTTTAAATGATCATAAACTCCACAAAGATGGGAAGAAGTGCTCAATTACTATTATTGACATATATGAAACTACATGTAGGCTCCTCAATGGCTTCATGACCTTTGACCTTGAGTGACCTTAAAAGGTAAAGCTCATAGTCTCATGTTTTGAGAGGGAGATGTCTCTTGAGAGCTAAAATGTTTGTGAGGAGGTGGAGTTTTTGGGCTTGGCACCACTTGTTTTTATGTAATTTTATCACTCATGGGCTACCATATGTAGTATTGAGACAATTTCAGGTGACATTTGTTGTCAAGTTAGCCAACCGCAAAGTACCTGGTGAAGTGTGAATGCAAGTCACTTAGTTGTAACATGTTCCAGAGGGACACCACGTGGACGGAAAATATCTGCCATCACCCAGTATCAGTCTTTTCTGTCTTAAAACATTCTGCTGTCTGATATCATTACTTAACTAGAAATGCAGAGGAGTCTCCAAAATACCAGGGAGATAAGGTGAAGAGCCGGCTCACCAATGTTAAATAATGTCTATTGAGGCAACAAGATTTATTTAAGAAAGTGAGTAAAGAGAATGAAGCAACAGTCGAAACAGCTACAAGATTGTTAGAGACAGAAAACCATTCAAAGAAGAAAAGTTCATCACTAGTGCAAGTAAAGTAAAGTAAAGTAAAGAAACCCTTTGTGTAGAATATATAATGCAATCCAGCCTGACCCAGACTCTACCTCCAGCAGCCCCTCAGGTCAGTCGAGTTTGACACCCCTGGAGTAGCTGTTACAGTTGTATATTATTTGGGTAGTTATTAGTTTGCTTTGAGTTTCTGTGTTGTTCCCATTTACCATTCTTGTCCAATTTCACTTTGAAATACATATTCTAAAAGCGCACTGACAATACACTACTGTGCAAAAGCTGAAGGCCATATGTGATATATTACAATGTATAGTGTCTGTAACAGGACACAAGTGAAATATAGAAACATTAAAACACCAGTTTCAGACAAAACAAACTGAATTATACAGTACTTGAATTCTTCTACTCAGACATTCATTTACTGAAGTGATCCTCAAATGTTTTACATCAGGTTTCATTCAACATATGTCCAATATTTGTTATTGTTTGAGCCACGTTTTGTCATGGAAACAGAGGTAATACATATACTGACTGTTTCCTGTGAAAAAAGGTTCCTATTCAATTTTATTTGTGTGTCAGTAGACCAGTTAGTGTTGCAGCTAGTCAAACATGTACAAGACATACGATTAAAAGTCTAAATGGGGGAAGAATTAAACAGTGAATTGAGACTAAATCGGTAGCAGCGGCAGCAGAGTATTAATCTTGGTGGCAACAATAATCACATGGAAACCAAAAAGAGGCCACAGAAAAATAAGGTGCAACTCCTGCCCTGTCTCAAGGACCAATCGATTAGTCCTTGTGTCATTCCCAAGCTATCCTGAGAGTTTCATTGAAATCCATCCATAACTTTTTGAATTATGTTGTACACAGACAGACAGACTGCCTCAGGGTAGGTCTGCTTTTCTAGTGACTTATCTTTATCACCCTTATTTTTGACCAAGTATTAACGGTGGCAAATCAGCAGAGAAGAGTTAAAGTCAGCACAGATTCCATATGATCCTTAAAATAGGACCATGAGGCACTTTTGAGACTTTATAAAGTTCCCAACTACTAAAATATAAATGATGTGGCCCTATAAATACATTAATTAGTTTTTTCTGGAAGTCCCCATATCGCATGGGGAAGCAGGGGCAAATCAGTTTACTTGAAAAAAAAAAGAGTATGTATTATTATTATTTTTTTATTAAATGTATTTAGTTTCAATTATTATTATTATTATTATTATTATTATTATTATTATTATTATTATTATTATTATTATTATTATTATTATTATTATTATTATTATTATTATTATTATTATTATTACTTTTATTTTTCAATTGTCATTTTAAAATGTATTTGTTCATTTTTAATCGTTTTTTAAAATGTAATTTCATTTAAAAAATTGTTTTATTTATTATTATTTATTATATGAATTTTTTTATATATATTTTTATAAAAAATTTTATATGAAAAAATATGTGTCTTCACTCATTACCCAATGGCTACTAATGACTACTTACAAATGTGGTCCCCATGAGACATGGAAACGAATATGTGTGTGTGTGTGTGTGTGGATGCTGCTTAAAGCAATGCTGCTTTAAGGTCAGCAGCAGGTGAGAAGCATGGAACAGACGTTAACAAGTATAATCCTATAGCCCAAATCAAACCACACACACACTAAGAACCCAGGTGTCATGTTTGAAGGCGAATCAAGTTTCATCAAGCAGCTGAATTAACCCATAAAGATCCAACCAGCCACTGGCAAACAAAGACACTTATCTAAAATGTTTGCTAACTTCTGAACCACTAAATCTATCAATATATTGAAATAATTGTTGTAAAATACAGTTGGTCATGGTTTAATAGTCATCAGATATGATCTATTTGGATGTTCAGTGGCTCCATATTGACATGGAAACATCATTTATAACTGATACAGCAGTAAAACCCATAGAGTTTGATCAATGAGACCGGATGAAGACACTTGGCTTCATATACACAGTCTCGCAAATATAATACTTTTTAAGACCATTTTAAGACCTTTGAGTATAAAAAATAAGACCACTACCACGGACCTAATACGTACAGTAAAAATAGAAAAGAAACCCTCTAGGTTAAGTTCAAAGCATATCGTCTGCAGACCCCTTAGCATAGCGGTTGGGGTGAATGCAGCTAAAGCACTTGTGCTGGGACCTGGAGATACTAAAGACAAAGCTGGCATCGCACTTGCATTTGTGAGCGTTGGGGTGAACATTGTCATGGGGACAGTTGTTGCCTAATTAGCAGCATAGTGTGTTTGCTTTTCCCCTTTCATGTGAGCGTCATTGTTCCTAACGTCATGTTTTTGCCACATACTTTACAAAGCGCTTCATATTCTCACCTTGTTTTTGATAACCAACTGTTGTATTTGAGCTCCACAAACACACTTATCACTGAACTTGCACTTCCTCGTCTGGGTTCATGTTCACGTTTGCCTGTTCCAACCACTTCTTCTTCGTCTGTTCTACTTAATGATGTAAATGCTGGTAAAAGGACACACTGCCCCCTGCAGTGTGATTCCTGCACTATCAGACACACAACAGCTCTACGATGGAGCTTCCATCTAATTTTTCAGTATCTTGATAACAAATGATATTGGCTAAATTAAATAAATAGTGTGGAAAAAAATCCAGACATATGTTTTTCATTAACAGATGAAATTTAACACCTTAAAAACCACATATACATAGCTCAGTGTGACGTCACTGCATTGCCTAGTAATGCGTGCCACCATTTTAAAAGTGGAAAACAACAGCGTAGCAACACAAGACAGATAGCTCTGTTACAATGTCCTACGACTATTTTGATAAACTTCTGCCCTCAGCAAAAGACCGGTATGAATGGAAATGATCAGGGATCAGACTGGAGAGCTGTCTGTGTAAATTACGGGCAGGTTCATGGCAAAATGACCCCACAACATGGCCTAATATTGAGTGGCCAGCCATCTACGACTATCTCGTCAAAAGTCCTGGCATAAATACATGAGAAAAAAATTTTAACTTATGAGCCTGAGCGTACTTAAGAGCCTGAAAGCATATGTTTTGTTTGAGGTAGGTTACACAAATGTATTTGAAATCATTGTCTGTCCCTCACTCACCCAGCCTCCAGAGCAATACACTATTTTAGTTTTACTTCCATTTTGATTTCAAACTTCAGGGTTTGCCATCATCTGGAGATATTCTTCTCAATGCCTGAAGCCATGCTGCATGTTTTTTACCCTTTTCTGTCAGTACGCGGAAAAAGACAGCTTCTCTTCCATCCAAGCATGGTTATTGCACCCAAAGGCTGCACAACATTTGGACATTTTACACAAAGTTTTAAGCGTGCAGTGCAGTGCTGGCTACGCTGTTGTTTTCTCCTTTTACTAGTGGAAGTGACGTCACCGCGAAGCTATGTATTGTAAATAAGGCTTAAGACTTTTTAAAGAGCCGTGGAGAACCTGTATGAAATGATTGATATCTTTACTTTTTCTTGAGTTTTCTCTATTTCTGCTAAAATAATCGTAAACGTTTGTATGTGATTTTATGAACATGTACATGATCAGTGAATTATTATTATTATTATTATTATATATTTCTGTGCTGTTGTTGTTGATCATTTTCCTCCCTTTCTCCCCTCCTCCCCTTTTCCCTTTCATCACTAATCATTCCATATTGTTTAGTTGCTAAACTAGTCCATCTGAACTAAGATGAACTAGGAAGAAGAATGTATTTTGACTTTTATTATGCCAATAAAATAAATAAAACAAAATACTAAATTAACACTCCAGCTTTTATTTGCCTTCTGCTCTCTACTACATTCGTCATTATGATTGTAGGGAAAAGAGCTCCTCAAATTACATTGTTTTCATGCAACATCCTAAAAGTTACCACAGCAACAGAGTCCAGATTATTATTAATTGTAGATCATGGTTCACCACATAAACCTGACGCAAAAAAACAAAACAATTGTTTTGTGTTGTGCTCTGCGAACTGCTTGAACCTTTCTAGGCTGATGCTAATGTGGACTCAGCTGTTTGCGGTTCCTGTACATTATGATCTTGGTCTGAACATTAACGGCCTCTTATCTGAGGTGTGCAGCCCATCTGCCCTTTACAGTCCAGTCAGGTCCATCTGAGGTTTGACTAAGGGAACTGGATTTTTACAGGAATAAATATCTAGCCAGCGTTTACTTCATTATCCCTGGCAGTAATGCAGAAGAAAACATCATAATGAAAACAGCAGCTGGACTCATACGCTTCCCATTTCTGGTCACATGGTCAAACAATTACATTTAAGACCCTTCAGAAAAAATGTCAGCTTGAAAACGTTTGAAGTTGTAAACCTACAGACATTATAAACACCTCCTATATAGTGTATGCATTTTTTTATGTTTAATAGTAAAAGTGTGAGGATGGGATTATGGGTAAAGGGTAGAAGGTTATGGGGTTTATTCGATATGAGAAATGGAGTAAAAGACAAGGAATAAGTGGAAAATGTTAAAGGGTAGGTGGGTTAGTAGTAGAAAATGTGAGATACACTCAGGCTTAATGTCTTTTGTTAGGTAAGATTGGGCCTAAAAAATCCAGCCCGACCCGACCCAAGCCCGCAGGCATTAAAGCCCGACCCAGCCCGAGCCTTGATTTGCAGGCCCGAGCCCGAAGCAAACCCGAAATTTCAATTTGTCCCATAGTATTTTTGGCAGAAAAAAACACAAGATTTTTTAAGATTAAAATAATCTACATATTTTTATTATCATGATAAATGTATTTACACAACGAAATAACGCTGGAACACAGAATAAGAGGCCAGACAATGAGAGTGAAAGAGAGATCTTGACCCGAACATAATGATCAACATTTTAAGCCCGACCTGGCCCGAATTTCGGGCCGGCTCGGCCTCGGGCTAAAGATTTTACCTCTACTACAGAGCCATCTCAACTCGCACAACTATTAACATTTATTTGCACATTTGTCCGTTATCCGTTTGTAGAATAAATACGCACTTCTACCCACAATCCACTACTGGCTGCTTTTGTTGCGGACGTAAAATCAACAGTAACATCATTCTTCAGTGTATATCCCTCCTCTACCAGACTGTATTTAGTGTACGTAAATGAAAAAAATCTGGTCCAAGCTCTTAATTCTGTACCCTCCTTTAGAACTCCAAACACTTTCTGAGGAAATTCACTTCAGCCTCCTTCACTTCTAATTCGTCACTTTTTCATTGACCTTCAAACTTCGCAAATATATTTTGCACATAAAAATGTACCAAATAGAAATACAAAAATTTCAACAAAATGCTCATTTTGCAATTAAAATAATTAAATTTGACTCAGACGGTCCGACAACAGTTTATCAATAAAATTTCGATTTCGCTCTATAGCGCCCCCCACAAATCCGCCTTTACTACAATGGCTGTAGTTCGGATATACGAACACCGATTTGACTAAAATTTGACTCAGACGTCTATCTCTTGGTTCTGCACCAGTTTATTATTAGAAGTTGTAATTTTGCTCTATAGCGCCCCCTGGAAAATCACCTACAAACACCAATCTGGCTGAAATTTGACTCGGGGACAGTGAAGGCCTTTGAGACTGCTTGCAGTTTTAATTATTTTTTGGGGGGGGCATAGTGCAAATGGTATATTACTAAAAACTGCAATGGAAAGACCTGTTTTCATAACTACACTCAGGTGAATTTAAAAAAAACCAACAGATGTTGACAGATGTTACAACAAGAGAAGAAAACTTTTAAAGGAAACATGGTGCAGTATGTGTGGACACACCAGGAAACCCAATCATTTTTAATGTAGTTTATTAAATATAACTTTAATATACAATAAAAATGAAGGTATCTGTAAAACAACATGATAATTACATTCATTGCCATGCTTCTCATGATAAACAAATCATTGCATTTGTGATTTAATGGATGACATTTAGTAAATATTGCTAAAGTTTTGGCATATATGTTCAATGGAAAAGTGACTATTGTTTCTTTTGGCCCTACCCCTACTCCTAGAAAATTACTTACAAGGGGTAGTAGGGGTTGAAATATCCCCTAAAGAAATGGGACAACACTTTGTGACCTGTTATGCCATCAGCAGTCTCTGTGTTTTACAAAAAACAGATGTGGAAGTTGACTGTAAATATAGGTTAATCCACATGATGACGGCCTAAAGCTAGACCATGGTCAGTCCAGGAGACTCAGTCCTTTGTGGCTGATGTAAAAATCCAACGGTGCTATTAACAGATGTGAACTCTTTTGTTTCTGAAAGTATTCACCATGCACACAACAGTAGCTATGAGCATCTCTGCTTTGGTCACTTTTTCTATCAGTGGTATTACTGTACACATTAAAACAATCAAATGATTCAATTATTTATGAAGAAAATATGCATTTCTTTTGTCACTGCTGCACTTTTTGGCTCTGTTAAACTCCACGTAGATGATGATTCGAACATAATTATGGGAACTTTCTTTTTACTGTCACTGTCCATTTGTAGTATCGCCCTGCTTTGGCCTTTACAGCACTTCCCTTCAGTTGTCACGGATCGGGGTGAGGTGAAGGAGGACTCCATTGCACAGTACTGAAGGGCAAAATAATTTAATAACAAAAGTACAACATAAAGACAAGACAGACACAACCTGGGAGTAAACGGCCAGAGTCCGTGGTGATGATGAGTGTCCGGGTTATGGTGATTGGGGAGATGGAAGACATCGACCGGGTTATGGAGGTGACATAGATGAATGGTCCTGCACTGGCAGCTACAAGCCTCACCGCTTAAATAGTCACCGATTAGGAACGGCTTGCAGCTGCGCAGTGCAGGACCAGGTGAGTGTGGAAAATTGGGGGAAAGGTCACTGGAACGGAGGTCATGACAGTACCCCCCCCCTAAGGGGCGGCTCCTGAAGCCCCTAAAAAACAAAAAAAAACAAAACACAACCCCCCCCCCCGTTGTCCAGAGCTTCTCCGAGCAGGGCGGCATGGTAACCTCCTGGTCGGAGTACCCTCTGGGCAGAGCGGTGTGGCATCCTTCTGGGCAGGGCGGTGTGGAAACCCCCTGGGCGGAGTACCCTCTGGGCGGAGCGGTGTGGAATCCCTTCTGGGCAGGGCGGTGTGGAAACCCCCTGGTGGAGTACCCTCTGGGCAGAGCGGTGTGGCATCCTTCTGGGCAGGGCGGTGTAGAAACCCCCTGGGCGGAGTACCCTCTGGGCAGAGCGGTGTGGAATCCCTTCTGGGCAGGGTGGTGTGGAAACCCCCTGGCGGAGTACCCTCTGGGCAGAGCGGTGTGGCATCCTTCTGGGCAGGGCGATGTGGAAACCCCCTGGGCGGAGTACCCTCTGGGCAGAGCGGTGTGGAATCCCTTCTGGGCAGGGCGGTGTGGAAACCCCCTGGCGGAGTACCCTCTGGGCAGAGCGGTGTGGCATCCTTCTGGGCAGGGCGGTGTGGAAACCCCCTGGGCGGAGTACCCTCTGGGCAGAGCGGTGTGGAATCCCTTCTGGGCAGGGCGGTGTGGAAACCCCCTGGCGGAGTACCCTCTGGGCAGAGCGGTGTGGCATCCTTCTGGGCAGGGCGGTGTGGAAACCCCCTGGGCGGAGTACCCTCTGGGCAGAGCGGTAGCAGGAGCAACATGACTGGTCTGACTGAGGACCAAGGAGACTGATTGGGTGGGGTCACCACGGACTCTGGCTAGACAGGAACAAGACAAAAAGAAGAAACTGGCAACAGGCAGGGACAGGAAACAGGCAGGCAGAAACGAACAACAAGCAAGGACAGGGGACAGAAGCCAGCGACGGGCAACAAGCAGGGACAGGGGACAGAAACCAACCACGGGCAACAGGCAGGGACAGGGAACAGAAGCCAACCACGGGCAACATGCAGGGACAGGGAACAGAAGCCAACCACGGGCAACAGGCAGGGACAGGGAACAGAAGCCAACCACGGGCAACAGGCAGGGACAGGGAACAGAAGCCAACCACGGGCAACAGGCAGGGACAGAGGACAGAAGCGAGCAACGGGCAAGAGTCAGGGACAGGAACAGACAGAAATGACCAACGACAGACCAAAAGACACAACGCCAGGCGACAGGACAACTAGCCAGAAGACAAGACAACAAGCCAGAAGACAAGACAACAAGCCAGAAGACAAGACAACAAGCCAGAAGACAAGACAAAAAGCCAGAAGACAAGACAAAAAGCCAGAAGACAAAAAGCCAGAAGACAAGACAAAAAGCCAGAAGACAAGACAAAAAGCCAGAAGACAAGACAAAAAGCCAGAAGACGAGACAAGAAGCCAGAAGACGAGACAAGAAGCCAGAAGACGAGACAAAAAGCCAGAAGACGAGACAAAAAGCCAGAAGACGAGACAAAAAGCCAGAAACACGGAACGCTAGCCAGAAACACGGAACGCTAGCCAGAAACTCGGAACGCTAGCCAGAAACTCGGAACGCTAGCCAGAAACTCGGAACGCTAGCCAGAAACTCGGAACGCTAGCCAGAAACTCGGAACGCTAGCCAGAAACTCGGAACGCTAGCCAGAAACTCGGAACGCTAGCCAGAAACTCGGAACGCTAGCCAGAAACTCGGAACGCTAGCCAGAAACTCGGAACGCTAGCCAGAAACTCGGAACGCTAGCCAGAAACTCGGAACGCTAGCCAGAAACTCGGAACGCTAGCCAGAAACTCGGAACGCTAGCCAGAAACTCGGAACGCTAGCCAGAAACTCGGAACGCTAGCCAGAAACTCGGAACGCTAGCCAGAAACACGGAACGCTAGCCAGAAACACGGAACGCTAGCCAGAAACACGGAACGCTAGCCAGAAACACGGAACGCTAGCCAGAAACTCGGAACGCTAGCCAAAAACACGGAACGCTAGCCAAAAACACGGAACGCTAGCCAAAAACACAGAACGCTAGCCAAAAACACAGAACGCACGGGCAGGGACACAACTAGCTCGGAAATACACAGAACGCTAATCCAGAAACACAGAACGCTAATCCAGAAACACAGAACGCTAACCCAGAAACACAGAACGCTAGGCAGACACACAGAACACTGGGCAGGAAAACACAGAACGGGACAGAGACACAGACCGCTTAAGCCAGATACACAGACCGCTTAAGCCAGATACACACAGAACGCTTAAGCCAGATACACACAGAACGCTTAAGCCAGATACACACAGAACGCTTAAGCCAGATACACAGAACGCTTAAGCCAGATACACAGAACGCTAGAAAGCGACACACAGAACGCTAGAAAGCGACACACAGAACGCTAGAAAGCGACACACAGAACGCTAGAAAGCGACACACAACGCTAGAAAGCGACACACAACGCTAGAAAGCGACACACAACGCTAGAAAGCGACACACAACGCTGGGAAGCGACACACAACGCTAGGAAGCGACACACAACGCTAGAAAGCGACACACAACGCTAGAAAGCGACACACAACGCTAGAAAGCGACACACAACGCTAGAAAGCGACACACAACGCTAGAAAGCGACACACAACGCTAGGAAGCGACACACAACGCTAGAAAGCGACACACAACGCTAGAAAGCGACACACAACGCTAGAAAGCGACACACAACGCTAGAAAGCGACACACAACGCTAGAAAGCGACACACAACGCTAGGAAGCGACACACAACGCTAGAAAGCGACACACAACGCTAGAAAGCGACACACAACGCTAGAAAGCGACACAGAACGCTAGAAAGCGACACAGAACGCAGAGACACAGAACGCAGAGACACAGAACGCAGAGACACAGAACGCTTAAGCCAGGAACACAGAACGCTTAAGGCAGAAACACAGATCGCTTAAGGCAGAAACACAGATCGCTTAAGGCAGAAACACAGAACGCTTAAGGCAGAAACACAGATCGCTTAAGGCAGAAACACTGAACGCTTAAGCCAGAAACACTGAACGCTTAAGCCAGAAACTCAGAAACGCTTAAGCCAGAAACACTGAACGCTTAAGCCAGAAACACAGAGACGCTTAAGCCAGAAACTCAGAAACGCTTAAGCCAGAAACACTGAACGCTTAAGCCAGAAACACTGAACGGGACAGAACGCAAGACTGGACAGACTTTAGACGGAACAGACAGGGGAAAACTAAAACAAAAAGGGTCCCTTCAGCACTGGCGGAGTCCAGATGGTGGCAGGACCATTCTGTCACGGATCGGGGTGAGGTGAAGGAGGACTCCATTGCACAGTACTGAAGGGCAAAATAATTTAATAACAAAAGTACAACATAAAGACAAGACAGACACAACCTGGGAGTAAACGGCCAGAGTCCGTGGTGATGATGAGTGTCCGGGTTATGGTGATTGGGGAGATGGAAGACATCGACCGGGTTATGGAGGTGACATAGATGAATGGTCCTGCACTGGCAGCTACAAGCCTCACCGCTTAAATAGTCACCGATTAGGAACGGCTTGCAGCTGCGCAGTGCAGGACCAGGTGAGTGTGGAAAATTGGGGGAAAGGTCACTGGAACGGAGGTCATGACATCAGTATAATTGAGAATTGGGACAAAGGGTTAAGGGGTGAATTGGGAATCAGCTTATGTTAGACTTCTCCAATATTACATCACATTAAAGCTGTATCAACAAAATACCAGCCTTGTACTTGTAGCCAAAGTGGAAAAACCTTTAAGTCAATACACTGGGTTCCTGTCAGTCACATAAGTACGGATAATGCAACCCAGCTTGTTTACAGATCAATACACAAAGTGAGACTGAAGACATTACCGACATGTTTAAAGGGTGCATTTCTGCAGGGTTTCACATGTCAAGTGAGAGCGGACTGTTGTTAGTGATTCCCAGAGGCACCAGTGAACTATGGAAGCAGAGCTGCACAATATAGTGTTTGAGCATCAACATTGCAATGTATGTGTGCGCAGTAGTCATATCGTAGATCCTGGAATTATTTTTATTTTAGTTTTTATATATATTTATTTAATTGAATTTAAATTATTCTTTTATTTTATTTATTATCTGTTCATTTTTTTTTATCTTTCTTTTTTATTGATTTATTTCAATTATTAATTGTATTTCATTATTTTGGCTACAAGTAGGATAATACTGAAACTTATGTTCTGTGTCGACTGCCAATCTGTTATTTTTTTCTTATCGCAAGGTTAAAAAAATAAATAAATCGCAATGTCAGTTCTTTCTAATATCGTGCAGCCACCTTTAGTCACTGTGCTGGATATATTTTTATGAGACTCTTGTAGATATTCAAAACCTAATCCTCAAAACCACACTGCTTTTACTTAGGTTCTTAAATGCTGGATTCTGGCTTCTGCGTAAACCAGTATTTACTTATTCATCGTTCTAATAAATAATTCAGTCTTTCCAAAGAACTTTGAATTGATACTATGCACGTAAAAAATGTGTTAAAATAAAACAGTACTGACTTGAAAGAAGGAGAATATGTTGGCCTCTAGATGAAAAGCATCATGTTGAAAGGTACACTATGCATGTAACAAACATTGGCGTTCTTTTAATGAGACTGTTCTCATTAAATATGACAAATGGTGTTTTTTTGGAAGAGATAGTATAATCCCTTGTGTCTTGAACTGAAGGTAGACTTTTCAACTAAAAATATTTAAAAGTGAGCCACATACAATGCTGTAAAAAAAAAAAAAAAAAAGCCCAGAACTGACAGAAAGTTAAAATTATAATAACCACACACATACATTTGTTAGTTCCTGTTTTAACCTAGAAAGACTTTTCAGACTTTCTATTTATAACCTTTCTCAAAATTTCCATATTTATTTGAATGTATATTGACTTTTATTTCTTATATATTATTGTGGGTCTATCTTTATATTCGATTTGTACTGGGGGTGGGGTGGGGGGGCATTATTTCATTGTAACATAAATGTGTGCAATGACAATACCGAGCCTTCGCAGCCGCCGCCGCCCCCCCCAACTCTGGGCCCCCCCCCCCCACTACCCATTAAAGTCGGACTAACTATCCACATTCAAATCATTTTCACTTAGTTTTTAATTTAATCTATTTATTTTTTAATGCATTGCTTGTTTGTCTGTTATGTAAAACGTCTTTGAGTGTCTAAAAAATCGTTATATAACTTTGAGGTATTATTATTATTATTATTATTAATAATAATAATAATAATAATAATAATAATAATAATAATAATAATAATAATAATAATAATAATAATAATAATAATAAAGTGATTCAGATTCTGATAAAGTGATTTATCATCATTTACACTAGTATTATCCTGCATTTTGTGTCTTTAAGTGAAAAGCAGTTGTCCTATATTTAATTCTGATACCATATACACATTCATAAAAACTGAGGGTTTAAAATTGAGGGTTGTTCGATCAGTAACAGAAAGAACTGAAGAAAAAGTGACTTTTTCTGCAAAAAATATCATTAACTGAACAAAAAATAAGCATCACCGTCTACTGTCATTGATCAAACTACATGTGTTTTGGGTGAATCGATGTTGTGGCAGATTAGAGTGGTTCCATGTTCAATATGGAGCCTCTAAATGTCCTAATGGATCATATCTGATAACCATGAAAAGATAAACTGCAAATTACACCAATCATTTACTTGTATTGATAAGATTAGCAGATCAATAAATATTCAACGTAAACATCAGCAGAGGGCTTTGGTCACTGGTGGATGTTCGGTAAGGTGGTAAAAGTACTCCCATTCTGTACTTAAGTAGAAAAAATATTTGGTAAAAGTAGAAATAGTGATTCAACTACTTTACTGAAGTAAAAAAAAATAAAAATCCTGCAAATTCTTAATTGTAATATAGTACAAAAGTAAAAAGTAAAAGTGATGAAAGAAATAAAAGAGAAAGTGCAACAAAGGTATTGATCTCATCCTTAATATCGATCCAATATTGATCCCTTGGTATTGATATTATGGATATTTAGATCAATATGCCCAACCCTAATGTTGTACTTTTCATGGTGTAGCCCTTTAAGCCTTAAGTTATTTGCAGACATCATGAAATCATAACTGCACATGTTTCAAATTTGGGGCCCCTCAAAGGCTCAATACAATCTGAATATATGTGTATGAACAGCAGTTAAAAACTAAAGTTTCTATAATTAAAGGAGTAGTCACATGATCTCCCTTTTTGCCATTTATTCAGACAACAAGAGACTTGTTGCACTCATTTTCTGACTTTTTCCACCAGGTATCATTTAACACCAAAGGCGTAATAATGATGTTGACATGGGTGGGGACATAATTTGACGACTTTCTCGTGACAGCAAAAATAAATCAATAAGAACGTACCTGAAAGAGATGGAATAATGTCTCATTTTATTTTGGTCAACAAAAACTAAGAAATATGTTTGGAAGGTTTTTATTTCTTATGCCACATTTAGTCTCTTTTTTTTTATTGCATTATTTATTTTTTTTATTGCATATATTTAATTACAGTTATCATCACAAGACCAACATTTACATCTAGTTTTGTGATAAAGGTTTATTGTCAACAATATTTAGTCAAAATGTTCATTGAAGAAAGAAATACTACAAAAAAAAAATACTAATGACAGACAGAACTGAAATGACCTTATATTTCCCTAATATTGTGTAATTTCCCATTCAAAATTGGCATGGACATTTTATAAACATCTATATTATTGGTATGGACACTTCCATAGTGTCCATACACAATTTTACGCCCATGTTTAATACATGTCCAATGTTGGGGTCAAACTAAATAGTGACTTTAAACTTCAACATTTAGTTCATAGACATTTTAGTATACATTCCTTAGGCTGTGCACATATTTCCTATTTTTTTTCGATGTATGTAAAGAAAAAAGAATGATAAATAAATAGATTTCATTGATTCAAATAAATAAATAAGCCGTAGACACTTTAAACTTCCTCCTCCTTCTGATATCTGTTGCCATATCCTCCACAATTAAATACTGTACATCGGCTTCTCCTGTAGGTTTTTCTTTTCTATTTGATATTGATTTATGTGTTTGTCAATTCTATATACAGTCAAATGAAAACACATCTCTCTTCTGAGATAAACACATTCAAAATTAAATCTAAATATGCTCACTTTAACTCTACAAAACAACCAAGCTGCAGCTGACCTAACACTTTTATAGAGTGCTGTATATATAGTGTATATCACTGTGAGACACAATATACTGTAAAAACTGCAGGTAGATTATTAGATTTTAGGTCTTTTATAAGAGAAGTAAATGTAATACTAAATTATCTGGAGGCCATGTGGATACTTTAATATCAATACAGGAGTTTATGGTTTGAGCGATTGATTGAAAATGTGTTCCAACTTCAACTTTATTAACTGAATATCAATGTGCTGTAGGCTGCATACGGTTAAATATTTGATCATTTACCTCTTTATTCAAAGCATTATTGATGTCACATTACGTGCATTGCCAGTTTTCCACATTGACATTTGCACCTGTTTTTTGTGTGTGTGCTACTTCCTCAGGTCGTATTACGTAAAGCAATATAGTGTCACATGATGTAGCTTTTCAGTTGGTAAAGTAGAACAAAACTTCACCCTAACCCATTTCAAAATCTCATGTAATTCTCTGTACTTTGGACTCACTCATCCACATCTCCCACATCAACCCCTGGCACACTTTTAAATTAACCCATAAAGACCCAGTGCTACTTTTATGACACTTCCCAAATATATTTTTTCCCTGTAATTAACCATTCTTAAGTTATTTATCACCATTTATTAGAATATTATCCTGAGTATTTTGCATTTTGTAAATGTATATCACGCATTTTTCTATATTTAATTCGCTGATTATATAGATGTTCATTAGAACTCAAATGAAAACTTTAAGGTTTTTATATAAAAAAACAGAAAAGTGACGAAAAGGTGATGTTTTTAGCAAACATATCAATAACAGATGGAAAAATAAGCATGTCCATCAACTTTTCAATGGCTTTTCAATGTTCACTATGAAGCCTCTGTATGTCCAAATGCATCATATCTGATGACAATGAAAAGATGACACACTGTATTTTACACTAATTATTTACATGTATCAATAGAATTAGTAAATGAACAGGTATTCAACATTTTAGATAGTCTTTTATAATTATAATAGATGTTTTGTGTCTTCATGGGGCTACCTTCATACCAATACGATCTAACAAGGGCCAAACCAGTAAAAAAAATAATAACAGTGAAAACAGTAAAATTACATTCAGATAATGTTTCCCTCAAAATGTTAATAACATCAACAACTTGACATGTCTTCAGAAAAACAAGTGCAATTTTAACAAGTTTCTGCCTCAGTCTATCAGTTTGTTATTTGCACATGTGCAGAACGACTCACATTTCAATTACAAATACACAAAACATGCACTTTGATTGGTTGATACATGTGAACTTTGTAAAGAAAAAAAAAATACAACTGCGGACCACCCACTCTCCTGCCTCTAGTACCCGTTTCCTCCTCTCACTTAACTCCAACCGCTACACGGTCAGTCGACGTAAGAGTTGAGTGAACTAAAAACTGAATTGAATTGAGTCCATTTTATTTAGGTCACAACTTAATTTTATTAGATGTGACCAATTGAAAAACTTATTTCATGCTGATTCAACATTTTGCTTTTTTTAATGTATGAGCAGAAGGCAGTAATAGAAAGTTTGAGTCTATCATCACTATGTATGTACGTACTTTGAAAGAAACCCAATAATAAATAGATAGATAGATAGATAGATAGATAGATAGATAGATAGATAGATAGATAGATAGATAGATAGATAGATAGATAGATAGATAGATAGATAGATAGATAGATAGATAGATAGATAGATAGATAGATAGATAGATAGATAGATAGATAGATAGATAGATAGATAGATAGATAGATAGATAGATAGATAGATAGATAGATAGATTGATTTGTTACAGGAGCTAAAAAACACACTCAGATAGCCCATCATCACACATTGCAAACACACAAAAAGAGATCATTATTGCACTTAAAAAAAATCACTATTACCCATAAAAAAAAAAAATTCAATATTGCACGTAAAAAAAAATGGTTGTGTATTTTATGGTTGTGTACACAGTCTATTAAGACTATTTTTATTTTTTTGCTGATATGTAATATATATATATATATATATATATACATATATATACATCTGAGCAGACACTTGCTAAACATTAAGTACATGCAATAAAATAAATGCCATCAGGTCATAAACTGAAATAAACACTGTATTGTGTAAGAAAAGCCAACATACTTGTGCACAGCACATGATTGGTCCCATAGCCTTATTAAATGTTTGCAGAAATTACCAAAAATCATCACTTGCCTGACACAGGGTTAATCCGATTTAACTGTTGTTGTCTGATAAGGTATATCCCATTATGCAGTTTACATGATGACTTGATTAATCAGATAATTCCAGAAATCAACAAATGATCAGACCTAGTGTGCATGTAAACAGGCTCATTGGCTCACATTAGGATGTCATATTTAAAAAAAAAAAAAAAAAAGAAAACAACTCAATCAAATCTATAATTATACATATAGTTTCATACTTGTGATGGCGACTGTAGGCCAGAAAGCACCAAAAAACATTCACGAAAACACGATTTACATCTGGATCCACCTACGGAGCACCTTCTCTTTCATTCGTATCCATTAACTAACATCTTAACCTTCTCTGGCTGTTGGAACTTTTTTTTTTTATATCCCTTTGTACCTGAGGCAGATGTTCATCATCACAGTAGGAGATTTGCATTTCAGACCTATTTTTCACCCGATCTATTTTTCCTTCTCAAAGGAGAGGCACTTTGATGTCCCTCAAATCTCATTACAACTGGAGCTCAGCATCAGCAAAGACTGATTTCCTCTGGTTTTGCAGTGGCAGGGAGGAAATGAGGAAGGCAAAATCCCAGCAGAGCAAAATCCAAATGCGTATGGCCAACCATGTGGAGGACTGCCCTAAAGACAGCGGCAAGCGCTTCACTCCGACATGAAGGTGTTATTTAGTGGTGATTAGCAGTGAGAAACGGAGTGATGGAAGTTTCCTAATACCTATAATCAGTTACACTACACGTGCAAACCCCGACAGACACAGTGAGAGGCTTAATCTCTATGTACTAATCCCTTTAACAAGTGGACAGCGATACAAAGAAAACCCAAAGACCCCACATTCAAGTCTGTTACTCTGTGCTTTAACTTTTTCATGTTTAGACCTATTGATTTGCTCAGACATTTAGGACTAATTGCAATGACAAATCAATTGGCATCCAGCAGGAGGTCTTCCACAGCACTGCATTATTTTCACTATTTCACTTTCCTCATTGATCTAATGCAGTGTTTTTTCCAACCTTGGGGTCAGGACACAATGTGGGGTCACCTGGAATTCAAATTTCTCATAATTGCTATTAAATAAATAAATAAATAAATAAATACAGTGGTACCTCTACTTACGAAGTTAATTCTTTCCACAAGTGTTTTCGTACCGTTATTTTTTTCGGAAATGGAGCCGGATTCGTTCCAAGGACCCCAATACTACCCCTCAAACCCTTTAAAAATTATTTTGAAAATGACCAATTTTGTACGAAATATGTGTTTAGATTTATATTTTACATTTAACTTATTGGTCTCAGTGGGTAAATGTGTCTTCACTGACTGAACATTAAACATTAAACCATTAAAATGAACAAGACATGTAAATCATTTCCATACCATTGTTGTTGTTTTAATTGTCACTTTCACCTTCAACTATGTTTGTTGATCCACCTACGTGATACTTTAAAGTTCAGGGGTGTTTGCTGTTGTGAAGAACCCTCACCCCCACCCTCCATCATCAGATCAGTGAATATAACAGATACTTTTTCACCTCAGTCACTCTATCTCCTGCTATTTCTTTCTCTTTTATCCAAATGAGTAACAGTCTCTCCATTTCATCGTTCAGTGATGACCTCTGACCTCTTTTTCGATATCATACAGATGCCTTTCGAAGGGGTCACTGCTTTTAATGCATCCTTCCGCTTCAATATCATATCGATGGTAGACGGATACGATATCACTCAACCGCGCGCCACTTTCACTTTCACCAGGAATCACTTTCTTTGAGCTCATGATGAATAATTAATACGTACTGTAATGAAGTTTTAATGAGCACAAACAACAGTAACTCTGTGATGAATGAGGGTCAAAGAGTAATGAAAAGCATCATGGGTACTGTAGTTCCGTCATAGCCAATGGGATGCTATGTACAGTACATATGTGACATATTTAAGTACATTACGTACAGTAATGTACATATAGTACTGTATTTATGTCTCGGGGGTTTCAGTTTCCTTTCATAAATAGAATTTTCTTTCATATTCAGAGATGAAAAATTGAGGTAGAGGTTTTTCATTACTTGGATTATTCATTAGCTGGGTCGTTCGTATGTAGAGGTACCACTGTACTAATAATAATAATATATGGTGAGTTGAGAGAGAGATAAAAGACAAACTGAGTCTAAAACGGAAGCACTATGGTTCTGTTTATCTGCCAAAATATTCATTGTGGTCAGTTTAAGCTACTGCAGCTCTTTCATAATTAATTGTTTGAGTTATTGTTTGTTCTTTATTGTCAGCTTTGCAAATACAAGCTGGACTGACTGTACATATCCTGACCAAAGAAAACTGAATTCTCACTTTGTGAAGCAATCTGTGGCTTTTCTGCTTCCATCCATAAAATGTAATATATATTATATAGACTAAATCATTTGCAACATGGTATAGCAAACTATTACATGATCAAAAGCAAATTAATTTTAGCTAAAAAAAAAAAAAATGAGAAAAAAAATGAGAAAATAAAGAGGTCAATTTTGAATGCCTGTAAAAATGGAGCCAGGAGTCAAAAACATGTTGGGAACCACTGGTCTAATGAATGTAAAGTGTGTGCATGTGTTTCAGTACATTTTATTCCACAGTGATTTTTCTGACACATTGAGAACAGTTAGGTACAAGTATTATTTTTAGGTGCTTGATTTTTACCATAGAAAAATTGCTCTAGTTGAGCATTCATTATTTTAATGATGGTTGTCAATGGACTTAATCTGAAGTGATCATGTTCACTTCTCCCATTAAATTTAAATTTTGAATGTTAAATTTTGAAAAGACAAGGATTGGACTGCCAAGACAGGAGATTGTATATCTTTAACAGTTAGATAGCAAGAAATTCCCAGAGAAATGTCGGTAGAGTAGCAGGGTGGTTGGTTATTAGTAGAGTGAGGTACAGTAGGAGTCTTTATTGAATAACTAGAGAAGATGACATTTCATGAGAGTGGGTGGACGAAAAAGAAGCAGGTGCAAAACCCTGGAAGATCTGGTACAATACAGCACAGAGTAGATGTGTGGCATTCAGGTTTAGCTGGGCTGACTGGAAATAGAAAACAGGTGACTCATCTGGTGAGCGGCAGGTGATCCTTTAAGCCCTAATGTGTTTGTGAGGAGCGTTCTGAATATAGGATTTGAAATATTGCTTAAAAAAATTAACTGTTTGCTCAAAAAGAAAAAAATTCAAAACATGCTACTTGTGCTTTTATAGACCACTGAACACCCCTGCTGCCCCCTGTGGAATTGGGGCAAAATACAGAGCAATGAGTGAGACTTGCTATAAAAAAAAAATAAAATAAAAAAAAAAAAAGTTTAAGGTTTTAGTTTTTTGTTTTTTTTCCAAGCAGGTTCCAAAAACCAGCTGGGATGATTTTGGAAAAAAAATAGTCCCAAAACTGTTCCAGATCCTAAGTTTGGTTGTTGGGTGCCATATTTAGTAAACATGTCAAACTTCTATTTCTTTGTCTTTTTCTGTTATTCTGTTTTGACCCTAAAACACAGTCAAGCAAAACCACTGAAGGAAAGGAACACAAACACATATAACAACTTTTAAAACACTGAAACAGACACACCAGCACATTTATCTGAAATTACTCTTTCTTTCTTTCATTGTAATTTCCACATCCAAGATAGTGAACAATCCCAGGTACAATGTGTTCACCTCAGCATGAACAGTGAGTGGACTTGCTTTGTTAGATACCTTGAAATGATAGTACTAAAGTATGATAGGACCACTGTTTTTGTCTCTTATTTTTCATCCAGAGCAGACTTTCAAGGACAACATACCCCCTCTCCCTTAAATTAGGCTGCTTCAAAAGTACCATTTCTCTCCTCTCATGTCCCTCCCCTCACTCCACAAACTCACGGAAAAGATTCCGCCATGTGACCATATCCTATCCTATCCTATCCTATGGAATGATGTCCAAAGGGATAATGTAGATTTGGACAGGTGTCTGGATGCATACTATGTTGTAATGTTCAAAAATACATATTTCTGTTTTTCTTGTATTTTTTTTGTACATACACTTCTTGGATTTTAAAGCTGTCCTCTGAAGAGGAGGTAAGGGATATTGCTTTTGGTTTGTTTGTTTGTTAACACTCTGAATTCGTACCAAATTGAGTTTATAGATTACCAGTGACCCAGAAATAGACCTGATTACATTTCAGATAAAGTAGGTCTAAGTTCCTTTTTTTAACAATGAATTTGTAAAGTCTTAGTTTTTTCCATTTACTTATAATGGGTGAAAATTGATAGGTCTATAGGGACAGCTGTGGCTCAGTTGGTAGAGCAGGTTGTCCTATGACTGAAGTGTTGGTGGTTCGAATCCCTGCTCTGGCTGATCACATGTCACCCTAAATTGCTTCATAGCAGTATCAAGCATGGCAGCAACCCCCTGCTAGTGTGTGAATGTGAGGCCTATGTAAATGGACTGAGCTTGTATAGTTAATTTTGGTGCATAAAGAACGTTATAATTCCTCATATTCACCTGCTCACACACACACTCATACACCAGTAGGTGGCTGCTGACATGCAAAAGGCACTGCCTGTCCCTACTGGGAGCAACCTAGGGTTCAGTGTGTTGTGTGATTGCTGTTTTCCTCGCGTTCCTTTTTTTTTTTTTTTTTTTTTTTTTTAAATCACATTAACTTGAGTGAGTAACTTAACTAAAGATATTTAATTTTAACTGTAGCCTGCTTTGCTCATGAAGGGTAATAGATTAGCCCCGTTTACATGGGAGTTTTTATTCCTGTGTAATTCCAAATAAAGGCTAATTCCACTTCAACATGATCATGGAAACACCTAATTCCAGTTGAAAACGATAATTCTGAATTAAAATCAAATCCTTATAAAGTCACTAGTTTATTCTGAACTTAATTCCGAATTCAATAATTCCTTTGTTATGTAAACAGTTAATTCCGCTTTAACATTATTTCTGTCTTTCTGTACATGCTCCTGGCACATATTCCACGCTACCAGCATTAGTACTGTATGTTACTTCATATGGTTAATTCAGTCGAGCTGCTGCTTCATAATTATGACAAAAATAAATGCAAAACTCACATGTAGTATCTGTCTTTCCATGCTGTTTGTTGAAACAAACATAAAACAAGAAGTAGGCGTGATCGTTTTCTTCTGGTAGGCATGCAGAAATTAAACGTCCGTCTGTCCAATCAGAACCCTCTGTACCTCTCGCTCTTAAAGCCTAGTTAACTAGAGCAGAATACACCCATTTACGATGTTTATTCTACGGCCCTCTAGAATGTTGCGACAGCTCCCATTTACTTTGAAGTGACGTTCCCAGCGTTCTGCGGGCAGATTTTTTTTTTATAACCTCCCGCTGCGCCAATGGCAATGGGTTTTGTCACTTCAGATTCACGGCACCATATCACTCCGCAGGTAGTTGTAACGGATATTTTATCAAGTCTGTTAGAGTAGTAGAAGTAATAAGCTGTAATAACCCGTAGAATAAGCAGGATAATGTACTATCAGAAAAATATTTCCCATCTGGAAATATTTTTGTGATAGTGGGCAATACATTATCCCTTGCAAACTTTTATTCTGTATTAACATGTCCATGTTAGACGTAAACAGACTTATTCTGACAATTCTGACTTACTTTATTCTGAATAAATAATTAGGAATTAAAAAACATCATGTAAACGTGACAATTGTGACATATTACTAGACCATCTAGGGACAAGTAGGGATGTCTAAAGAGCATCTTTCTTAGGTCCCCCACAAGAAAGGTATAAAGGGATGAAGGCTGGGAGAAAAAGATTCCATGGACTGAATGGATCTGGTAAGAAGTGATGCAGATGTCGACTCTTGGAGCATTAAATCATTCTTTTCTTGCATAAATATGGAGAGTTTTGCATCTGGAAAGTGGCAGTTTATGGTCATTTCTAAGTTGGCAAAGAAGGTGATTGATAGACAGTGTTAACATTAGCTTGGTGACTTCTCTCCGTCACCTCTGGCTCTTCCTCAGCTTCACCCTTTTGTTCGAATACAGTCTGTTCACTAATGGGTGAGGTCATGGTGGCTAAGCTGGCTCTCCGCATACAGTCCTTGATATACTGTCAAGCTTTTTCCCGAAGCTCTGTGGTCTGTCTTGTCCAGATACACTTAAGAGAACAGAGATTTATTCATTTCTGCCATTTTAATGCTGAGAATAGAATACATTTCAGGTTTGATAAGGGAGGTCTGTTCATTGTCATGTTTTCATACAATACATAGCAGAACTGTCATGACTCCAAAATCACTCACGTCCATTGTTCCACATCATCCTTTTTTTTTTTTTTTTTTTTTTTGCCTTTTGTGTTGCATTGTATTTTCCAATTTCCCAGAAACACTGAGTGTCATGTGTATGTTCTGTCTTCCTTCTATGTATACTTTACATTTAGTAGATCACCATCTGGACAGCATCCCTGGAAAGATTGACCCTGTTTATTTTGAACGACAGCATGATTTGCCTTTAGACTGTGGTTTAAACAAAAAAAACAAAACAAAACAAACAAAAACGCATTGTCATCATGTGCTCTAAGGTCATATGGCAAAAATGTGAGTGAATAGAAGAAAAAAATGTCGAGGAGGAGAGAAGAGGAGCCACAGAATGAATACACTAGTGGGAAAACAAACATGAAGAAAGGATTTAAAAGCTTTGTGACGGGGAATCATCTATAAAAGTACACATATACAATCTTCCACAGGATAATGTTACAAAGTGTATGATTTGCGGCCGTTTGGAAGCAACACAGCACAGGGAACAGCTTTAACCCAGCACATTTACTTATATTCCTGAAGCTTTACTCAATATTTTGCAACTTGAGAAAGCATCTGGTTAGTGTTAGGTAGAACAGTATGGAAAACAGGTAAAAAAAAATTTAAAAAAAGAATGTAGTGATGTTAAAATGTACTTGGACACAAGGCAACCTGATGAAAATGTCACATGTTTTAAATATTTGGGTATTTGGATATATGGTATTTATTAATAAGATAGATTATGCTTTTTAAAAAGAAAACTATAGAACTTGAGCCAGATGTACAAAAATCTGGTTGCATGCATCTTTTAGCATCATAACTTAACGTACTAATACCTTGATGTTAGAACTATACTGCAAAAATCAAAGACCAGTAATCACAAAACCACAAATGAAAACCACACTCTATCTGCTGAATATCAAGATCCAATTTGATTATCTAAACCAATTTGCAAAACCTATCTGGATGCTTCTATGAAAGTAGTTCACTCAGACATGGGGGTAAAATTCAAACCAGATGTAGACTAATTTTATGAAACAAGTTTGTAAGCACTTTGGGTTTACTTTAAAATAAATACTTAGTAAGATAAAAGAGAAAATGTTTTTTCAGATCAAACATATTTTTTTATATATTATTTTACATAACATTTAATACTAAAAACTGTAGGGTGATATCCTCGCCTCGCTATCTCTATTCATTACATGTAAAGGTCTAGGAACGCTTCATAAACATTCATTCATAGTCTTTCAAAACCCTCTGTATGCAATAGGACGGTACTACAACCGATTAACATAATATTTAAGATGACGTACAGTAGTTAGACGCCGGAAAGTTCATGAAGGAGTCCGGAGAAAGTTATGAATCACTAAACAAAATTGGGGATTATGGAGCTTAACGACTGTTGTTGCTTCTGTAAAAAGAATGTAAAGATTGCTGACGTTTTCTCACATTCTTCACTTCCCTTTCATAAAAGGAAATCGTCACCTGTTGTTGTTCTTCTTCTATGGTTGTTTACGGTTGTTTCTCTCCAAATCGTTGCAGCGTCACTTTGTTACACCCGCCCTCTGACTCTATACTTCACTGTGATTCGTCGGCCAGTTTCAGGAAAATCTAGCCAAAAGTTACATCGAGCGTAACTAGACTACTATGGTAGAACATTAGATTTGCCACTGCTAGGGGGTGTAGCGCGGCTAGGCTAATAGCGTGACAAAGTTAGAAGGTCCTGGGTTCGATTCCAACACCAGTGGGTGCGACATTTCTGTGTGAAGTTTGCATGTGCTCTCACCATCCATAGACATCCACTGATAGGTTAATGGGTTAATCTAAATTGCCCATAGGTGTGAATGTGAGAGTAATTGTTTGTCTATATATGTTCAGCCCTGAGATGAACTGGAGACTCATACAGTGTGTACCCCACCCTTCGCCTGTTGTAGCCTTGGAGAGGCCCCCAGTGCCCCCCTTTGACCAGGACTCACTGGAAGAAGAGACAATGGGACAATCCTAGTTAAGTAAAGGATAAATAAATAAATAAATGAATAAATAAAAGTGACTCTAGTAAGGTTAATGAATATAACACAGTAAAAATTATGTGATATTATTATTTCGGGAATTGATGCAATTTATGAATTTATGTAAGTGAGAGTTTTTTCAGACAAATGCACAATATGTGCAACTGATATGTGTTTAACTGTGGAGGTTCTGTATGTAACTGAAGTAGATACACTGGGTTAAATATAAAACCTGAAATGAGACTGAGATTTCTAAAAAAAAAAACCCACGTCTGGATTAGAAAAACCACTATGATAATCTAATTCAACACAGTGTGTTTATTTATTGTGCTATAGAAAACCATTTACAGACGAATGAACTGACACCTAGTTGGTTTTTCTTGTCCCAATTTTAGTCCTATTTTTTGCCCTAATATTGAACTAAAAATTCATTAATTTTGGGATGGCTCAGAGCAAGAGTATACATTTTGTTCTTTTTGCATTTATCTGAGATTATCATTAGGTACACCCTGGAGGGAAATATGTCTAAATTTACCTTTTATAATTGGGTCTAAAGATGTACAGTATGCAGTTTCATAGAAGGACCCATCTATCTATTCTACCAAGTGCAGTTAAATTGTTGAAACAAATAAATTTTTATCTGTAGATTAACCTGAGGTCTGCATTTTTATCTCTCTTTTTTATTTTTTATTTATTTTTTAGATATTTTAAAACCACTGTTTTGTGGAAATTATGTTTCAGTTTCTTTTGGGATATAATTTAAGTATTCTATTTCTTTGCGAATGATAAACTTCCAGCCTATCCTCACAGTTGTCTAATTATCTTAATTCCTTCTCTAAATATTTAGATACAATTTTCTCATTCCCATGCATGTCAAATGTTTACACTGTAAAGCAGTACTGCAACATAACCATTTATTTTAGGGACTGGAGAACCATTTCAGTGTTTTCTTGTCCCTGTCAGCTGTAATGTAGTTTCTGCAGTTATATTTTGTGTTTCGAAATGTGCCACATGTTCTCTATTACAAACAGGCAGATGAGTCCAACACCTGCATCATTTTCTCCCTCAACTCTTTGTAATGCAGAGAATGTGGCTTTGTTTGGTCTTACTGAAATATGTGTGGTCGTCCCTAGTGGACTCATCTTATAAGAGGTCATGTTTTTTTGATCTAACTTTTATTCTGTAGTCACGTAGAAGTACAACTACTTTTGTAAAAAATAAAATAAAATAAAATAAAACGCTCTCCTGAAAGTAGAAGTACTGATTATAAACATAAAAAACATTGAAATACAAAGTACAATTTCTCAATTATAAAGTCTAAAAATAAAAAGTAAAGCTGCATTTTTATTTATTTATTTTTTTGCCATGGATGAAACTATACTTATTTAACCAGGAGCCCTGTGCCAGGTCTTGTACTTGACTGGTAAGATGCAAAAACGTGCAGGGACAGGTAAAAAAAATAAAAATCACAGGTATGTGTACGGTTAAACTGAGACTGTGGGGAGCAGGCACTTCCTTAGGTGAAGATTCATGGATGAAAATAATTGTAGAATATTAAATGATGATCATCATCTAATTTGACTTTGGTGGATCCACATCTATTTTTTAAGTGATTTTACATCCTCCGTTTACATCCAGCCATGGACGTTCTTTGTTATCCACCACCACATCTGTTAAGTTTGAAAAACTAACAAACCTATCCTGAGAATGTAAAGAATATAAAGTACAGATATTTCTGTAAAAATATAGTGAGTGAAAGAAAAAAAAATTGCCAGAAAAATAAACACTAAAGTAAAGTACAGATATCTAAAAGGTCTAATGTAGTACTTATACTTTGTTCCTTTCCACCTTTGGTCTTTGTAATGTAGCCTACAGACATTACAGTAAGATTGGCGCAGTGTTAAATTGAAGGTGAATCAGACATTCCCCCTGTTAATTCAGTAAATTATGGACTTAACTCGTGTGAACGCACTGTAATAATAGCCTCGGTTGCAACCGGACTCGCTGTGGGCACAACAATGACAAAAATGTCAGTGAATTTTTGACGGGACTGAAGTTGTGGCGACATGTAGCACACTTTTGTTGTTGTCTAATGCCCTACTGGCACGGGATAAGTATTACCTATGGACCACTGGTAATTCAGAATAATTATGGAGAATGTTTGAGTTCTTAGTCCCGTGCTAATGCGCCATGTCCGTGATTATAATTCCGCCGCAAATTACTTACTGTGTTTCAGCGAAAGAAAGACGTCCAGTGACGATTCAAGTCCCGTGTGAATGTGCATATAGAAGACACCTTGTGAAAGTCCATAACAGATATGAGTTGTTATTAGTAATGCACTACGGCACAGCTGTAGCCAAACCAGAGGGTGGGACTTAGTCAATATGCAGGCAATGCTCAGAGCGGCAAAGCTAGAAAGAGCAATGAAATGAGTTTAATATCTTTGTTGTTGTATGTCGTAATGCTGTGAAACTTTGTACTGCAATCCGCCATAGTACGGGAACGTCACCCTCCAAATTGTGGATCATTTGGTGGAGTTGTGGAGGTGTTAGGCATTCCACAAACAAACAGGAAACACTACAGACAGAGATTTGCTGAATTATAGATAGATATTTGGACCCTAATAGTTCATAAAGTCCTTCTAGGTGCTGCAAAGCTATCTTTATATTTATTCACTTTGGCAAAAACATCAAGTGGATTTCTATAACCCATTTCAATTCTATCCTAATTTGTTATCTCACTAGTTAAGTCACGACATTTTCCCATATCAGGTCAAGACTTCTGAAACATTACTCTGAGTACGACATAATTGTTCATCTGCAGCAGTGGTTGTGGTTTATACTGAAAATATGGACAAACTTCAGGCCGATTAACTGAAGTTGTTGTTCGTATTATTTAACACAAGTGGTTGAAAAGGACAGAGCAGCACAGCCAACAACCTGGAGGAGGTGGGGTGTGAAGTGGCTCATTTGTATTTAAAGAGCCGGTGCTTAAAATGACCTTTTGTCAGAAATAGGGTTGAAGATGGAACTGTGAAGTTTAATTAATGAAGAATTCACGCCTAAGCATAGTATTTACAGTTTATTCAGACAACAGGGAATGCATAATTCCATGTAAAAAAAAAAAAAGCTAAATATGAGACTTTTAAGGCATCATGTGTCACTGTAAAAATACTTTCAGCATTAAAGGTGCGATCAGAAGTACAGAACAAAGAATATGGACACAGCCTCAGAACATGACGGACCCTGACTTCTGGTAACAGTTTGGATGGCCCGGTTCATCTCATGCAATCAAGATACTAATTGTTTATGCAAATCTGTTTTTTAAAATAATGCAGGTTGTTTATGCAGATCCTGTTTTAAATGTAAAAAATATATATGTATAACCACATTTTAAGAATTTAATTCTTTTTTATATTTTCTCTATTTATATTAATAATTATATACACTTCTTATTATTTCTCCTTTATATTTTTACTCTTGGGGTTGTTTGCTTCTATGTCTACATTTACCTGGTGTACTGTATATTTACTGCTGTAACTGGAATTTCTCCATGGTGGGATAAATAAAGTCTTATCTTCTACCAACAACAAATACTCCTGTCCAACAGATTTTATAATAAAATTCTGAGGGATGTGATTAATGACAATGTGAAATATTCGACACCTCCAGAAAATTAGACTGGAATCTTACATAGAGATTGAAGTGTGTAAAAAATAAGGTCATTGAACACCATCACAGATTCTCTCCTTGTGCCAATGCAGTCACACATATGATCACACAGATCTGTCAAAGAAACCCGAGTAGGAAAGACAAACAGAACCGCAACCCCCAAAGATAGCTACTTCAGCCAGTGTTTGCCTATAATCATGTCAGCTCTGTCACAGAAAAAAAAAAAAAGACACCGTTATTTAACTGCAGAAACAATGATTTCATCACCAGAGCCTCTCTCCGACATGTATAATCTAAGGGTGCATAATTCACTCCCACAATTTGTGGTGATACATTCATGTGAAGCTCTGCATACAAATAACGAAGGTAATAATGAATCTACCATTTATCCAAACCTTAGACGCACAAGTCTCGAATACTCAAACAATTTACCAAATAAATCCATGAAGAATCCAGCCCTGAATCACACCAGGTAGAAAGCCTACAAACAGGTTTCCTCTGAAGTCAAAGTAAATATCTCTGAATAACGGCACGATCTTTAACTCTGCCGTCAACTTGCAATGACTGAATGCAGTGAGACATCTTCTGGGGGAAGATATAACACACATCACCCACTGTTGGGAGCATTTGAGGACCTTTGCACTGCAATTCATTAAAAAAAAAAAATAGAAGAAAAACCTGTTCTGTGGGGCCCTGTATTAGACATTTCAACCCACTATCACACTATATAATCAAAGACTCTGTGGGCAACCAAGACCTATATGCTGCTGTGAGGGCCATCCATCAATACATGGTCACAAATTGTTTGTGTGTGCATGCCCGTGGAGACAGAGATCCAATATATACATGGTGAACAAGTATTTCTGTGTTCAGTCAGGGTACACAATACCAACAAGGACACAACATAAAAGCTGCACTGACAGTTTAAATGACACAAAATAAGACATAAAAAAAACTCCACAGGTTTTGGAGAATTAAAATTGATCCACTCTTTGTCCTTACACTATGGTGTTGATTGTTTTTCTCTTTACCGACTCCCACAACATGTCTGTAGCATTCATATTTATTCATTTATCATTGTACTTTCACAGTAGCACTCTTCAGCCTGAATGTGTGAAACGAACCCTTGAATGTGTGCAGTGAATGTCAGTATCATTTGTGATCACACAGAAACGGTCATTTAAACAAACTACAAAAGACAACTCTCAATTTTTACTCTGTTCAAGTGCCTACACTAATGTTTTTCAACCATGGGGTTGGGACCCTACAGTATGTGGGGTCATCTGGAATTCAAATGGACCCACTTGAATTTTGTTTTAGCAACTGAGAAAAAATTATGTTAAAAAAATATTTTAATACATTTTATACTACTACTACTACTACTACTACTACTACTACTAATAATAATAATAATAATAATATTAAAAATAATACATAAAAGAAGGAGGTTGTGTCTGTCCGTCATTAACTTTAGCCAGTCTGGAAAACCTGGCATTATTTGGCTTTTCCAATGTCTTAAGATGATTCTGACAGCTGGGATGAACCTAGATAGTAGAAGGGCAGTCTTTGCTTTCGACACCCCCGGAGGTATAAGGGACCAGTCCCCTAATAGACAAAGCTGGGGAGCCTCAGGTAATTGTACATTTAACCAATCTGCAGCAGTTTTAATAATTAGTTCCCAAAAAGGAAAACCCATGGGGCATTCTCACAGAAGATGGAGATAAGAGCCTGTGTCTTTCAGACATTTCCAAGTGCTATTTAGTTAACTCTTCATTTAAAAAAAAAAAATTAAATTATAGAAGTAATTTACCAGTAATTTACCCAGTTATTCTAAACCAAAGGACTTAGACTTGGACTCAGCGGTAAAAGAAAAAGTCCAATTGGGACATCTCTAATCAAAATAAGGATAAAACAGTATCAATGTGCTGTTAGACTGCTAGAATAATTCGATATTTATTGTTATACGAGTCTATTTTACCTTTAAACACATACATATGTAGGATTTTGGCATTAAAATCATTAACAACTAGGCCTGTGTTCAGTGACTGATTGAAAAGGTAATAATGGATGGTACTAGATCTGCAATTGATCTATTTTCACAATTACATTGATTTTGAAATGGCTCCGATTTAATAGGACTATTACAAACATGTATTATTTTGTTCTGATCCTTTTTGTTGGCTGCCAAAGGATTAGTAGAATGTCAGTCGCATTACAAAATTTGTAAATGCACTAAATCACCATTGAAGCTACATGAGACACTCAGGGTCTTATCCAATCATACCTTTAAGTGGCCCTCATTTCTTTTCAAGTAGCGACAGAAGCGTCTTGATTGCCTGTGTTTTGGCTCCTGGGCTCCCCTGCATACTAATGTTGCTGTTTGATAGAACATATACAGCCCACAGAATCCCTTTGCTACTGCCTTTCTTCTTCTGCCAAGCGGGGTGCCATCTAATACATGGACTGAGTGCATGAGTGTGTCGCCAACACACAGGGGGAGAGCATGATAACAGATAACTGTGGGTATCTGAGTAATTTGTGTGCATATACATGTCAGAATGTGTGTGAGTGAGTGCACAATTGTGGCCAAGCTTGTGGTTTCCTCTGCAATGCGTCAGGATCCCACATGCTAAACTCCTGGCAGGTCTTACAAGGCTTGTGTGTTCTGCAAAAAAAAAAGAAAAAAAAAAAAAGGAAAAGAAAAAAAAAAGCGTGCTTCAGACACATGCCAGCCATTCTGCCTGGGAGCTGGCATAGATCTGAAGAAAATTCTGAATATTTTTTTTTTTTTCCTCCTCGTCAGAAGTGTTTATGTGGGAGAGAAAGGGTGAGAAAGTGAAAGAGTGGGCTGAGTTGTTGCATCCTTCTCAACTCAATTGTCAATTTATGGTGTGAATTTGAAAAAATGCTTGAAACACATAGAATTCATAAATTGAGGGGAACATTTACTTTTATTTACTATCATTAAGATAAACCACATTTCCATCATTATTTCAGCGCACGTTTGCTTCTTTTCTGTTTTGAATCATTATCCATTAAAACTACAACATGGTGACATTTACACATTCATAAATGTACACTTAATAATGTCATCATTTGTTTACTCGCATACATAAATTCTATTAAATATACAGTATTCTATGCAACACCATTTCTTTTAACCTTCCATTACATATTGCAGCTATTTCATTATGATTAATGTTATAGTGTGAATACACATCACTAAATGAAAATATGCATTTTCTTTGTGGTTTTTCTTTGCAATGGAGGTGAAAACAGCTCTTATTATTCTGTAATACTTCAGTATCATCTGCCACTGTATCTTTATATATATATATATATATATATATATATATATATATATATATATACACTGTTTGTACCCATCATGCCAGAACTTTTGTATCAAACTGAAAGAAATCTATTTGTCATAGTACATTTTGACTTGTCCCTATACACGTTGTTATATTTATTCACAGTTATCAAATGACACAGACTAGAATAAGCTGACATATTTCATCTTCACTCCATCAGTGTTTTCTGTAAAACTATTGCATCTGTACTGTTCTCAGACGTGTGTGTGGAACACTACATAGATGGAGTTTTCCTTTAATCCATGAACATCATCTGACTGAACTCCATTTTCAAAGGTAAATGAAATCCTCACTTGTGCTTCAGCTGCTAAGTGTCTTTCCCCATCACCATTTTCACACAAATAGCCAATCACATTCACATATTCTTCAAGTGGAAAGGGAAGGTATATTACTTACTCGTGCCATTTCCATCACCAGTCATGATAATGTAAGCATTTAATTCAGTGTTTTTAAAACTTGGGGTTTGGGACCCCATGTGGGGTTACCTGAAAGTCAAATGGGATCATCTGAAATATCTATCAACTGATAAAACAAAAACATACTAATAAAAAATATATGGTGAGTTGAGAGAGAGAAGCATAATCCATAACAGGTGAATCTGAAGCACTGTGGTATTGTTTATCTATCAAATGCTCATTGTGGTCAGTTTCAGATGCTGCAGCTCTTTCATAATTCATAGTTTGAGTTATTGTTTGTTCAGTATTAATTGTCAGCTTTGTAAATACAAGCTGGACTGACTAAATATCCTGACCAAGGAAAATACAATTCTCAATTTGTGCAGTAATCAATACCGAGCTTTCCTGCCTCGATCAATAATAATATGTATCGACTAAATGTTGTCTAAAATTAACATTTAATTGCAACATAGTAAAGCTAACTATTGCATGATCAAAAAAGATAGTGCCAATGGCCCTGTGCTCATCCAGACCTCACAGCTGTGATGTCTTACTATCAACAAAAGGGAGGCATTCAATAGATCATAAAATCAGAATTGAAATCCATTGAGAATTGAGGGAGAAGTGATTTTAGTATCAGGTTGGAAAAATAAAACAAATTGTTTCTAATTTTAAATTTCGACAAAGTGATACGTTTTGTGCCTAACGCTTAAGATCTATCTAATGAATCAATCAGAATTGAAATCCATTGAAAATTGAGGGAGGGGAAGCGGTTTTAGTGAATTGTGGGCGACGACAAATGGACGGACGGACAAAATGCGATGGCAATAGCTCCTCGCCTCTTCGTCCAAACATCTGGGGTAGCCATAAATGTGTGACGTTAAAATAGGGGCATGAGCAAAAAAAGGTTGGGAACCACTGATTTAATTCTTATTTACCACTGGTGTAAGTTTTTTTTTTGTTAGCATCATGTAATATATTATAGTATTATATCATAGTGTTGAGCCATGAAAATAACAATCAACAGATTAACCAAGCATTTCAATGATTAACAACAACCTCCTGAGATATATACGTTCCTTTTCTAACAAGACGGTTCATAGTATTGATATTTGTTATCAGTCTGATACTGATCCAAACAGTTGTATGACAAATGAGTGTGTTAATTAATCTACCACTTTAGTTGTCTGTTATCTATGTAAGGATGTGTCAGTAAAAACATACCTGTTACTAAACAGACAGCCTTCTGCCCTAGAATGAAGCAGTGAAAATCCACAGACAAAGACTTCTTTTCAATTACACCTTGTCAATCTCAGTAGTTTATGGATGTTGTCCTTGGTCGTCTACTTGAGGACATGGCATTCAGAAAAAAAAAAAAAAACACCTTTATTCCACCTTGAAGGAGCTGTTCTGTTGAGCTGTGTGTTAGTGTAAACAGTGGCCTAAACAAAAACATATTCCTCTATCCTTACTCTGTCACAAAACCTATACAGTTGAAATTATGTCAATGACAACAAGCGGAAGACAATAATGTACTGTATGTTAGAGCACAGCGCTTGTACAGTAGGAGTGGGTGTTTACTGTTCACATATTCATAGAACAAATAAGCCCCTCACACACTCATATTTTCTATGCAGGAAATGTAAATGGCTTATCATTTTCACACCAACACTCCTAAAAACAAGGTCACTGGCTGTGATTTGACAACACCGAGGATCAAAGCACTTCTCCATCGGTCTTTTGGAGATTGGCACTGCAGGTGCAGAGGACATACCACAGTGAGGAGGCTGATAAGCCCCGCTCGATATTTATGGTAAAAGCGAACAAACTGAGTGTTTGTCCTCTAGTATAGACTTCCTCCTTCCATGTTCACAGTTACAGGAAAATAAATCAGAAAAATCCTCCTATTTTGCTCCTAAACTGCCCTGATACTCCTGTTCATCATCTTTAAACACCACAAGCTAGTGACAAACCAGTGCATATCTGAAACTGATGTAAGCCCTCATTGAAGACAATAGAAGCTCATTATGTTATGTTGGTTGAATGTATTCAAAGGCAGTGAGCCAAGTTCCATCTGTATTATGCTTATTGTATAGTGTCATGAGTCACTTTGTTATTGAGCCTCAAATTGCTCAAATATAACGTATGGAAAATTGATAGTTTCAACAAAATCCTCATTTTTGTATTAAAAGTGTTTTTTGGACACAGTGCAAATGGTAGATTATGCAAAAACTGTAATGGAAAGACCTTATTTTACAACAACAGTCAGGTGAATTCAAGAAGAGTTTTAAAAGAAACATGGTTCACTACAGTATGTGTGAACACACAAGGAAACCCAATTGTTTTTTTTAACTTAGCATGAGATTTAGGGCTATTATATAATAATAAAGACTATATCTGTAGAAATAACATAGTATTCACATGTGTCCCCATGTTTATGGAATGACTTCTCATGTCATCTCTCAATAATCAATAAACAAATCATCACATTTGTAATTTAATGGAAAAATGGACATTAGATTCCATTTTTTTCCAACATTTAGGAAATATTGTTAAAGTTTTGTGCATATATCCAATAGAATAATGACTATTATGATAAAGGAAAAGTAGATTATTTGTCAAGATGATGCAACAATTGGAAGAAAAAAAAAGCATAATATTGTAAACAACAGATATCTTAGTTAAAACTTACCAGTAATTGAGTTAACAGATTTTTCTCTGTAAAAATAACATTTTCTCAGAACTATTAACATGTTCGTAATGTTTCAATATTCTGTAAGATTTACTTTTTTGCTGGATGTGTTTCTTGAGCTTTGCCAGGTTACAGTTTTGTACAAGATAGATACCACCACTGTACAATGATTATGTCCTCAGGCGCTTCACTAAACTAAAAGTACTGTTGATGTATCAACACCTGAAACATGGACAAACAAGCCTGTTAGAAAATAAACAGCTAATTTCACTTTGCTCATCTGAGCTCTCAACAAATTGATTTAACTGCTGTGCACCATGCAGGCTTTTAGTTCCCCTCCAAGATCAAAACACTCCTTTGTGTCGACTGTAATGGGTGTTCCATAGGGTTAAAGGTTGTTATGAACCATAGGAAAGGACACAAGAGAGCTCGGATATTTTTTTTCCCCCCAAAGTAGCTCTAGTTCTTGAACTGGTTCTGTTGAAATTTCTCAGAATCTAGTAAAGCAGCATTTCTGTAGGTTTTGCGTGGAATTACTTTAATTAGGAACATGCCATTAATTAAGAACCATAATAGTGAAACATATCACACCATCCAGATGCTCCATTAGATTTTTTTTTTTTTTTTTTTTTAGGTTTTTATGTGTACTTCCATTCATGTGAAACTCATCTCTTCTGTGTTCCATGCTTTGGTTTCTAGTTGATTTAATTTAGTCAGTATTTAATGTACTTTTGTTTCCACTGGTTTGTTTTTGTCATCTCATCATCTTTTCCCATCCTATAGAAGATGACATGCCACACTTCAGTTTAGAGGATATCCCACTATTTTTTGGTTCCAGCTTGAAAACAAGGTTCCAGGTCCTGAGCCAATTTATTTTTGGCCGACACACTCCAGACAGTTCAAAATTAGTTGCATGAATGAGAACGAAATTGGTTCCATGTTGGAGGGTTGCAGATGTGATGGAAAAGCTTTTCTGTAGCTGAAACACTTCTGTATGCTTTGTAAAACCTCAACTATTCAGTCTACATGGATAAAATGGACATGCAGTGCTGTATTGTTTCAAACTGTATCAACATTTCTTTGTTCATTTATCATTTCAATACACAAATCATTAAAAATCACTGGGAAATTAGCAACGGTTTTTCAGTTCTTGTTCCAATGTGATGACGTGATTATAGAAACCATCATGCCAGCTTTTCAATGCCTGTTAGATAGGCAGTACACACTGTAGTTCTACCCCCCCGCATGTTTTAATATCACTGTAATGGACCATCATTTCAACTGAGCAGCCACACTATTGTGATCACTGAAAAAAAGACCAAAAAAATTTATAAATATATTAACATGTTACTCATAGTTGCATAAGCCTTCAATGGCTCACTGCTCCTAATGTGCGCTACATGCTATTTCTAGGTATGATAGATAAAAGGCAGGGACAGAATTTCACAATATCTAAAATAAAATAACGGTTAAGCTTTTTAATTCTTGAACATTTATACATTTTAAATTATTTGACAGCACTTTGACCAAAAAAACCCCCCAAAAAAGACAGTGATTAGTTTCATTGTGTAATTGCCCAAATTATACGTTTTTCAGATCATAGTCAATGTTACAAAATGAAGTACCTATATGTACAATCTATGGTTAGGAGAGTAAAGTTACACAGTTATCATAATTTGAACAAAAATATTATATTAAAAACAAAGGGAACACTAAAATAACACACCCTAGATCTAAACAAATGAAATATTCTTATTAAATACTCTGTTCTTTACATGGTTGAATGTGCTGACAACAAAATCACACAAAAATTATCAATGGAAATTAAATGTATTAACCCTTGGAGGTTTGGTTTTAGAGTGAGACTCAAAATTCAAGTGAAAAAATACACTACAGGGTGATCCAACAAGTCCAAATGAGGCTCAGGCGTGCGTGTGTGTGTGTGTGTGTGTGTGTGTGTGTGTGTGTGTGTGAGTGTGGCCTCCACGTGCCTATATGACCTCGCTACACTGCCTGGTCATGCTCCTGATGAGGTGGCACATCAATCAATCAATCTTTATTTATATGGCACTTTTCATACATGGTGTATGTAGTACAATGTGCTTTACATCAGACCCCTCCATTATCCCACAGTTGTAGGAACAAGTTAAAAGATTTACCGAATTAAAAACAATAGAACAAATAAATAAATGAATAAATAATAATAAGAAAATGAAAATAAAGACATAAAATAGCAGAGTAAAATTGAGTAAAATTTAACTAAAAGCTAAGTTAAAAAGGTAGGTTTTCAGTTTATCCTTAAAAATATGAACACTCGCAGCGGACCTCAGATCCTCAGGTCGACTGTTCCAAAGTTCGGGGAAATAAAAACTGAATGAGGCCTCACCATGTGTTGTAGTGGTAACTCTAGGGACAATTAACAGCTTGCTACCTGAGGACCTGAGGGTCTGAGAGGGCTCATATGAATGGTCTCGTGGGGGAACACCTCCCCAGACCTAGACTGAAGCATCTGTCAACTCCTGGACAGTCTGTGGCACAACATGGAGTTGGTAGATGGAGCAAGAAATGGTGTCCCAGATGTACTCAACTGGATTCAGATCTGGGGAATGAGCAGACAAGTCCATAGCATCAATGCTTTTGTGTTTCAGGAACTGCTGACCCACTCCAGCCACATGAGGTCAACAGTAACATTGTCTTGCATTAGGAGGAACCCAGGGTTAACTGCATCAACATATGGTCTCTCACAAGGGGTCCGACGATCTCATCTCGGTACCTAATGGAAGTCAGGGTACCTTGGGTGAGCACATGGAGGGCTGTGTCGACCCCCATAGAACCCACACATTATTATTGACCCACTGCCAAAACAATCATGCTGGAGGATGTTGCTGCAGCAGAACATTCTCCACGGTGTCTCCAGGCTCTGTCATGTTTGTCAAATGTCCTCAGTGTGAACCTGCTTTCATGTGTGACAAACACATGGTGCCAATTTGCCAATCTTGGTGTTCCTCTAGAAAAGGCCAAACGTCCTGCATGGTGTTGGGCTGTAAGCAAAACAAAACCCACCTGTGGATGTCAGACCCTCATTACCACCCTCATGGAGATCGTTTCTGACCATTTGAGCGGACACATGCATATTTGTGGCCTGTTAGAGGTCCTTTTGTAGTCCTCCTCCTGTCCGTCCTTGCACAAAGGCAGAGGTAGCTGGGCTGATGCTACCACCACTGCCATTCAAAAGTGACCAAAAATTTATTTATTGGGGGTGTCTTGCTTGTTGCCTATAATTCCCAGCTGTTTTCTATTCCATTTGAATGAGAATGTGTAATCGATTATCTATCAGTGCTGCTTCTTAATTTTAATTTTACAGAGGTGTTATTGACTTGGAGTTACATAATGTTTAAGTGTTCCCTTCATTTTTTTTTTTTTTATGCTATGATGCTAACAATTTAAATTTCAAGTATGCGTTATTTCATGAATACGAGAATTGATATTTAGCTCACTACCTTTCGATAAATTTAACAAAACAAAGAAACACCAGAATTGGATGCATACTTTCTTTATGCAGCTCTTTGCTCTCAGTCCAAATCCAGTTACATATAAAGATTGTTGTTTCATGCCATTATAATAAAGTAGTAGTAAAGTTAGATTCAGGTCACATCAGACACAATTTGACCAACAAATGTTAATCCGACACATCTGCAAAGGCCTGTGATTAAAGTCATGGGATAGATTTTCTACAGACTGAAAACACAGGCACAGTAGAGGCACAAGTCTTATCTCCACTCAGGCCACTTGAATTACAACACACTGAAAGGCAATAGTAACATTTTTGCCCAGTGAAGCTAAAAACTAACAAGAAAGCCAATTTTAATAGCCAATTTAACTAGATCTCGAAGCTCTTTTGCATAATGTAGATGTAATTATATGATGAGAAGGTGCCCCATTCAAACCTTTATATTCCTCACTGTGTAGTTGTGTGAGGATGAGATGCACTCAAGTATCCTTTTCCCTGATTCACAAAGCCTTGACATCACAACAATGTAATTGGTCAGGTGCAATGATGGCCCTGAAGCTGCATAATTATAGTGTTGTATAGAAACAGCACCAGCACTGCTATAGCATATCGAGTGTTCTTATTCATACCAATGGAAGCAACACAGCAAAATTAAAAAAAAAAATCTCAACAATCAACCAAAGACTATTTGCAAGTAGAAATCCTGTCATTTATGTAGACATCACTTAAAATAGCATTAGTAATAAGACAGGAGCCTTTCATGGAATTTAGAACATGAAACTGAATAATAATATGTATTGTTTGTGTTGAGATTATAGCTTACCACAACAGATGGGGGGGGGGGATCAAAAACATTCGTGCCCCCAGCATATTTATGCATAACTGAAAGAATAAACAACCACGATTGAAGGGTAAGGAAAGCAGGTATTTTTCATCCTGTTCAGATAGCATTTTTCTTTTTTTCGAGCATCTGCTGCTGGTAAATTACACCTTTGAAATGATGTCCCAATGTAAAGTGCTCAGTTGGTGGTACCTTAAAATGAGCATCTTGATTCCAATTTCCATGTGATCTCAAACCAGGAAGACACAGTATATCAAAAGCTGTGGTCCCAGTTCACCTTACAAGTCAAGACTTACTTCTCCCATTTATATCTTTCACACCTTTGTGAATTCATCTGCTAGATCTCATAAGGTGCCCTATCACGTCGCATGCCTGCAAGCACAGCTGTCATAAACCTCCTCTAGAACCCCAAGCTAAAACAAACACAGCCTTGGCCACTCCTATGCTAGGTTTGCTGCATAGCCATTTTTCTCCCTAGATGTCTCTTATTCCACACAAGGCTGAGAAAACAAGACACTGAAAACAGAGGAGGAAAATCTGTAGAGGTATGCAAGCAGGAAGAATGCACGCTCTAGTTTCTCATGTGTGCTGCTGCCAAACTAAATCTCTTTGTTGTTGGGAAGTGTTCCCTTGTTTAGCTCTCAGCGATTCCAACTGAGATTTCATTTATTATCATCAAATATACTATGTAATAAACACTTGGGGCAAAAATAAACATACACTACAATAAATCCCAAATACAGAAACTGTACACTAGAAAACTATTATTCTAAATATTTTTTTTTATGAGCTTTTTGTCTGTATGTGCAGTGAATATATGAAACAGTTTGGATCGTCCACCAGTTATAAAGCACTTTACAAACATATAGTCTGGTCACAGTACAGGGATGGCATGGTTTATTGTTCATTTCTGGGTCATTGCATCCTTGGTTCTTTCATACCTCTGTTGATATGTGCTTTTCATTGTTTCCACTGTTGGTATATAATTATTGTTGAATTATATTGCACTACAAGTTCTGTAGTCTATCATTTAGATCGTAACTTTGTGTAATATACATCAGTTTTCCTAACTGCATATTGTATTATTTATATTATTAGGACTCTAAACGGATCTAACTATCATTACAGAAACAAATTTAATGTGTTATGTTGTATATATTTGTATTTATTTTTTTACGTTTTCCTCTTCCCACTCCTTTTCGAGCACAAGACGTCACACCCTCTGTACAAGAAGGAGTGGTTCCACAGGTTGTTTCTCCCCAGAACCATAAGACTGTATAATAGGTCTCAGTAACCCTACATGTACACTTATAACCACACATTGCAAATATTGTACGTATTGTAAATAATGTCTATCTCCACTCACTTTTCTGTTATAGTCCATTTTAGGTTTTTGTAGGTATTGACCAAGTGACCTTTGACCTTTTGGATCAATAATAGGTTAAAATCTATACATACAAATTGAAAGACCATCATTTTGGTGCTCATTGGAAGTCTCCAAGATGAATAAATCAAAAGTTATATCCAAAATTCAATTATCAAAGGTCACAAAGAGCTGTATTGTGACCTTTGACCTATAGTCTTCAAATTTGTCCTTCAAGGTTCTGATGTGAATGCGCATCAACAGTGAGAGCAAAGATAAGCTATCTGCAAAACTGAGTATAGGTACAGGAATGAAAAGGAAATCCCGGATTTTTTTTCTCCCAATCTCTTATTATGAGAAGACACTTTTGGTGACCTACATTTACTAAAATTTAATGGGATGTATTCTGGACCACCTCGGACCTTTCCTGAAAATTTTATGGAAATTGTTTTTGTGTAAAAGCTGCTGACAAACAAACAAAAAAACCAACCCATAAACAATACCCCTCTACCCTTTCGGGGGTGAGGTAAAAATGAATCAATGATATATAATAATGTCAACCAGAATATAGATACTACAAAAGCAATGGAGCCCCTAATGTGACCAACTCTGTTCATATTTACTTGTCTTTGTCTATAACAAAACAAAACATCTTACAGGAAATCAATTGTGTCAGACATTTCATATTTGCAGCTGGTGACATAGAAAGGCCCTTTGGTGTGTGGTTCTCAAATGAATAAAGGTTTAATGATTTTGAGCAGCATGGGGTCACTGTGTGTTATCAGGTCTTACCTGGGCTCAGTGTGACAGTCAAACCCGATTGTGCATGTCTCACTTCCTTTTGCTCGGTCAACTGTTCATCTCTCTCCTTAGTTTCTACTCACTGATGTGTAGCTAAAGTACCGCTTCTCTCATACCCTGCTTATGCCTTTTCTCTACATGTCTAAAAATATACACTCCCTTTTGTATTTGACTACTACCAGTTAAAAGGAGAAACAGTACATTTTCATTAAGTTATAAAGTAATGGAATTTTGATTCTGTGTTTTTTATACACAAACACACACGATAAAGCGGGTTCAGATGATGAAAAAAAATATACATATATACACATATATATTCTATGTATGGTTTATAATGAGCAAAATGGAGAGACTAGTGCTAATAGGTTTATCTTTCATTCATTTTCCAAACTGCTTATTCCTCATGAGTCTTGTGCTGATCCTGACACGTATCCTGGCTATGAATGGACAAAAGAAGTGGTTACTTATGAAATGTAATTTAGTGCAGGTAAAAGTAATTTACAATGGTTTGTCTTTGATTCTTCAAGATGAGTGATGTACTTTAAAGACTTCAAAATTTCCTTACATCAATATTACATATGACAGAGAGAAACCATGTGAAATTGAGACATTTCTGTTCCCTAGAGTAGCCTAAAGTCAGGAGTCACTTTAATTTACTTACTTTAGAGACATGAGCCAAACACAAAAGCAATCTGATGTTTTCTCTGAACTAAAAGGATGAACTCAATTTTACCTGGACCTTGTCATTTTGTACAGTGTAAACTATTAAGACAAAATGAAGCTAAAAGTCTATTTAACATATAAGGACCCAAAAAGCCAGTGCTAACCAAGAGCATCCACTGATCTAAAATGTTTAATAACTTGTGAACCACAAAAACGTTCAGTACATTGAATTAATTCAGGTAAAATTCTGTTATTCATATTTTCATGGTCATCAGATGTGACTCATTTGGAAATTCAGAGGCTTTGTAGTTACCATGGAAATGCCATCATCTTCTATAACATTGATTCATCAACAAAACATGGATCAATAACAGTGGATGGAGACACTGGGTGCATGCTCAGTCTATAATATCCTGACTGAAAATGTCATTTTTCTTCAGTTTTCTGCCATTTTTAATATAACAGTGTGAGGGTTTATGAACATCTACATGGAAAGTGAATTAAATATACCCAAATACATGATTTACATTGAAAATTGTAATAATAAAATTTAACAATTTAAAATTTTACAATAAATGGTGATAAATTACTTTTCTTCCTCTTCTGCCTAAGTAACTCTATAAAAATTAAAATACAAATAATAAATATATAAATCATTTTACACATTCACACATATCAAAACAGAAAAGACCGGCTTACTGCATCTCTTGGGCTGGTAGGCGGAACCAAAGTCACGTACACTGTCGTCATCGTATTCCTCCTCCAATTAGATCTCAGGAAGAAAGACCTGGGACGGCCTACGATGACCAAAGCGGAACAGAATAGACCCCGCCTACAGGGGTTAAAAGGCACACACAGCCATTCCGCGCTAGCTTTTTTGCGCTTACCACTTCGGCTCTTCCGCGGCTCTCGCGACAGAACGCTCCCTCCAAGCTTCGTGCCCTGGGCCCAAGCCACATTCCTGCCACGAAATCTCCTACGGCATAGGTACCTCACGGCCTGGAAATCATTAAACGCAACATGGTGCCCCAATTCATTCGCTCAAAGTATTGAGTATCTAAAAATTAATATATACCATTTGACACTACACCAGAGTAAACCCACGCAGACATGTGGAGAACATGCAAACTCCACACAGAAAGGTCTGGTGCTGGAATCAAACCAGGGTCCATCTTGCTTTGAGACACAAACACTAACCGCCATGAACCACCATGCTGTCCTCATGTTACAGATTACAATTCTGATCGTACTGTATTATAAAAATGATCATTCGCGCCTGCATTTAGTTTGTGTGTTCTGACATTCTGGTTAAAGGGAAATTAACTGTGGTCCACAATCAAACATATCCAGTGACAGTAATGCCCTTTAGCTCTGAATACCATCTGCAACAAAACACAAAATAGGAGAAAAAGAAGGCTATTCTGAGCTACTGTAGAAACATGGTGATATATCCAGAAATAAACAGTACAATTGGGTAAAACAAACAAAATTATTCTTATATTCTAATGTGTATACACCAATAAAAATAACCCTATCCTGGAGATAAATCCCATTAAATCTTAGACAGTGGACCATGTGTTGGATAAAAGAAAAACCCAACACTGCACATGTTATTCCCTAACGCTGTGTGTTCTGCATGATCTTTAAGCAGGAAATCAAATTGCAGCTTTATTTGGGTTTTATGATCAATGTATTTTTTTTAAGCCTGTAAATGTTTCTCCTTTCGTCTCATCTCATCATCTGAACCCACTTTATCCTCACTAGGGTCACTGGGGGCCTAATCCAGCTACAATGGGTGAAGGCGGGGTACACCCTGTATGAGTCTCCAGTTCATCTCAGAGCTGAACATATATAGACAAACAATCACTCTCACATTCACACCTATGGGAAATTTAGATTAACTAATTAACCTATCAGTGCATGTGTTTGGATGGTGGGAGGAAACGAGTACCTGGAGAAAACCCACACAAACTCCAAACTCCACACAGAAAGGTCTGGTGTGGGAATAGAACCAGGGTCCTTCCTACTCTGAGGCACGAGCACTAACCATTGCACCACCGTGTGCCTGTAACGTTTTACTGCATCTATAATCAATGTTGATCATTTTGTACTTAGGAAATATACAGATATGGACAACTCAATAGTCCTTAGGGGGGGGGGGGGTCAGTATACAGTAGAGGGAAAAAAAAAAGTTTTCATGCATTCTTCAAGATTTTACACATCTTGAAATATTTGCAGAAAAATATTTTTTCTGTTTCAAAAGAAGTAGTTGCATCACACAAACAGATGTAGATGGGGGTTTTTTTTTGTTTGTTTCTGGTTTATAAGAAAAAAATAAATTTAAATTATTGACAGTTTCAACATGTCATCATATGCTGGATATTTTTCTGCTGAAACATTCAAGTTTTAACCTCGGCAGAGCAGAGCACATACAGAAGGGAGTATGCGAGTTTGGAAAATGGAACAATACTTGGCAGATTTCAGTAACTTACAGTAAGAATGTTTATTAATGCAAAATATCATAAATCCATGGGGTGTCCAAAAACTTTTTTTTTCCAGAGCTATATACATTTCAAAACTGAAGGTCAATCAGCAGGAGGAGGTTCTTCCTGTATCAAACCATGCTCAGATGGAATTTATTTTTTTTTTTTAATTTAATAGCACTTCTAATTATTATGAAACAAAATACAATGCAGGATCCATTATGTTAACAACAAAATACATTTACAGTTCTAATTAAACTACATATAAATGCTACAGGATTGCAATAGTAACAATACTGCACCATGCTCTTGGCACAGTTTAAGTCTCAATCACACTTTCTGCAGCCTCCGTTCTTGGCATCAACCTTTACTGTTTGCATTACTCTCCATCCATGCCAATATACACTAGCCAAAGAGAGAGAGGAAAAAAAGTATCAGTGTTTCCCTCACACACATATTGGAAATCCACCTCTCTAACATCTCTTCATTGTACTTCTCTTTTTCCACCCACTCTCTCTCTCTCTCTCTCTCTCTCTCTCTCTCTCTCTCTCTCTCTCTCTTTCCCTCTCCTGCAATGCGGACATTTTAGAAAGCTTGCAGCATACAGGCCCATTGCTCTGGAGCAGGTCCAGTAAGTGATTAGAGAAGGGACTGAGAGCATCCCAGTGTCTGACTCATGTCACAGCTTTAATTATTATGGAGAGAGAGAGAGAGAGAGAGAGAGAGAGAGAGAGAGAGAGAGAGAGAGAGAGTTAGAGAGAGAGAGAGGGAGCGAGAAAGAGGAGGGGGCGGGGAGTAATTGTACACAGTTGATAAATAAGCAATGCTAATCTATGTTGTGGCTTCCTGGTTTTTCATGTGTTTGTGTGCAGACTTTCATTTTATATTGATATTCATACACATGCTTACCATGATGGCAATAAAATACTAAAACACTATAGACACCACAAACACAGATGCAGAGCTACAGAAAATACCAGCTGGTCTTAAATCAAAGCCATTTCACCCTTTTACAAGCGTCAACACTGATGCTTCTGAAAGGAGTCATTCCACAATTCATTAAACTCTGTTCCACCTCTGTCTTCAATACCATGACTTTTCCAAGGCAAAGCCCACACTGATATTTCCAGTCAGCAGTTTTATTAGTTTTGTTCAAGCGACAGGCTCTACAGGTGATCTGAACGAGGACAACATAGGAAAATCAAAGCTCTTCTGATCCACACTTCCACACTGAAACCCTTTTTATTGCCCGATATCACAGTGACCCATACCAGATACCAGGTCATCTTCTGTCTATAGATTTTCTTTGTGTCCCCTCTAGTTCAGAAGAAAAGAATCCCAAAGACAAGCAACAAGATAGAATTAGAAATCCAAAAATCCATTCATAAAACCCATTATATCATTCAATACAAACATTATTCTTCCCACAGGGGTAGCATATGGCATCTGAGGTAACATGATAGTATTCCATGTGAATTTAACCATTGTGATAATGTGTGTTCTCTAAAAAAGAAGAAGAAGAAGAAGAAAGAGGAGGAGGTCGGATACCTCTGTAGTGATAATTGAGTGGCTAAGTAGCTGAGGACTTCCTGTCAAGTCAGCAACAGAACAGGAACATGACTAAGAAGAGAATGAGGTTTTGCCTGGTGGGGGATAGTGGCTATATTATTATGCCCCTCCTGTACATTAAATATTAATTAGAGATCAATTTTATTGTAGAAGAAAAATGAGAACAAAATACAAGAATAGAAAAACAAACAGCCGTTGCCATAATAATATGATGGATTTGTCTTTACTGCAATGTAGAGAATTTGTGAAAAAGCTTCTGAACAGAGAATACATGGTGACTTTTTGGAGATTGTCAAACATGACATCTACTGTACATCACACATGCTAAATTATACTATTTCCAAAGAATTAACATTTACATGGACAAAGATATTTTCCTTTTGTACTACACTGTAAAAAGTACAATTACACTTTGTTCAAGTCATTTCAGATTATCAATTGAATTGACAAGAAAGTGGGAATAACTATGAACGAACAGAAAAACCCACATCAAACTTACAGGGTAGAACCTCAATGATGTGCAAATGTACAATAGTGAATATGTACTATATCTAATATAATTTCAATATGTAGTTAAAGGTTTGGGCACATGCTTGGAAGGTAGTGTTACTTTTAAACTCCTCACTTGGGCCATGGAGGTCCAGCATTCTTTTTTCTTTTAATATTTTTCTACATTATTGTTGTTGTTTTTTTATTTACAGTAAGAGCAGCATGGTGAGAATGCCAAGAGAAGATATCCCAGTTAAGAAATGCACCTGTTGTGCTGAAGCCTGGCCTAAGAAACTGTGAAGATGGCAAAGTTCAAAGACTGAAAGTACATGTTTTATTTAAAGATATTTACACATACAGTGCATCTAACACAGAAGTGCGTGACATTTGTAACTAGCCTGTGGGTGTAGATGACCCCGTGGGTGATGCCATACAGTACAGGGCTCTGACCTAGTGGCGTAGCTAGGTTTTGCCTGCTCCGAGTCGCTCATACTGTATGTCTGTGTCTCTATGGTGGGTTGACCGGTGCACCCATGTGGGTCGAATTACACTTCTTGGAGCGCTCTGTGCATATACTGTAGATCTACCACATTGTAAAAAGAGCTACACAAAGTGGATTTCAGCAGAAGGAGGCCTTTAAGGGGTAGTCAGTACATTTACATGCACTTAGAGGAATTCAAATTATTGGCTTAGTGCAGCTAATATTGAAGTTTTAAAAGCTATGACGACACCTTAGTCAGATTGTAATCAAAGCCAGATAAGACGGGTCTTAATTGAAGTTTGACGCCAATGTTAGCTCGACTAGTGACTGGCCTGGACCCCACCCTCCGAAGTGGCCAGAGACACATCAATATGTTGTATTGATTATTGTTGTATTGTATTGTTGCATTCTGCACATGTTCGAAATAAAGCATTCAAATCAAAATCAAATCAATACAACATGCACGTTATATGTAATAAATCAGAGTGTATAGTACGTACAAGGTGCTGCATCATTGTCATCCACATTCTCGCTCTGTGTTTTCCTCCTACTGCATCCGCTTAAACTTTGCCACATTTGTTCAGTAATTATTGTTTATCTATTGTATTGTGCCAACCACAAAATAATATGAATAATATGAAAGGACGTGTAGCGCCACCTAGTGTATGGGAGTCATGTGTATCTCACTCAATAATTTGATTTGGTTACTCTGTGTACGCTGAGACTTCTCAAACTATTAAGTAACAATAGCTCAGCTTTGATGTGCATGTAAATATACCAAGTGTGTGAAATTTAATGGCATCTAGTGATGAAATTATAGATTGCAACCCAATCAGATCCTAATTTCCATATATACATTAATAAAATTAATACAATTAAATTCATAATGGATTTTTTTTTTAAAGTCATTGTGTACATTGTCATTTCAAACATTTAAGTAAAGTTCATGGAATTGAACAAATTGACGGCTGTAATGACTAATCACAGGCAAGAATGTCACACTGTTAATAGAAGCACAATAGAAGGTGATGATGATAATGCTCTGGCGTCCAGGATTATATGTAGTTTACATTTGCAACATGGACTCGAAGATAAATGACTCATTCTGATGCAACACTCCCTCTCAACAATTCACTTTCAGCTGACTATACCCAAATGAAAAGATAAATATGAATATCATGTTCCCTTTCTGCAAATGGATCCCCTGACTCTTACACACTGGTACTTTAATGCACCTTTGATTTTCAAGTATGTCAGATTAAAGTTAAGTTAAGTTAACCACTGCCTTCAAGCAAACACTGCTGCATAGCATTGTGAGTAAGCACTGATCAAATGGTTGTTGTGAACTTGTACAATGTGTCCTTTAAGTCCGCCTACTCTGTCTGAAATTCAGCATCTAAAGGTCACATAGATAATTGCATGAATATAGGAACCAAACATGAACTCAATACCAAACAAGAGCATAAAAGTGAGAAAGGAGTTTTCTCTACAACACAAGCTTATTAAAATACTAAATACACACTATTCTCATCTCTCATTTGTGCAAAAATTAACATCACGATGGAGTACATATATCACACAGAACAAGATTTACAAACATTTAGAGCCAGTATTGTACAAATGCTAAACTTGTAAAGAAATTTACAGTGGCTCATTTAATTAAAAAAGAAGAAAATGAAATAGAGAGTTCAGCTCCCTGGCAGTTATAACATTAGATGTGATAGCTGTATGTTGAAAAAAAACTGTATTTTTCGAAAGATAATCAATAATTGAAGAGCTTAGTACACCTAAAGTCACAGAATTCAGTTAAACAAGGACGGAGTAATTATGTCAGTTTCATCAACAGCCTAAAACAGCTGTGAAGCAATGTGTTCTTTAAAAATAGACTGTGTATCAGAAGATCTTTGTTTAACCATGCGTGTTTCCACCTGTGGTCCACTGTTTGTGAAGTTGCAATGAACACAATGTACATTTACAGCTGCCTTCACCCACCAACCAGCCAGATATATGAGATCTTTTAAAGTCTGGGCATGCTGTCATCTACATGGAGTACTACACTATTTTATTTTTTTTCTTAATTGGGTGTTAAGCATAATCGTCTACCATCTGTGTCCTTCTCTTCAATGCCATCTCTGAACAAATTGTAATTTGCTCCTGTCCATTACCTTTACAAACATACACTCTGGCTTTTCCTTTCAAAAGCAACAAATTGCAGAAATACTCAGAGTTGTAAGGTGAAAAATAGAGGCGTAACATGTATTTTATTGCTTACACCCGCATTTAAAACATGGAGCTACTTCCTTCATTTTGTCCATTATGTGTAGCGATAAAATGCCACAGCAGCTCCAGTGCTGTCTGTCTCTTCATGGAAGCAGAGTAAATATCAGGAAATTATTACTTGGAAATTGGTGCCATTTATTTACCATGCCAAGAAAAGCTGGAAAACATATAGCCAAGGCAGCATGCTGCATTGTGGGAGCTTGGCAACTCTCTTAGGTATGAGCGTGTTATATGGCTGAATAAACAAGATAACAAATGGCAGGGATAGGAAGTGAAGAATAAGAAAATAGTTTATTTCTGAGGCCTGTTTTTTGACTAAAGCAGCATTTAAAAGCAAAAGAGTTCACTTATTAAAGCAATAAATTACTATAAAGAAATAAACAAATCTAACTGAATCACCTTTAAACGTCACTTACTAATGTATGTAATTCAATTCACAGCTACACCACAGGTTCTTCGCTGCATTCTTTGTGCATCTCCCTTGAGACACTTTGAAAATGCAATCACTTTTCGTTCCTTTCAGTTCTTTAGATGCATTGTATTTGCCAACACTTGCAAATTCAGATCTTACCTGACATGATCAGCTCAAAAATGTGACTTGAACTGCTTAGCACAAGACGCTCCCTGCTCCTCTGAAAGACAATCTTCCGACGTGAAATCTTTCAGTGTCGTCAACAGTCAAGGCTTCACATCACACTAAAGAGGATAAGGATTAACACATCAAGAAAAGCATTTGCGATCGTACAAATGCTCATCATGGATATATAGCAGATTTTAGATGAGCACAGAAAAAAAAAAATCCCTTCTGTACTCATGCAGAGCTTGAAGTTTGCAAAGAGTATGTGATAGAAAATGTGAGGATGCACCCAAAAGAGTGAGATCACATGTTTTTTGGGCAATTATTGTGTATGCATATTAATATAAATCCATGTACATGTGCTTTATCTCTTGTCTTTCTTTTTAACATTAATCCTCTGTTTTCAATGATTGTTCCTATAAAGAACATGAGTGGTTTCCATATTATGTGAAAGATATCGTCCTTTTCATACAGTTTACATGTCAGATAGTCCAGAAATATACTGTAGACTGTATTATAAACGTTATGGTATTGTATCCTTGAAGGGGGTTTATCAGATATCCAATTGAAAAAAATGAAAGACCTTTTCTGTTACCATTCCATACAATTTCCTCTTCTATTTGTCACTGGCCATGGAGGTTTCTACCACAAAGAATTCAAGTACACAACCTTCATGAAACACAAGATCCTGCATTGAACCAGATGTTAGCTGGCTAATATTATAAATCTGCTTCTTGATACAGGCCCCAGATCTACGTTAGACAAAACAAAACATCACTTTGAGATTGAAAGTCTTCTTTCTAGCTGGAGATTCAGTGTTCTCAAGTATAATAACAGTTAAGAAAGAACTCCTTAATTGTACATTATGCGCAATAAAAGGGCTAAATGTGTCATGTTTTATTGAGAAGGATAGATCATCACTTTCTGTCTGTCTGGAATGGAGATTGCAAAAACTAGTTGCCACTTGGTAAGAGTGTAGAGGACCAAAAAAAGACAGTGTTAAGAAGTATTCAGAGAATGCCTTATCTAGCCTCTATTTTGTGCCATTCTCAAGTTTCTATGACAACCCTTTTTTGAATTAGAGCCAATAATAGGATTGACCTCTCTGCTAAATACGACATTGACCTTTGACCTTTACTCAAATGGATCATTGCATCTGATGCACATTAGTTATATGTATATACCCATGTAATTTCATGGTGATATCTCAAGTATTCATTGAGTTATAGCGTGATATGTCTCTGCGGACACACACACACACACACACACACAGGTTAAATAATCTCTTCTAACCAATGCTTGGCGAGATTAAAAATAAAGACAAACATCTATTGATCTACAATATTAAATAACTTTTGAAACATTAATTCTATCAATACATTGAAATACAAGTAAAATACAGCTTCTAAACTCTTCACCATCTTTTTTGGGATGTTCAGTCTTCATAGTGAAGGTGGAAACACTCAGCTTCTGCAACATTGATTCACCAATTAAACAAATGTATTGTGACAAATGGCACTGAAAATGCTGAAAAATTGAATTTTTATCTAAAAAGGTCATGTTTCCCTCAGTTTTCTGTTTTGGTAGTAAGGAAATTGCATTTATAAAGTGATTTTCACAGATAAAAATCACTAAGTGCTGCACATAAAACGAGTGCAATAAAACAACATAAGAATATTTTATCAAATAAATAAAGGGATAAATCCATCAACCAAAAGCTTTCCTAAAAAAAAACTAACAAAATGATAATAATAATAATAATAATAATAATAATAATAATAATAATAATAATAATAATAATAAGAATAATAAGAATAATAATAATAATAATAATAATAATAATAATAATAATAATAATAATAATAATAATAATAATAATAATAATAATAATAATAATAATAATAATAATAATAATAATAATAATAATAATAATAAAAACCCATCTTCAGCAAGAGTTGACCACATGGAGGGACAGGAGCAAGTCATTCCAAAGTCTGAGACCCTGACATAACCAGTTAACAATATATAAAAGTTTATAAGCAATTCCAAAAAATGTTTTTTTTTATTGACTCTCTCCTGCTACCATTACACTTGTCTGCGGAGAATACTACACATGAATTATTTCCCCAAGAGGCAAACCAGTACTGTTAGCTAATCCATGAGCTGATACACCATTTATCCCTCCTTTTACTGAAGTATACATTATTATTTATACATTTTGTATTTCTAGCAAGACAACTTCGACTGACAGGAGCTGCTGTTGCTAGTGGGGTCAATTTGTTCTGGCTGAATGAATGAGTGGTTAGAGCACAGTACGCCATGGGTGAACGCTCCCCTCTACCAGACCTCTCAGTCACCAGACAGCAGCTATTAGTGCAGTGCCTAAGCCCAAAAGGGATGTTCCAGTTCTCATCAGGCAGTAATGAGGAGAGGGGATAGGAGGTATACAGGGCCACGTATTTTCTGCTGGTTGCTTCACCATTAATAATGTATATATAGCGTTATTCCACATACAGACTAAAATCAAAAGGCATGTATATTTTTAGCAAGTCTTTGAAATCCATTTACACTGGTGTACATGTTTTGTATGTACTGAGGGACACGAGTGCAATCTGTGTAATTAGTGAATAGTTGTGCATCAATAAATTAATGACTAAATCTCAGGTCAACTCTCAGCTAATGTAAGAAGTTAAATCAGCCTTTTAATCACTATTTGTTGGTTAATTGTTTTTAACCCTAAATATAAATACCAGGCGCTACTTTTCTATCAGTTCCCAAATGACATTTTCTTTATATCTAACGTTTCTTAAGTGATTTAAGAACATTTATTTAGAATATTATCTGCTATATCTTGCATTTTATCATTATAAATCAGGTATTTTCCTATATTTCATTAACTGATCATGATAATGTTCATTAAAGCTCAGGGTTAATATAGCAAAAACAGAAACATTGAAGAAAAAGGACCTTTTGAGTGAAATATAATAACTGAACATAAAGTGTTTTCACTGTCATTTATCAATCTTCATTGGTTTTACTGGTGAATAAATGTTGTAGAAGGTGACGGTGTTTCTACGTTTACTAGCCTAGCCACGATAGACCCACCTAGTGGCAGCACATCTAATGTGCTACAGTAGTAGTCTAGTTACGCTCAATGTAACTTTTGGCTAGATTTTCCTGAAACTGCCCGACGAATCACGGTGAAGTATAGAGTCAGAGGGCAGGTGTAACAAAGTGACGCTGCAACGATTCAGAGAGAAACAACCGGAAACAACCATATAAGAAGAACAACAATGAGTGGCGATTTCCTTTTATCAAAGATGAGTGAAGAATGTGAGAAAACGTCAGCAATCTTTAAATTCTTTTTACTGAAGCAACAACAGTTGTTAAGATCCATAATCCCCAATTTTGTTTAGTGATTTGTAACTTTCTCCGGACTCCTCTGAACTTTACATCATCCTAAAGATTACGCTGATTGGTTGTAGTACCATCCTATTGCATACAGAGGGATTTGAAAGACAACCTTTTAGCCCCGCCTCCCCTGACGATGAAGCGTTCCTAGACCTACACATGTAATGAATAGGGATAGCACAGCTAGGCTATACAGTACATTTACTGCATAGCCTCCGAATATCCAAATGGGTCAAATCTGATGACTATGAAAAGATGTAAAGTAAAGTTTGTTTTATAGCAGGTATTTACATGCATTGATGGGATTAGTTAATGTACAGGTATCAAATATTTTAGATCAATGGATTGGTCAGTGATGGCTATTTGGTTCTTCATGGGTTAACCAGTATATGGGACAAACACACAAAAGCAGGAGCATTTACCATAACTAACAGAAACACTAACCTCCCTTTGCACATAATCTGTATTTGTTGACACTATATGAGATTTAGTGCATTAATATTCTGATGTTTTACACTGGGTTTCATTCAACATGTCAGATGTTTCTAGCTATTATTGCTTCTTTTCATGGGGTCAGCATGACGCAAAATAGTGACTTTAACCTTTAGAACCCATTTAGTTCCCCTGTGTGTGTGTGTGTGTGTGTGTGTGTGTGTGTGTGTGTTGGGGGATTATGAGTCTTTTAAAGCTTTGCACATATTTCCCGCATGTCCTTACTCTATCTGAAGAAAAGAGAATGCGAATTAAATATGTATGTTCATTTCAACCCTACAAAAACAACAAAGCTAATGATAACTTTTGTACAGAACTGGATATATTTAGACACCAACACAAATTGCGTACTTTTGCCTACGTACACCATCACAATGCATCTGAAATGAAGCAAAAAAAAATTATATGATTAAAGTCGACTCTTTTCACTTTAATCTAACAAACATACTGGGTATAGCAAAAAATAAAAAATGCATTAATCATTTCCGAATTACTGTGTTAATTATAGCCCCTTTATTTTCAGAGGCGTATAAGTAATTGGACACTGACAAGAAGCTTCATGTCCAGATGTGTCCTGTTCCCTGGTTATTCTTTGACAAATGAAGCAAATAAAATGTCTGCAGTTGATTCCAGATGTTGAATTTACATTTAGTGGCTGTTCACTGAATTCTCAATATGAGGTCCAAAGGTGTCAATGCAAGTAAAAGAGGCAGTAATTCGACTGAAAAAAACTATATAAATATGTTGTTTTCATCCAATTACTTATGCACCTGACTACAAATTAGGAGAGGGAAATGTAACAAATAATATATAAGCTCCATTATTTGTTTACAACAGTGAATCATAGAGATTGTGTGTATTGTGTGTAATATACTTCACAAAAAGTGTGCTGAATATTTATGATCTTTTTGACTACTCCAGTAGGATATGGAGTGCGCTTTACATGAACTATTCTTGAACTCAAACGAATCAAAGTATGTATTTTCTGCCGCTCCTCGATTTTGTACATTTAGTCAGGGAAAAAAAATAAAAAATAAAAAATATATATATCTATATATAAGCTCTACAAAAGAGAAGAAGTTCTCTGTGCCCTGCCTGAATATTTTAACCAGAATAAGGGATGAGGAAGCTGTTTTCTGTTGCAATATTCATGAGCATGTGCAAAAAATTTGGCACAATTCCACAGTCTAGCACATGGCAGCATGAGAAGGTCAACTGTGTTTAAGGAGGGAAGTTTAAGGTGCTGACAAGTAGCAGCAGGTACATTTACAGCCTGTACGTTCACACACTGTCTTAACTACACATGTCGTCCCTGTGGCTTATTGGCCGGCAGGTGTGGCAGGTGAAAGCGTTACAAAATGTCAGTCAAGAGAGATAGATAGCGAGAGTCAGCAGAGGCCCATCGTGATAACAAGGTTTACTTGCACCCAATTAACCTGTGTATCATTGACTGTGTCCTTCCTCTCAGAGACTGATGAGCTGCTTTAAAGAGTCGAGAGCTGCTCAATTGATCGTGGTTGTTTCAGTTCTTCTATTGCGTTTTCTAATTACCTGCACTTGACTTCACAAATATAAACGACTGAGACCAGAAAGAGGGTTAATATAAGAGCCTGTATATTTTCTTTGTGTGTGTGTGTGTGTGTAGATTTTCAGCAGCATGACATGGATGCATCATACAATGTGTAAACCATGAAAAAAATGGTATGATAATATGATAATGAAAATTTTAAATCATCACAATGTGTTGTAGGTGGAGGCCTGTTGAGCCGCATTTTGTAATAAAAGCCCAAAATGTAATAATTCTTTCATTCAAATTTGTAATAAAGCCACATTTTGTAATAAACTGCCCCAATGCATTTTGTAATAAATTTTGTCGCATTTATTACATTTTGAGAAGATTATTACAAAATGCACTTGCACTTTTTTTAGTCTCTAGAAAATATAATAACATGGTGCATTACGGCTTATCTTATTTTATTTATTCTTGTACAAGTACTTATTAAGTTGCTCTTGTCCTTTGTATTTTACTGGGCTTGAACTGGGACCACAGGTTTTTAATTTCGTTTCTTTATGTTTCATGTCGAGATGACAATAAAGTCTCCTTAATGCCTTAATAACAATTCTAAAGCATAGTTTGTTTGTTAATTGTATTTTACTTTAATTTGGGCATGTATTTTAGGCTGATTTTGCCAGAAAACCCTTTTGGGGCTTAAAAGGTTAAACAATGTAAGTGTCTTCTGCTGTGACCAGATCATTTATCCACTAACATTCATTTTAAACTAATATGAAATTGCCTCAAAAGGTTAAACATTTCTACTTCCAAAATATATCCGTAATTTCAAATTGTCCATCTCTAATATGTCTAATTACCAACCAAACTATAAACCATTTGGAATGTTTCCCAAACTTGAGTTTTAATGCCACACCACCACAGCGCCCTGCTGCTCCAAAATGTAATAAATTACAAAATGCGGCTTCATTACAAAATGAAATGAAAAAGTTATTACATTTTAGACGTTTATTACAAAATGCACCGTTCAACAAGGCCTCGTATAAGCCTGTCTAGGGTTTCTTGACTCTTTGTTACAGAGATGTACTGTGTGACTCTTTTATGACTTCTGTGATCGTATGCTTTACTACGCCGAAATTAATAAATAAATAAAAATGTGTACATTTTTTTTAACATCTTTTTTTCAAGTTCCGACCCAAACTCAAATATGTAAACATGTAAATATTTGGGCTGTCAAAATTAATACAAAATTAATACATTAACAAGCAAAGCAAATGAAACATGCATATGTTTTGGATATTTTCAGCCCATTTATTTTATGCTTGTATATGTTTTGGATTAGTTCATAGTTAATGTTTTTATGAAATTTTAGCACATTTTGTTCTATTCACTTCTTTCTTGCGTCTGTTTGGTCATGCAAAATGATAATATAGATTAAGAAATAATATTAAATCTTAATTGAAATTAATCCACAGCAACCCTGTAATTAGTCTGATTAAAAATGTTAATTATTTGACAACCCAAGTAAGTATATCTACCACAAGATATCAGTAACATGAACAGGAGGTACATAGTGTTCCCACAAAAATCAAATCTGAAAACATAGCAAAAACAAAGATAAATAAATTAAACAGATACATGTACATATATACATTCATCCTGGTATTGAGTGGTAAATGGATGTTAGAGTCATGAGAAATTCCTTATTCTATAAGTTTATATATATTGTAGAAAAGGCTGTCATGCTTTATTGAATTTTGCACTTGATCCTGCCAATATACACATCTCATCTTTTCCATATGTAAAAACCTCATGAGGTCTGCAATCCATTGATCATGTGTGGGAAGGGTTTCCTGTTTCCACCTCAAAAGTATGAGACGTTGTGCAAGTGGAGAAGCAAATACAATAGCACTTGAATAATATTTTAAAATCTGAATGTTTGGGGGAATCACTCCAAAAAGTGCAGTCAGGGGCGAAGGTGTAATGGTGTAAATATAGATGTTCAATAGTTGTTAATATTAGGACGTGGTCAAAAGGTGTGGCTAAATTAACCAACTCCAGAGGGGGTCAAGTACCTCGATACATTTTGGCTAACGTTTCCTTGGAAATATGTAAATGGTGAAGGATCTTAAATTGGAGGAGCCCATGTATTGCATATAAAGAGGAGGTGTGTACCATACAAAGAATTGATTTACAGAGGTTGTCTGTTAAGCTCAGTGCTAGGTCGCCTTCTCAATGTGATTTTATAATTAATATGAAGGGGGTGTAGCTCTAAAAGAAAGGTGTAAATTTATTTTATTGCCCATTACTTATTACCCTTCATACATATAAAATTGTATCCAAAGTATTTTCCACAGGTAAATAAGGAAATGAAATACTTTTATACATTTTAAATAGGGGAATTTTTGGATATCAAGAGTCCATTTTAACAAGTGCAAAAATTAAGTCACCTTTAGTAAAAACTTCCTCTGCCAAAAAAACATATACATATATACATATCCAACCCCTCAAAACATCCAAGGCCGACACATACATTTCACTTTTCCAACTCAGGTTTCCAGTAAGTAACTATCATTCTGATGCTGCAGTGACTCATTGAAAACATGAATTGTACCCTCCTGTTTATAAATTGCACATCACTGACATGGTTTCATCTCAGAATCAATCACATTCTATTGTTACAGAACATACTGTCAAGCCCTGGCTGAATAAAATGTTACTTTATATAATATACCCATTTTCAATGAGTAATTGTGTCTTTCATGCCATTCAGAACCACATTGAGGGAAACGTCAAGGACGTGTACTTCAGAATAAGCAGATTTTCCAGTTTCATTCACATTACAGGCTGCTCACTTTATGTTTAGTTTTAGATGTGTTAAGATGATAGAAATATCATCTACAGTACTTTGGTACATGGGTCTATTTTTCTGTAAGGTTGTACATTAAAAGTGTAGTTTACAAATGCACCATCCTCCATCTTATATACGAATACTTCTACGAAACTGGTCCATAAAAACAGGACATGGGGCGAAAAATTAACACCAGATGTCGACTAATGTTATGAAGCAAGTGTGAAAGCACTTTGGGTTGATTTTAAAAAGAAATATTTACTCACAAGAAAGAAATTATTTTTCAGATAATCTATCCATACACATGTATATATATATATATATATATATATATATATATATATATATATATATATATATATATATATATATATATATATATATATATATATATATATATATATATATATATATATATATATATATATATATATATATATATATATATATATATATATATATATATATATATATATATATATATATATATATATATATATATATATACACTATATGTACACACACACATGCATATATATATATATATATATATATATATATATATATATATATATATATATATATATATATATATATATATATATATATATATATATATATATATATATGCATGCACACACACACACACATACATACTGTACATACATACACATATACAGAAGCTGGGAGAGGCCATGTTCATAATTATTTTTCCACATTGTTATCCCAAGATAACGAGAAAAATAAATTCAAGATACCGACAAAAAAAAAAAAAAGAGACTCGTCTATGTCTCCTTTTAAATCTACGACCTCAGCTGGATCATTGTATCTCCATCGGTGTCGAGGGGCCAGGTTTCTGCAGAGGTGCCGCAGACAAATCTTGAAATTATCACGAATTAGGAGACGTAGTGCAATCTGCCCATGATCAAAATACTACATTATCAGCTGATTGATTGACATAACAACTGTAATGTCTAAAATCTCTGATCAAAAGGATTAATAGAAAGTCAGCCAGTCACTAAATAAAGGCAGACGTGTCTTAGTTATTTTTATCAAGATCATGAAAAAATTCTTTTGTCAAATTAATTATCTCATTATCACGAGATGACAAGGTGGAAAATAATTGTTATGAACATAGTCTCTCCTGGGTTCCGTACATATACATACACACACACAAATATACATTTTTTTTTTTTATTTTCACAAAGTGTTTCATACAAATGACTTCTGTTCCAAAATCCCTTATGATTTATTTGTGTTTAAATGAGCGTGTAACATGAATGGGCACGATGGGTTGGATGCAAAATCTGGAATGAGACTGTCAATTCATGAAAAACACACGTCTGGATTAGAAAAACCACTAGGATCATCAAATTTAATAGTATCTTTGTTTATAGTGAGAGAAAAGACCAGCTCAAACCATGTTAAATGTAAAATGCACTGATACCTAGGGAGCATTTCCTGTCCCAATTTTTGAGTACAATATTTTATTCAAAGTCCAATCATTCTTGGACTGCTCAGAGAAAGAGTATATACATTTTTGCATTTATCTGAGGTCGTCATTTAATACATCATAAGGGGAAATATGTCTAGATTTGAGCCTAAAAAATTGGCAAATTGTCAGTCAGCAAAATGTAGCTAGTTCCATAAACGGACCCATATTCCAGTGGTCTAAGAGAACATCAGACTTCTGGATCTATTCTTCTCATGTTTTCAGGCTGTGAAAAGCTACCCCCTGATTATGTCCAATCATTGGTATTTTTTACACCTCTATGGGAGTAAATATATGATTGACAGCTGTAATTGCCCATTGCAGATCTGGTTTAGATAGACACAAGCAGGATGTGAAAAGTGGATGCTTAGAAAAGTGGTTTCATTTTGGTTTAAGAGGATGAAAACATGTCAGGTCATTTATATTTATGCTGTCCATACTGCTGTTGATATTTTTGTAAACATGTGGATTCAGCCTCAGCATATTTTCCATTCACCCTTCAATTCACCCAACATCCCAGTGAAAAATAACAAACCTGTAGAAAACCATTGTTTTAATATTTTAATCTGGTGTGAAAATGAACAGCAATGACAAGTTAAGTTAGAAACACAATTTACCTTAAGCATTTGTACAGGTTGAAATGTATTCTTTACATTTTAACAATTTTGCACTAACACACATGCACCCAAATATATCTGTGCTGAAGTAGACACACACACACACACACACACACTGACTTACACTGTATCCCTATACAAGTTTTTCCATGAAACTGGTATTAGTTTGATATCTGGCATATTGCCAGCTTTTTTAGCACCAATGAATTATATTGCTCCCCAGGATGTACCTAATTATGATCTCTGATAAATGCAAAAAAAAAAAAAATGATACCCTTGCTATGAGCCATCCCAAAATTAATGACTTTAGGGGCCAAAAATAGTACCAAAAGTGGGACAAGTTATCTAGGGGTTTAATTTAATTTTGAACACATGGATTGAAATGATATAATATACTGATAGAGATAAAGATAAAGTTAAATGTGATGATCCTGGTGGTTTTTCTAATCCAGACATACAGGTTTTTCATTAATCTGCAGTCTCATTCCAGGTTTTGTGTGTAACTCAGTGGAGCTACGTGAGGCACAAATCACCTGTGTCATTTTTGTGTAACACTCTTCCTTGTATATTTACTTTGAATTCCAAAATGTACTTATGAGAGACTAAAGAAATATTTGAAAAAAGCACCACCTAATGTGTCACTTTAGGCTACAATTTTTATATGAAAGGTGCTGTAGAAAAACTTTTTATTAGTCCGGAGCACTGGCATGCCATGTCAGCGAAGGTCTATTAAAACCACATGGTTCTGTTATTTTCCTCTCGCTACTTTAACCTAAACTTTCACCATTTAAAAACTATTCATTTTATTTGACACCATATTCAAGCCCAGCGAAAAATTTCATAATCTGAAGTAGCAAAAACAAACAACAAAAAAACCCCTCAGAAAATAGCTTGGCCACGCCCAGTCAAAAATCTGAATGAAAGATGGATTCAAACCTTTTTCCACTTACAAACATGAAACTTGGTACACACATAGCCCATGGTAGAATGACTAAAAAATTACATTCTGTTCCCCCAAACCCAACAGGAAATTGGACATATTGGATGGAAGTGTGGAACTCTGAAATCCCACCCCTCATCCTTTCATCATCTTCTCCTAGCGTTTACACCAAACTGCTTTAAAACCACCTACACACATGTACAGTTTTTGAATGGGACTGTATTTTTTTTTCAACATAGTCAAATGAAATTTGACACCCACACACACACACACACACACACACACACACATCCCTCATCCTAAACTGAACCAAATCCAATGAGGACTCATCCCTATTTTCAATCATGTTGCCATGACAACATCAAAACTGTGCCATAGAACTGAATGGGGTTTTGTCAGAGTCCCAGTCCTCATCCTTTCATCATGTTCTCCTCGAGTTTGCATCTAATTTACATCAAACTGGGTGAAAATCACTAACACACACGTGGGATCAAAAGTTAACAAGTCAATTTTTTATCACATATAGGATGTGGCTGTGACGAGTTCGTAACAAAGCGGCCATTTTCAGACATATGTGTGCACGTGTCTCACAGAATGTTGGATTGAGTGCACGATATGATGTCCTCCACTCTCAGGTGGTCTCGGCGATCGCAAGGGCCTAGAATACTGTTCACATTTTTACTAGTTATCATCATCATCATCATTATGAACTAAGTCACTTCAGCTTCAAAATGTCTAAAATCTCCGAATAAGTCAGTCCGATGACATGCGCTTAGAGAAATTCACATTATTAACCTCCAGTTAAGTCTATAGCTCGATTACTGCCAATAGATGTGCATGTAAACATGACTGTATAGCAGAGGTGGGTAATTCCAAGTCCATCAAGTCAAAGTCCTGCCATGTTTTGGTTCAAACCTGAACCAGCACATTTTGATGAGTACAATGCCTCACCCAGATAAATGGAATAATTAGTGGAATCACCTGTGAACAGGTTTGAACCAATACATGGTTGGACTTTGACCTGATGGACCTGGAATTACCCACCTCTGCTGTATAGTGTTAAATAAAAACAACAAATATAGTGACTTGCCTGATAAAGTGTTAAAAGAATTAACCATGGAGATGTTTTGTCTCACCCATTTATTATTTAAGCTACTTCTTTGAATTCATCATGTTATTATTGCCCGGTACTTTCATATGATGTTTGACTTTAAGAGGCTACTATACTACTTATCACAACTAGGTTGCTCTTTTTAATGTCATTCTACAAAAATGTTTTATTTCTTTGCACTTCTAACATATTTTCCAGGACTAAATGCAGTATAAAAATGTGAAAGCACAGAGATGAAAGCTAAATAAGCACAGTAACCTTCAAAAATGAAAAACCTCAACAGTGATTTTGACATTCAGACCTGATGTCATTTTATCACATCAGCTAAATTTAAGAGCGCAGGAAACCATGCTTTAATCCACATTAAAGCATAAAAAAAAGGAAGAACCATCCCATTTCTATTAAGATTAATGTTACTACTGCATTCAATCTACATTTATTTTACCTTTTCTCATCTATTCTGATGTCGAGGAAAGACGTCATCTGTTCATTACATTTATATCAGATATTGCAGCCTATGTTTTAAGGCTGCAAATGAACCCCTGACATTTTAAGGCAATCTGAAGTCTAGTGCAGTACCAGTTTAAACAGCATAGTATTCATGTTTTTTTTTTTTTTTTGGACTGAAAGGCGGTGCTTCAAGGGGGAAAATATTTCATGGAGATTGCCATTTGATTTGAAGAACAACGTAGATGGACACACTGATCTGATTGCATGAATACATGAGAGTCACTGACATTTAGGAAGGTGAAATATAGTAAAATATGACTTTTAGCTGGAGAAAAACACCCATATGTTAAACAGTGGTTTCAAGAATAACATTAAATATTATGATAAATAATAGCTCATTAAGTAATACATGTTTTTAATTAAAACACTAATCTGCAATTATGATCTTTAATGCAAAAACTTGTCCTCTTGGATGTTTGATTTTTTTTGTTGTTGTTGATTATTTTATTTTTAATATTGATTAGAGGTGTAAGAAATTACCAGTTATGCAGCATATTTCATTTAACAATAATGTATCGATATTAAAAAGTACTGTATTGATTTTCTTAGGTATTCATTCAAATGTACGTTCACCTTTGTTTTTTGGTTTTCTTTTTTGTTTATTTATAGTGCAGGACCTTAAACTGTAATCTTTGTAAAACAGATTAAAAAAATATTTAGTTATTTAGTGTGCATTTTTTGTACTTTTAAAGCTTCTTGTTAGAACTGTATCCAAATCATGCACTTTAAGTTTTTACAGAAGTAAGTTTTGTGATGGCTCATTAGATCATGTTCTAATCAAATATAAATGTGTTTAGTATTTGTGGTGTTATTACATTTTTCCACCAAATAATCTTAAACTGTCACCGTGTACTGATCTAAAATGTTTAATAATCCATTAAAATTATATTTTTCAATCTAGACTGATTTTTTTTGGTCTTTTTCTGCTGTGTATTTGATTGGGGAACAAATATATGATGCCTGACAGTTGATTTACAAACTTTCAGGTGAAGTTTCATGACTTTGGTCTTAGTAGTTGCAGAGCAATAGCTGTTTAAAAAAAAAATTCTCCTTTTTTTTTTTTTTTTAAAAAGGGGGAAAAAATTCTATTTGTTACCTACTTTCCTATCTGCTCATTTGTTGTTGTTTTTGTTTGTTTGTTTGATATATGTATATGTTTAGTAATTCAATAATTTATTATTATTATTATTATTATTATTATTATTATTATTGTTATTGTTATTAGTATCATCATTTTTGTACTATGCACTCTATTGCTATAAGATTAATTCAGGTTAATGGGGAAGTGAAGAAGGGGTAGGATTAAATAAACTTATGCTTCATCCTACTCCTTTTCAGACATGTCCTTCTGTATTATTATTATTATTATTATTATTATTATTATTATTGTTGTTGTTTTGATTATTGTTGCATTCTGCACATGTTCGAAATAAAGCATTCAAATCAAATCAATTTGGGTATTAAGGAGGAATTTGCCAGAAAACCCAATTGGGGCTTAATTGGTTAAAAAAAAGAAAGAAAAAAAGAAAATATGACCTTGTTAACAGAATTGTGATACATTGCGATGTATTATATCATGATCCTATTATTGTGAATAATACACGCCCTAATATTGACGTTACTTAGGTAAAAACCTGAACTGTTTGTGGAAACGATTAATCATTAAGTCTATTTGTGTTACCAAATATGATTACATTAAGAGTGGAGTTGATATTTGATATGAAATTATTCAACCTGCATAAGCAGTTCAACAGCAGATCAATCACCATAATCACTAGGCCTCAGATCCTGAGTCCACATGACCTGAGCCAATGAAGACTGCATGGGTCCGGTTTAATCATCTCCCCTTCAGTGGGTCAGAACAGACTCACAATGTGTGCTCAATACCCTAATGAGGTTTAAAGCATCTCATTCATTATCGCATTTAACACTCAAAACTGTAAACAGCTTCGTCCAGCCTATCAATAAAGCACATCAGTGTTTCTCATCCCACTGATCTCCAAAAAGTCTCTTGACTAGTCAGGGATTCCTCATTAGTCAAATAAAGAAACCCTGACAGACCTTTTACTGCCGGCTTCAACAGGAGATGCTCCGTAATAAGCCCTTGGTGTTGACCATTAAATCAATACAATTTGCTCTAACACGAGGTGCTTGAGCAAACACTGCAGCAACAATTAGGAAATAAACAGTCAATGACATTAATTGATAAAGTACCTCTGTAGTCTGTGAGTTTCTAAAAAACCAAAAAAAAACAGGGTGGAGGTTTGGGATTGAATGGCTAATGCATTTCAAAGTCAACTAGTCTAAACTATAGACATTTTATTTAGATACACTTACACGTCTACTCTGGAGGGTTAACCCTTATCGAAACAGACTGCGATTATTTACCGCATTGCTTTCTAATAGTGGATGGAAAAGGCTAGGGTTCAGTTCATACAGTATGGCCACATCCTCTTGTTTGCGAATGCATCACTTTAGGTTATAAAAAAATATTATGGAGTTAACTTTAAGGTTATGAAAATGGAGATTATCATTTGGACATTTCATTCATTCAGACTGGTGTTTTCTGAGCCTGAATATGTTCATTTTTAAACTCAAATTGCTACAATTGTATTATTGGGTTTAAAACTTTTACAGTAATTTACATATGTACCTTATTTTCCAGACTATAAGGCGTAATTAAAAGACTAATTTCGTCCGAAAATAACAGTGCACCTTATAATCCAGAGTGCTTTATATATATATATATATATATATATATATATATATATATATATATATATATATATATATATAAATATATATATATACATATATGAATTAATACTGGTAGTGCTTGGTGACTTGGAATTGTGACCTTTGATCTCATAATTTTGACTTTTGATTTCATAATTTTGACTATTTCATAATTCTAACTTTTTATGTCATGATTTTGACTTCACTTAATGCGCCTTATAGTCCAGTGCACCTTATATATGAAAAATGCTAAAAAATAAACCCTTCATTGACAGTGCACCTTATAGGCCACCTTTCTCGTCCATTCAAATGTACAAAAAAATTGAAGTACTGTAAAGACCGTATATCTAAATGAAACTCATTCACTTCAAACAGCCCGACTTCATTGAACAAAGAACCTTTTTTTTTTTTTTTTTTTTTAAACCTTCCATGTTACGCAGGTTACTCTGCTATGTGTACAAAATCTAGGCTGCAGATTGAAACCAGATGAATAGTCTTTGTTTCACCCTCTTCTCTGAACAGAAAGAACATTCAGTGGTGGTTCATGTTCCTCTCTGGGGGTAGTGTCTGGTTTATCCATCCTGGGCGACTGGTGAAAAATGTCTGATTCATAAATAACAGAGGATAAGGTCTGTAGATGCAAAACTTTGATTATTGATTTTGTTATTCAGTTTCCACCTAAATTGTATACAGTACACAGCACGTCTTATAGGAGTGTTTCGTAGCAAGACAATTACCTTTATGGAGGTGATGTTTTTGTCTGTTTGTCCCTCTTTTAGATAGCAAGATAACTCAAAGACCTATGGACAGATTTTGATGACATTTTCAGGGTAGGCTGATAATGGGGAGATCTGGAAATGATTTGATTTTGGTGGTGATCTGGGGGTGGGGGGGGTCTACCTTGGCAGAGGTCTTCGCTGTCAGAGTGCTTTTCTAGTTTTAAAAAGTTATGGATGGATTTGGCTGAGATTTTCAGGAAATAGTGATATACTGTAGTGATACTGGGACAAGGAAGAAGTGAACATTTGGTGGTGATTGGTAGGGGGCACCCGTGTCTTTTTATTTATTTTTTTATTTTTTTGGGGGGAGGGTCTGCCTCGGCGGAGTCTGCTCTATCCAAGTGCTTTTCTAGTTCATTATATACCACCCACTTATAGACCAGTACTCAGATCCCTCAGGTGCCCACTTTGCTATTGCCAACACATCAGCTTCAAAGTCCCCCTGCTGCCTAATGTACACCACCCCCACCCCACCCCCACCCCCCCACTGACATCTTCAAGACTAATGAGATAATCTAAATTAATATAACTTTGCCCGTCAGTGGTTAGAATCTTATGGGTCAATACACAGAATACACAGAATTTTTTTAAGTCCCTTGAATACGTCTTAGATACATCTTTATTAAAATGGAAAAAAAGCAATGATAATTTTTTTAATGATCATTATGATCATGTCTTAAAATCCCATAACCATGTAATTATTAAGAGCAATCACTATATATATTGTTATATTATTATATACTATAAATATGTAAGTATATGTTTTGTTTTGTAGTTTAAATGTTTTGTCCTGGGCCCCCTCCTAATAAGCTTGCAATAGTTTCCATGCGTCACCCCTTTTGCAAATAAGTACTGTAATCTAAATAATTCATAAATGATTGTATATACTAAAATGAAAATGAAATAACCATCCAAATGTAGTAACAACCATCTTCTAATGAGCTAAACAATGATGGAATGAGTTTATTCTAAAATTGTTTTGAATGTATTCATGTCATTAAGTTGAGATAATCATGACCGATATTTCTTTTTTGGCAACCTATCAAGTTTTATATTGATATTGATTTGATTTTAGGCCAAGAACAGCAAAAATGTCAACTATGTTACCCTGTAAAGGAAACTCAAAAAGTTCCTTAATTATATATTGCCCCATCTGGGATACATCTACAGTGCTTGGACATCATTTATTTATTATTTTTCTGTTTCAACGGAGCTACTAAGATTTGAGTTCCCACACAGTTTATCCAATAAATGAGTCATATCTACTTATATAAAGGTTATTTGCATATATAAGAAAACTAAGTGTAGAAAAAGCATTAAAAGCTACTGTTACACAGGTACATCTCTGGAATAATCAGGAACAAAACTTAAAAAAATTGTCAGTTTCATTTAAAATGATGTATAAATCTAGTATAATTACATATAGCACATTATCTGAATAAGTGAATATCTACTTATAATGTAGAAGAATACATAAAATATTATTGGAATAAATGAAAACACTATCATGATAAGTAGATATTATTACATCTATTAAATACTGTATTTGTTGTAAATATTTAAAGTGCATAGAAATATAGTTTATATTAAAAATAGGTGATAAAGGTACGGTAATAAAAAAAAAATCGAAACAAGTGTATGTGAATAGTTTGCATGGATGCTTTGTGTTGTTGGAAAATAGATGTATGTTAATGCAAAGGATGTGGAATTGAAAAGATGACGGAATCCTGTACATTAACCTCCCTCCATCACTTATTGCTGGTCACTTTTAACACTTTGATCAAACTGTACCCGTTTACTGTTAGCATTTTTATACAAAGGTGTAAAGTAACTCAGTAAAAGTACTTCATTACTGTACTTAAGTAGATTTTTTGGTATCTGTACTTTACTTGAGTATTTATTTTTTACATTTACTCCCTACATTTTTGTATAAATATCTGTATTTTATACTCTTTACATTCTCAGAATAGACTTGTTACTTTTACAAACTGAACAGATGTGACAGTACGAACATAAGTCACTTCAGAAGAAAAAAAAGAGAAAGGAGAAACTGTGACTTTATATGTTATAGTTATACAACTATTCTTCATCATAATTTTGACTTTTTCTCTGAAAATTATGCATTTTTATCTTGGTTTTTTTTTTGTTTTTTTAATCTCATGACTTTATCTCAATTGTGACTTTTCTTCCCCCATTTTTCCAAAGTGTCCTGCCCATATCCACAAAACTGAGTAACTGACTCGATCAAACACATCATCTACACACTAACTCACCTTTAACAGCTTTATTTTTTAATTATTTTGAAACTTTTCTGATTTCATTTTCCGATTATTGCATTCATGACCAAAAAAAAAGCAGTTTTACTTTTTACTTTTGTGCTTTATTACAATTGAGAAGTTGTAGAAGTAGTTACATCAGTACTTATACTTTTACCAGAGTATTTTTTCACACAGGTAGCTGTACTTCTACTTAAGTACAGAATGTGAGTACTTTGACCACCTCTGGTTTTATATTAAACCAGATTATTAATTATATATTTATTATTATATTAAACCATATTTCTATTATGTTTATTTCATGTGTGCACTTTATGGTGAAGCTTTATAATCTCGTACTTTGTATAATGACAATAAACGCATTCCATTCCATTCCATTCCAGGCTGTAGTTATACTCCTTCCCATTCCTTTTTGAGTGACCATGTTGTATGGTATTTTGTTATTTGATGATTTTATGTGCTAAAAATAAGCTAAAGTAACTATAAAGTCATATGTAGACTCTGGACACTTGTACACTGGTATTATGTGAAGTGCAAGGATTTTTTATTTTTTTTTTTATGTCAAAGAGAATTAGCTTTGGAGCAGTGAGACATTACAGAACTAGCATTACTGAAAATAGTAAAATAGTAGCTTCCGATTTAATAGAATACAGTATTTGTTGTCATGTCGATTTGGATCAGCTTGCTACATTTCTCTGGAGGTAGCTTCAGTTTTCATTTAGAAGAACTGGCAACCGAGCTCACTCACTACAGCTTATGAAAATGTGAAAAAAGGAGAGAAAAAAATCTTAACACTTCGCCTGAGGTAAAAAATAAAGGGTGAGAAGAGGACAAAACATCAAATCTAACTACTAGAATACCTGGGGGGGGGGGGGGGCCTTATCAAAGCCTCCCAGTCAGGTACCTTACCAAAAAAAAAAAAAAAAAATCATGAACACTACATCCTCTTCACCTAACTTACTCTTACTTCTGGAAGAAAGCAACGGGGGGTTAACCAAAAAAAAAAAAAAAAAAAAAAAAAAAAAGTGTCAGTTCTTGGGGTTGTGAGGATTAAAGACTGTAAGAAGACCCGAGATGATGAGAAGCGAGAAAGCAAAAGAACGACAGGGACTGTGTGATGAAGCCTTGCAGTGGGGGCAGATTACTTGCATCTATGGCGCTCACACAGATTTTATGAAGCCAATATCAAAGCAACAGCTGGAGGAAAAGGCCAAGCAGAGACACTTCAGGACACTCACATAAAGGGAATAAGAAATGCAATCTCCGTAATAAAGGAGGAGCACAGTAACATCTGTGTCTACATGTGAATGCTGTCAATATATTCATGCTCATTCACCACCCGCCCACTGCTTCTGTAACTTTAAAGGAAATTTCCCTGGAAACTCTCTTGCCGAACTCTTGTAGGCTAATATTTTATACAGTAGCATACTAAAAACCCTGGGATGAATTCAGAAGCCCTCTGATTGAGGACATCTTAAAAAATGCAAACCCCATCAAAGAGCTCCACTCTGAATCCATATGAAGATGCATCTGGCTTTGAATGAAACTTTTTTAACTTTGTTTTTTCCTTCTCTGTCTCTTTCCTGGATGTAGTTTTGTTATAAAAATGCTTTATTTACTGGTTTCTATCAGGGTTTATTATATTATTTTACTTATTTATTTAGCATTTTTTAGTGTAAATTTAAGTTACATTGAACATCTGAATATTGAATTTAAAAGGCATTAACCTTTTTTTTTTTTTTTTTTACCATTTTTTGACCATTTTTGTCATTTGTGAAATAACAGGATCAGAAAATGTCTTTTGTTGCTTTTCGACCTTTTTTCAGGAACAACTTACATTAACTTTAAATATATGACCTTTAATTCTTCTTATTAATATTATTGGATGTAATAAATGTGTTAGAATAAAAAAGAGACTTGAATTTTTATTATGAAAAGCAACTGTAAATTTTAAGGATTAGATTATAGAAATAAAATTTCAAGCATTTTACATATGCTCAACCATTTTTGTTCGACTAGATCATTCCATGACTGTGTTCCTGCCTCATTTCTTACCACACATACGCAGATGACACACAACTTTATATTTCCGTGTCATCACTCGATTACAGTCCTTTACTGACACTGAGTAAATGCATTCATCAAATCACTGAGTGGATGTGCCAGAACTTCCTCCAGCTTAATGCGGACAAAACAGAAGTGATTGTTTTTGGCCCCAAAAAAGAAAGGTCAAAGGTCAGTGCACACCTTGAGTCCATGTCACTAAACCCCACAAACCAAGCCAGAAATCTGGGTGTAATTATTGACTCTGACCTGAAACTTAACAAACATTTAAAAGCCATTACCAAATCTGCCTATTACCATCTAAAGAACATTGCTAAAATCAAGGGTCTTCTGTCCAAACCAGACACAGAAAAACTCATTCATTCATTCATTTTCAGTAAATTAGATTATTGCAATGGTGTCTTCACTGGTCTAAACAAAAAATCAATCAGGCAGCTACAGCTGATCCAAAACGCTGCTGCCAGAGTCCTGACCAGTACCAGGAAACTGGACCACATCACACCCGTCCTCAAATCCTTACATTGGCTTCCTGTGGGTCAAAGGATAGAATTCAAAATCTTACTCCTGGTCTATAAAGCACTAAATGGCCTTGGACCCAAATACATCCTAGACCTACTGGTTCCTTATGAAGCATCCAGAGCCCTGAGGTCATCGGGAACAGGTTTACTGTGTGTTCCAAAGATAAGGACGAAACAAAGTGAGGCATCATTCAGTTACTCTGCTCCTCACCTGTGGAACAAACTACCTGGATACCTGAGGTCTGCTCAAACTGTCAGTTCATTTAAATCAGGCCTGAAAACATTATTGTTCACTGGAGCTTTTACTTAGATTATTATTTGCTTTAAAATGTTTTTATGTCTTGATTTTAATTGTCTTTTAATGCATCTTTATCATTTTAATTTTCTTCTGTTTCTGTTTTTGTGTAAAGCACCTTGAGTTGTCCTGTACATGAAATGTGCTATACAAATAAATTTGCCTTGCCTTGCCTTGCCTTGCCTTATTTTTAATAATTTCTCATCATAGTCGTAGTGTCGCATACACCGAGAGGACGAAGAATAAGAAATCAAACCTGAAAAAGTTGAATCAGAGAAAAAGAGACAAAGACATCGATTAAATAAAATCAGCTGAGAGACTCAAAGTGGGTTTTACAGTTTTTACAGCCCTGGTGCCTTCAGGTCTGGTTCATTTGGAGCCACGACACCACGCTCACGGTGCCACCTACAGACTAGCCCGTCCCATCAACCCGGTTCAGACCAACCACGGACCCGGGCTCAGACTCGACTGGACGCACACCAGGACTACTGGTGGACCTTCGATCAGTTCGCTGATTCGCTATGATCAGTCGGTGGGATTAGTTGAGCTGCTGATGTACAAAAAACTGAGCATTTTCATTCCCCTCCAACTAGAAATGTATCAAGAGAAAAGGAGAGAGGATGTTTATTTTTCATAATTTAAGGGTCTCTTCACATAAACACATGCTTGTGTTGGAAAGACATTAAAAAGTGCATTTTGCATGATATATCCCCTTTAAGATTTTAGTTCATCCCATTAGAGCCCTCCAAGATCAAGCCCCTCTACATAGACATAGACATAACGGAGCTCTGAGACCCTACTCTCCCAGAGGCTCTTGGCGGTTTCACAAACCCACTTCAGGATCTGAGGAAAGAGCCCTTTTCAAGCTAGTGTAGAACACAAGCCTGTAGAACACACTACCTGGAGTCAATTGACTCCTTTAAGAAAGAGCTCAAAACTTATCTTTTTAAGCTGGTGTTTAGTCCAGGTTGATGTTTTTATGGCCTTTTTATTGTGCTTTCTATTTTTATGATGGTTTTGTCTATCTCACATTTTTAACATTTTACTAACATTTTATGCTATGCTGTAAAGCACTTCGTGATTTTATCTGTGAATGGTACTATATAAATAAATCACTTATTTACTTACTTCTCACCCCCGCACCCTCTCAACCCTGGTCCTATATGACACATTTACAGAGGTGGTAAATTGTGTACTCAAGTGTCATGAGCATGGATTTCTGTTGTCATGTTTTGGATATTTTTTGTACATCTTCTTGTTTTTCTGTCATTGTTAGTGTCTGAGGCTTTTATTTTGTCATGTTGTGCACTTTGTCTGCTTTACTTCCTGTCACGAGTGTTTCTCCTCCCTGTTAAAATCCTCTCATGTGTTTCACCTGTATAAACCTCTTGCGTCCTCTGTTCAGAATTTGTCTGCCTGGTCTGCGCTAAATGAGCATTATATCTCCTGTCCTTGTTTTGCCAGTGAATGACTATTTTTGGCATTTTGGATTCTGTCTGTTGTCTGCTCCCCATCTGGTGTGCCGTGTTGCATTGTTGTCTTGTTACTGGACCGTTTGCCTGACCCTGACCCACGAGAACGCCTAACCCCTGCGAGCACTTCAAATATTATCGGATCTTCAGCTTGAATTCCATCTGCTCCTTGAAAACACCTTTTTTATTTCCCTTTTGGATGCTAGGTTTTTTGTGCATGACCCTTGCCTGTGCTCTGACTTCCATTCTGCCCTCTCCCCTAGTTGTTGATTCTAACGGTGAATTGTTTTCCCTGGCGATCAACAGGACAGCAACGTTTTCACATTCTAATTATTTTGTGAATCTTAATAAACTTTGTGTCCCGAGTCCTGCACTTGGGTCAGTTTGTTTCTTGACTACTTGTCATTAAGTAAAAGTACAGCTACTTGTATTTAATTAAAAAATAGAAGTACTGATTCAGCTCCTTTACTTAAGTAAAAAAGTACAACGTCTGAATTGTAAGAAGGTACAAAAGTAAAAAAAAACAAAAAAAAACTTTTTTTTTTACCATGAATGAAACAATACTTATTTAACCAAGAAAAAAATCATTTATGTTCCCATTTTCTAATTCCATAATGAATGGTACTGACCAGCATTCTGCACCACATCTGTTACCTGACAGGTAGCCCAGAACCAGAATCACTTTATCGTCATTGCACACATTTATGTTACAATGAACTCACTAAACATGTAGAGACAGGAGGAAAAAAAGTGACTTTTCACTGGTAAAATTAAACAAAATGCAGGCACTGCAGGCAAGGATGTGAAAACATAAAAGAAGATTGGAAAGTTTGTAAAAACGTAGACATGTGCAGGACTCTGGTACTAATCCTGTGCTCCTTCTCTTCTCCATTTATTTCCCCCATGAACCAACTTATTTTATGTACCATTACATCTGTTTACTATGAAAAACAAAATTATTCAGAGAATGTAAGGAGTATAAAGTACAGATATTTATGCAAAAATATGAGTAGAAGTTAAAAAAAAAAAGTACCTTGAAAAACATTCAAGTACAGACAACTAAAGAAATCCAAGGTCATACAGTAAAATGGTAGTAGTCAAAAAATAGCAAAGTAGTCAGAACAAAAAAAAAAAAAAGAGAAATAAAGTAAAATGGTAAAAGCAAATAAAGATTTTTAAAAATAGCATAATAGTAGAAATATATTGCATCCAACACATAAGATATGGACATGTATGTAATATTAATATTTGAGAGTACACAAGTATATATTACAGAGCAAAAGGTTGTACGTTTTTATTTAACTTAACTCATTATTATCTGTTTATTGTTCTCTTTATTGCCTCCACAATAACTTAAACTTATGTAATATACTCAGAGTAGATTATTTTGTCATTCCTGACTCATATCCCGGTAGTGGATCTTAAGTCAATTTAATACTGTGGTCAAATTAATTTCCTGTGGAAGTTAATCCACCCTAAAATAATAGAAAGTTCACTCACAAAACTCAAGTGAAGACATTATATACAGTAGATTTCTCTCATATGTGACATTTCTGTGTTGTAAAAATATATCATGTTGAATAAACAATACATGCATGTATTATATTTCTCTGACATTAATGACTTGGGGTTATTTCATATGTAAATTCTATGCAACTGAGCTGCGACCAATCATGAAAAAATAGATTTTTGCTGAATGCATGATGAAATGTAACAAGCAAAAACAATGTTATACAGAAAGTTTTTACATATTAAGATAAGATAAGATAAGATAAGATTTCCTTTATTCGTCCCGCAGTGGGGAAATTCACATGTTACAGCAGCAGAAGAGGGCATCAGTAAAAAAAAAAATTAATTAAAGTTAATTATTAATTAACACATCTTCTATTTATTCATCTGAACAACATGCTTATTATAAACCTGGGGTCTCAAACCTATTTTCTTTCTGAGCCCATATTCAACCTGATTTGATCTCCAGTGGGTCACACCAGTAAAATAATAGGGTAATAACAACTCTGAATTTGTGTTTTAGTGCAAAAAAAAAAAAACATTATATTTTTGAAAAATACTTGCTATATAAACTATCCAAACAAAAATTATGTGAACCTGAAAAAAAATTACATTTCTATAAAAAAAAATGCAATTTTAACCAACTTATCATTTCTATACATTATGGATTAGTTCTATGAAGACATTAAACACATAGTAACGGAAACTCCAAATTCCAAATTCAAATTCCACTTAATTTGCTTTAAACCTTTCAGGTCATTCATGTTTTATTGTTGCAGGATAGTTTGAAAATATATATTTTTTTTTAATTAAATGTAATTTTTGCACTAAAACAAAGACAAAAATGTGAAGTTGTCATTATTTATTGGCCTTTTTTCCACATCAAACGGATCCATTATGTTTAGTTGGTTATAATGCTGTTTTTACTGTATATGGAACCTGAATTAAAATGATTTGACAACTTTGACTATGAAATGTTTTCACTTTGCAAATTTATCCCACAGACTGGATCGGAACTTTTTGGTGAGGCCGCATTTGGACCCAGGGCCACATGTTTGTGACCCCTGCTGTAAACATTAACAATTAACACTGATGTTTAGATGTCAATACAACACATTAATAGTTTAATTGTGAGTGTAAATACATTATTTTGAGGATTGTTTTGTAGATATATTTGGGTGGCAGAAGGTGCGGAGTCATTGGACCTGAGAAGAATACAACCTTATACATTAAAAGTTCAAGGATGAGTGTTGATGACGCATGAAATGAACCAGTTTTGACAACTTTAATAACTAACAAGATGCTTGATCAGCTACGACACTGCAGTCAAATACATGCATAATACATAATATTCTCTGTCTGTGGGTTTCTTAGTTAAAATGCATACAGCGCAGTGTAAAATCACCTCCGTCTGTGTTTCACTTATAAATCTATCACTATTGACAATATGGACCATTACAAGAAGCAACATATCTGAGTAGGAACATTAAAACATCAAGGAATGGATTATTCTGCTAGCTTTTACTTGGATGTTTATTGGAGATTTTATACATTTCACACAGATTGGATGACACTTTTAATTCTGTTGCACCTGTTAAAATGACAATAAAGATATTCTATTCTGTTCTTACCATCTTTAACATGCAACACATAACAATTAAGTGGTAATCACGTTGCACATATGTACAATGAGAATTATAAAGAATTACATTTTTCTGCCCATCTGCTTCTGTCGGAAATTCAACATCTATGTAAACATCGAAGAGACAAGCAGCTCTGCTCAAAGCATCCACGCACTCAAGGTCATATTTATGGATATTTTATGAACACCAGTGACAGATACTTTTATGGCATTTCTTATTTATTTATTTATTTATTTTTCTACTTCTAGGGGAAGTATGTGTACCATTTGCATTATATTTTATATTTATGTTCAGGTGCCTCAGACACAAATAACACACAATGCCACGCTTTAAATGTGACCATCCACTCCGGCAATATTCACTGAAGCGACTGCCTACAGCCTGTTAGACTACACATACATGCACATTTACACAACAGTACACAAGGTCAGATGGAATGAACACATACGATCATGACGACACTCGTGCACACTGCTTGGAGCAAGTGCAGAAGCACATGCCAAGCTGCCAAGCTCCATCTTTGTTAGTGTCAACACTTTGGATTAAAAGGCTTTAATATGAAAGACAGCAACTATAGCAACACGTGAAAAAAAATAACATAATGGGTCTGAGAGGTTGGAACAGAGGTACAGATGTTTGAAGAAAGAAGAAGGACGACTACAGGGAGATACATGGGCGAGCACACAGAGGTAATTCAAGGTGCTTTATATATAAGGCAAAGAAAGGGTTGAATTTAAAATGTGCATATATAGGCTATTAGGGTTATTATAGTTAATGAAAATAAGGATAAAACTAAAGCACTCAAATAAATGAAATTAAAATTAAAATTACATTGACATTTGTTTGTTCTTTTTTGTTTTTATTTTAACCCTGTATAGGACTTATTAAGGAAGTTAATTAAAAAATAATTTTAAGTGTATTAAAGCCTAAAATAAATGTACATTTCTGTAACAAAATAAAGCTAAAGCTTTGTTTCTGTTTATGGATAATACTGGACATGACAAACACAGAGATTTTAATCTGTCATGACAGTGAAATTGAATCATAAACTGAAGTGGCCTTAAGTACTGGTTATGTGTTTTTGCATGTCGTCGATTTAAACATAACCCTGGTACATTCATATTCATTTCCCAAAGGCGTCTGTGCTGAACTCGATCATACACTGATTTATAAACATGGATTTGGGGTTTTATGTACTAGTTTGATGCCACCAGAGACATGCACAAATAGGGTGTTATTGCATGATTTTCCAGTCAATTTTCACATTCAAGTCCCTGTAAACAACAGGCACAAACAAAAAGAATCAGTTTTGTGACATTTGGACATTATACCTTTATGTGGATGGGCAGTTAACTTTCTTTTTTTTTTTGCATTTGTAAAACTCTTGGCTGAAAAATGTTCCTTGCACTGTTTTTTTTTTTTAGTACCAAGATTTCCATCCCATTTTTTGATGTGTTGTCTGCGCTCTAAAATATGGGTTTGTGAGATCTGCAAGACAATGGAGCCTGTTTTTAAATGACATTAGAAAGTCCCAACTTTTTTTGAAAGGGGTTCTATACTGAAATGAAAAATCAAACTGTAAGAGAAAATAATAAATGATCAATATAAGACTTTGTTGGTCACACTACAAAAATCACAATATATTTTTTTTCCTTTTTCCACAAATAGACTCTCTAAAAAAAAAAAAGTGTCCAAAAGAAAGGATCATAGCAGAGATATTGTCAGTTATGATCTTCTTCCTTGGTGGTATATATTCATTCATTATCTGAACCCGCTTTATCCTCACTCGGGTCGCGGGGGTCACTGGGGGCCTAATTCAGCTACAATGGGCGAAGGCGGGGTACACCCTGTATGAGACGCCAGCTCATCGCAGGGCTGAACATATATAGACAAACAATCACTCTTACATTCACACCTATGGCCAATTTTAGATTAACCAATTAACCTATCAGTGCATGTCTTTGGATGGTGGGAGGAAACCGGAGTGCCCGGCAAAAACCCACGCGGACACGGGGAGGACATGCAAACTCCACACAGAAAGGTCTGGTGTGGGATTCGAACCAGGGTCCTACTTGCTGTGAGGCACTTGGTGGTGTGTGTGTGTGTGTGTATATATATATATATATATACATACATATATACATATATACACACACACATATACACACACACACACATACATATACATACTAGCATGACCTGAATATATCACTGACTGCCCAAGAAGTTTGGTACCAAAGGACTTAAATTTAGATTAGATATCAGGGTTCAAAGTTACCTCTACCAAACGGTTGAGCTGACTAACAAAGGGTTACAACTATGACTATAATTATCCCCAAGCATTCAATGAAACTAAACTGTGGTAAAAATCAGTTAAAAAAAAAAAAGCAGACATACACTACAGCAGCGTTTTTAGATCTGCCACACTGCATCCCTCTAGAGCAGAGGTGTCAAACTCATTTTAGTTCAGGGACCACATTGAGCCAAATTTGTTCTGAAGTTGCTGAGCCAGTGATATAATGATATAATAATATATAAACAATGTCAACTCTAAACTATTCGCTATGTTTTAGAGAGAACCTTTTCTTTTTATTACATTATAGAAACGCTGACATCTACAAACTATCCTTTATTAAAACAATGTGAACACCACAAATAAACTGAAATTAAGAAACATAACTACAATTTTAGCAATATTATTAATTAGAATTGCACTTCTTAAAACATTTTAGGCTGTTCACATTTGTTCAGGTTATTCTTTTTTACGAGAAATGCTAATTTTAGTATAAATATAGTAAATTTAAAATAAAATTAAATAACAAAAATATTTACATTTACAAAAGAGAAAAATTATAAGTTTTCATTATTTATGAATATCTGGAATTCCCCCTTATAGGAATACCTCATCTCTTACGTGCTATTATAATCATATTTTACTGATCAGACCCACTTGAGACTGACTTGGTCCAAATATGAAACCTGAATTGAAATTATTGTTAATATGTTAGTGTAATTTTTATTTTATTATATTTTTTTGCTTTTTTCCCCAAATTCATCCTAAGGGCCAATGTAAACCCTTTGGCAGACTGGATTTGGCCCCCAGGCCACATGTTTGACACCCCTGTCCTAGAGATAGGTATACATTATTAAGAGTGTGTTTAAGATACACACACACACACACAGTCCTAAAAGAAAAATGTACCTTCAGCTGATTTTTTATTTTATTTTTTTGTATCACTGACTTTCCCAAACCAATTTTCTGGAAACAAACTACTACCTGAAATGTTATCTGTGCTCCACTGCAAAAAAATAAAAAGGTTTGTGAGATGTGTACGTCAATGGAATGTTTTTTTTTAATTACATTTTAAAGTCTCAACTTTTTTGGAAAGAAGTTTTAAACTGAAACTCAAAGTGTAAGATTGAAACAAAACAATGATCAATTTAAAAGGATAAAAACAAATGGCCATTAATACTGTAGTGAACAATCAGCAAAACATACACACATAATTGAGTAATGCTTTTAGATCCACCACACTGCACCCTTCTGGAGACATATATAATTAAGAGTATGTTTAAGACACATTTACATATTGTCCTTTACGTAGACTGTTCTTCATTTTAATCAGTGCTGACTTATGCAGACTTGTTGCTTAAACCTGAGAGTCTGACACTGTTACAGCTGCAGGAAAAATACAGAGTCCAAGCACAGTCACCTGTCACCTCAGCCACATTCTACAGCTTTAATACTGTACGTGTTCCTCCGGGAAACACATTCCCATTAAGACAACGTCTACGAAAATGACTGAAGGCACAGATGAGCGGGAAGTGAAGCATGAAAAGATGGCACGTGTTGAGACGTTCTACTCTGGTGCACATGGCTAAACATTACTCAGTTGTCGCCAGCTTTAGTAAGAGCTAAACTACATGCACATCAGCAGCCACTGCAGAAAGAGGACAAGAAACTATTCACAGATAAGATGGGGATGAAAAAAAAAAAAAAAAAAAAAAAAAATTACCTGATTCCTATTAGCCTGTCATTTTCCTGCGTTGTCATCTTGTTTGTAAGGAGAGTCGTTTTGTTTTTTTCCTCTAATTGTGCAAGTCTTTCAATCTCCAGCACAGATTTGATTTTCGAAACAAATGGCTAGTCTCTGAGGAAATGTGCAAATGGCACAAAGTGAGACTGAGCACACTCTGATAGTGGTGCAATGTGGGGCTGTTCATGTGAATTTTAATAGGCAGCAGACAATCCAGTGCGCACACGTGCACAATACACACAGACACATATTTCTTAGAACAAAATCACTCTGTGCTCTCCTTGAAATGAATTTACTTTCCCATGCCGGCTAGGGGAAAATGTTATCTCCAGCCAACCAAAGCCAATTTGAAATAGAATAAATGATGTACCTGCCCATTTGACAGATACTAAAACCTCAGATCTCTTGTTATCCGCTCCATTTTTTTTTTTTCTCCCTTTTGACACCGTGATAATGACAGAACAGCGGGAGGACTGCGGCAGCCTCAGATATCATCATTTCCATGCAAATAAGCCGAACAGACGAGTCAGACAGCACACTTAACGAGTAGTGAGATATAAAGCCTCGTAGACGATCAATAAACAACTTGTGGAAGTGACTCATCACCAGAGGCCTAACTCACTCACCCACCTCACCCCCTCAGGCAAAGTGCTGAGCCAAGGCTCTCTACACGTCCACGTCACAACGGACAAGGAGAAATGTGATGGCCCCACTCATGCAAAAGTGGCCTACTGGCAGCGAGTCCATCTCATTCCATTGATCTCTTCAGCCTGGATCTAAGAAATATGACTGAGGGCTGATTCCCTAATGGGACCACAAATGCAAGTAGGAGAGCCACAGCCTGTCCACATGATGAATGCTCGGCAGATGGACGGGCTACTTGTCTTCTCATTGTCAGCTAATCGCCTCGCCTGCATGCCTCACGTCTCAGTCCAGCCACGGCTAATGGTCGGCCGGCCATGTCTTCCTTTCTCACTTTCAGCCCCCACCCCACTTCAGATCAATGTCATACATGCAGTCCACTCCACAGCTCTCTCCATACTCTCCTTCCAGCCTCCCATAGGGGACATGCTGAGTGCTGCGGTTATGGCTAAGTATTGCAGTTATAGTGATGCACATGCATTTACAATCAGACGTTTGACCCCCCTGGATGTCACAGAGGAGAGTTACCATTTCAATTCTGACTCATACTTTCAATATTTGCATTTGGATTATAGTTCTTTGAACGTTCCATATCTATCATTGGGTATGTTGACTTTAATAGCGAAGGTAATGTTTGACATACTTTGTTAAATATAAAAAGTAATCAAAGTGAAAATCCTTTCTCAGTCTGTCTGCTGATGTTATCATTCTACGTTATTGAAAAGGAGGATGATAACATCAGTCCAATCAATCATTATGAAGGCTAATATTTTTTCTCCAGAACTGAATTTCAACATTATGCTAATCTTTGAGTCTCATCAAAGAAACTATATTAAAGCACAGTTATTATAGTCAACCTACAGAAAACGGACTAAGTCAGAAAAACTTTAGTTATTCTATTGTTGACAGATCTGATTTAAGTGTATTTTTGCATTTTTAATTCAGGTACTGTGGTTTGCAGCCAAGTATGACCCGTACATAAAGTGAACTGTAATGCTGGAGATCAGTGTTTTAATAATTTGGACAAACTTGCACTTTTCTTCACACTTATTGTATTTAGTACTTTATTTATTTATTTTTAAAAGAAAGAAAGAAAAAGCAGTGAAACAATATTATTTATCTAATCCCAACCATCGAGATTAAATATGTCAACCTGGATTTAATTAAGCAAATAGTTTTGTATCGGACAATTATGTGGATTTGTAATTTTATATGTAGCTGTTAATGTATTTGTTAACTGTCTTAGTATTTCAAAGTGTCAAGAGAGCTTTATAACTACACCAGGGATGGATGGCACCACACAAATACTGTATCAATGATGATATACAAAGGGATTTATACAATTTATATTCCATGAATGTGCATCTTTTAATTTTTTTTATAATTATACTTGCAATAGTGAGCCTTAACTTTAATATATTTTTTCATTGCAATAACCATTACCTACTGGTCTAAATTGAACAGATGTATTTAGTGTAAAATCAAATATCACATTGTAATTGATTGTAAATGTGTAATTATAGGTTTATTCACAATGAGAGCAACACTGAATAGACTGTCAACTTGTTGATATTTAGTAAATTTCATAATCATAAATGTATGTTGAAAACATCCCCCAGTTTACATGGACTCCGAAGTCAAATTGAATCTATCCATATTATTAAGCTTATATACTTCCTCAAATAAAATAGTGAAATATGATTTTGTTTTTACAGTATTTTGTGTGTGTTTTGTTTAAATTGTTGTTGATTGTATGATATTTGTCATATGTAATCCTTGAATTGAAGGTTTAATTTTTAAAAATAAGTTCTTCTAGTGATGCAGAGAAGCTTCTCATTTCTTAATTAACCATCAGTTTGATAGAGAAAATAAAGATTGGACTGTGTGTCAATGGAATCAGGTCATGTGGTCTGATCCGTCCAGATTGTGTAAGGGAAAATAATCTTAAACATATAAAGCTGCAAACTTACATTTTCTGCAAAACACTTAAATACTGTGTGCAAAGTACAGTCGCACAATCATCATTTGACGCTCTGACTACATGTCTTCTATAATGTTTAGGAATCAGTTCTTCATTGTAATATGTTGTTAGCTTTCCCCGCCAGGTATAGTACCAGACATCCTACTTCCAGACAGGTCCATACTTCTATTTCTTACTCATAATTTTTTTTTAACTATACATGACTGAACAAAGCCACCATATGACAGTAAAGTATAATGATGGCTTGTATCTTTCTTTAAATGCATACATCCATATAGAGCTACCTGTTCCATCTGCAGAATATAAAACAAAGACAAAGACAGCTGTTGAAGTCACAACCAGTTATTTCTCTTCCAACACCTATACTTGGAGAACTCCTTAACAATTGACCCTGTTCCAGAGTGATGGGTGCATCAGAGTGAGAGCAGAGCAGAATCAAGTGATTAACCATCACGCCATCTGACAGTACGAGCCTGTGTGAGCAGTGTTATAATAAGAGGCTGGTCATGTCTAGGTTCACAATGTTCTGTGACCATAAACTGACAGAAATAGATGTTCTGACATTATATAAGCTTAACAAAATGGTACTAGAACGCTAAATATTAGTGTGAGACTTGTTTTGCCAGGGTGCGTATTGTACTTTTACTGTAATAGTTCTGATTATACTTAAGAAAAGGATCTGAGAACAACTGCTACTGGAGACTGGGGTTAAACTGATATAATTATTAGATCCCTAATGGAGGTTTGGAGATATTATGATTTTAATCTGACTGCTTCACATGAAGGCTGGATATTTTTCATGTGAATGTGATAAGTTGAAAAATATTCAGTTTAGAAATTCCTATATTTTCCATATCATCGAGAGGAAGAACTGATTCAATTTTGGATGACTTACCATTTCTAGAAGGCCCACAAGGGGGTATTCAAAAGTTTAAACTAACTAAACATTCTTCTGTTCATACGTCTGGAACTATTTGTCTGATTGACTTAAGATCAAGTGCAAATGAAAGGTTGTGACCTGGGGATGCCTCAGGTTATGACACCATTAAGGATTGGGGGCATTCAGCGATATACTCCTACAGTGTCTGAGCCATATTGTGGCCATGGGGGTTGGGGGGTCTCTACAAGCACATGTGTGCACAATGCTTGTCACACACAATATAACAATCATAGTTAGTTGTTTTCGCATAAACATTTTCAATCCAATAGTTGTCTTTCCTCTCCTTCTTTTATAGTATTTTGTATGTAGCCTAATGTAATTTTTTTTTTAACTTGCAGCACTGCCACACTTCAGTGGTCACAGTAGGCCTCAATACTAATGTGATAAAATTAGGCAAGGGTGAATTTGGAGCAATCATATAAATCATTCATTAAATAGATGAAGAATTGTTTAGACAAAAATACACAATATTTGACATCTTTTAAATCTACAGCAAATATAAACTTATTATAGAGACCCCCAAAATTTCAGAAATAGTTTTGTCAAAGTGAGCTAATTTTTCACCGGAGGGGGGGGGGGGGGGGTCTATGGCTCCCCCAGACCCACCATGGTTCGTACCCTGTACCCTTAGCCATCTCTTCCAACAATATAAGCATCATTGAGCAAGAAAAAGAAAATATTGCTCTTACAGTTCTCAAACACATACCTACGTAAATCCACATATGAATCTGAACAAACCACCTGAAATAAACTAAACCTAATCTGTCTATAGCTCAGGAAGAATAGCAACAGAAACATCATTGCTAATGGGGATTTTAATAAATGAAATGCTCATCTTTTGGCTACTAAACAGATTTAAGTTTTTGTTCTTCCATTTGTCAGAAATTCCTAGTTCATGCTATTTTTTAACATGTTCCTATAGATTTAGGACAACACATGCTCTGCTCCACACAAGGTTCTGTCATTAGCCTCTGAAAAAATACGTTCTCTAATAGTTTTACAACCTAATCCAACATTTGACTTATGCATTTGATGCAGCCTTTTACTTGCCTTGAGCAAGTTTTACATTTCAGCCAATACCAAAATAATAGCATATCTTATAAACACTCATCTGTCAGTCATGGTGTTTTAATTTACTCTGAGACTTTATTTTTTATTTTTGCCCTCAGCATTCTTATTATTACAGTGTGACAATTAACATGACGCGTGCATTTGTTTTCCCTAACACATAATCAAGATAATCACAGGAATTTAATATTTTTTATTTAAACCTCACCTACTAGAGCACAAAGCTAAAAGGTGAAAAGTTGGCCACATTTTGAGAAAACATACAAGTAGACTCAATAAAGCATGTTTTCCCTGGGTGACTGGAGTTAGGAGTCATGACCTCATATTCCAGAGAGAAGAGATGTCGTCTCAGCAGCAGCAACAACCACCATGGCTGACCTTGGTGCTCCTCACGAGCAGTCAGTGAAAACACAGGCAGAGGAGAAAGAAAGAAAAAAAAATCCCTGTGAATAATTTCTTAATGCTTTGACAGAGAAACAAAGAGGGAGGCTGAAAGAGAGAGAGAGAGGGGGGGGGGGGTCACAGAGACATAGAGAAGGGGGAGGAAAAATCTGGAGGAGGATGAGGACACAGTGTGATGTCGAAATGGATGGAGGCGGGACGGCGAGCAAATAGAAATCGAAGAGTTACGGACAAAAAAAAACGACAGAGCATGATGATACATACATTTAGGGAAAAAGACGAATGGATGAAAGGTAGGTTGGGGAGGTGGGGATGGAGTGAAGGGGAGGAGTGTCCGGTGTCCTGGGATCCTGCTGCAGTCTACATAATTCATAGCGGCACCACATTCATCCAGGGTGACTTACATCACTCATCATTTACATGCTATAAGTTATGAATTATTCAAATCTGTGACTCTGATGATCCATAAAGTATAGAGGGTAGCTTCTGTAAAGAAACTCTGCATTAGAGGTCAGTCGGGGAAACCCATCACCAGACTCTGAATAAATGTGATGATAGTGAAATTTAACGACACGAGGAAAAGCGCAAAACCATTTAAGCCTACAGAGCATAAAGTCTGCATGGTGTTTCGAAGGAAATCATAAAAGATAGTAAAAGCAGAGCTACATTTGAATAGAGTTTAATCTGCCCGCGGGAGCTACTTTTAATTGCCTGCAGTCGATACAAGGTAAAAGTTCTATGACTTGGTCAAGACGGACTCCACAGAAGCCCATTATGACAGTATACAAACAGATGTGAAATGTAAAACACCGGAGCTATTTTCTCCTGTGGTACAAGAAGTAGTTGTACCCTCTACTTAAGTACCAACATATATTAAAATACTCAAGTACAAGTAAAGTTACCTGTGAAAAAAATTCTTCTAAATATTGTAAAAGTATCTAATCACAGAGAATTAAGAACATCATTTCTATTCACAAAGGTACATTTGCCAGAAAACTAATAGATACTGTTCTTAAGGTGATAAATAAGGACATTTGTTTAAGTTCAAAGGCACCAACTAAAATATGTGCTTTTCCAAAACTTAGACACAACAATAATTTTATCTTTAAAAGGTCTGTAGGTTTGTTGTATTATTATGAAACAAACAAAGACAAACAAATTAACTGCCTGGAGGAAACAATACCCCTTGCCTACCCTCCAGGGGTCGGAGTAAAAATAGATCACAACACCAAACACATTATACATAGGAAATTAGAAGTAAGTATAAACAGAAGTAAGAAGAAGTCTGGATCATTTTAACAATAAGGTGCAACGCCAAGGATTGATAGGACGTCAAAATGTGATGTGATGGAGCCATAGGTGTTCACCCATCTGATGTCTGACGTGAATGAAAAATTCTATTTTAATTTTGCAGGGTTAACATACACAATGCCGTTTTATTTCATTCCTTCATTTTTGCATGGATCATGCCGTTATTCCTGCCCTCTCTACCATGACACATTCAAATGTACTTATGCTTTGCGTTTGCTGTACTTATCTTTTTGATTGTGTTGTTTTCTATGCTTTTATTCTGCTTTGTCTGTCAAAGCATTTTGTAAACCCAGTTTTTAAAAAGGTTTTATATAAATAAAGTTATTACTCATCCATCTGGTCCAAATAGAACTATGAGAAGTCTCGCCTCATCATCTGAACCCCTTTTATCCTCACTGGGGTCACTGGGGCCTTAATCCAGCTACAGTGGGTGAAGGCGGGGTACACCCTGTATGAGTCTCCAGTTCATCTCAGGGCTGAACATATATAGACAAACAATCACTCTCACATTCATACCTATGGACAATTTAAATTAACCTGTCAGTGCATGTGTTTGGATGGTGGGAGGAGAAAACCCACGTAGTCACAGGGAGAACATGCAAACTCCACACAGAAAGGTCTGGTCCTGGAATCAAACCAGGTTCCTTCTTACTGTGAGGCACAAGTGCTAACCACTGCGCCACTGTGCCGCCCACTATGAGAAGTTTATCATAAAAAATAAAATCACTATTTGATGAAACCATTTAGGACTTCTGCCATGTGACACTAATAACACTGGTTTTTTTGGTTGGAAAGGAGATAGAAATCTACTGCATTTTAAATGCTTAGGTTTAAAATCTTATTCTGAAAAATATCACAGCTGTCAGTCAAATGCAGTGGAGAAAAAAGGTGCATTGCAAACCTTTGATGCGATCAAGTAGAGGAATAAAGCTGCAAGAAATAGATTACAATTTGTACTGAAATACAGAACTGCAGTAAAATCACCAAGTTAATCTCATTATTATTTTTTTTTTCTCCTCATGTTACTGTATATTTTCATGGTCATGAGCCTCATCTCTCGTCTTGTATAATTACTGACATTTTGCAGTGTTTAAGTGTGCTTCTTGTTGCGTGAAACATTTTTAGACATGTCAACACCATTGTTAATTGTCAGATATGAAGTAGCTTGTGCAGCGACAGAAACCACCCTCAGAGGCGCCAGTGTAGAGGATAGTCCATCAAAACTGAATAAGAAAAAAAAAAAAAAAAAAAAGACACACTATTAAAAGCTGAGAGTGGTCTGTATCATTCTTACCTGACCAGGCACTGTAATCCTTTCCCTGGGCAGGAGAGCTTCTCTTCTGGAAACTTGCCATTTAAATCCAATAGCTGACGAAGGATCTTTGAGTCTCCAGGGCATCAGCAGTTGAGTGTGCACTACAAACAATTAGTTCTTCCATAAGTCTGTCCTGCTGTAATATAATCAGACTTTTGGCAGGAGAGCTTACTGGTGGCAGAAGCAAAAACCTGCAGTGAGTAGAAGCATACTGGGATTTCAAAAGAACTATACATGTCATTTTATGAACATATGGGCTACAGCTCTGGAACCTAAGAGCAAATTCAAACCTTTTTCACAGCAGATATGTTGGTTTAAAATAATAATAAACTAGAAAAGCAAGGTCTCCAAGGCAGACCTCCCCCCTTTGAATAAAGAAAAGGTCCGTCAAGGTTATGTTTTTGCCAGTTTGTCTGTCTGTCTGTTATTTAGCAAGATAACTCAAAAACTTATGGATGGATTTTGATGAAATGTCAGCGTAGGTTGGTAATAGGGAGATCTACAAATGATTAAAAATGGGTGGTGATCAAGAAGAGATCCTGGATTCTGAATCACTTTGAAATTTTACATTGCGGTAAATGGAGAATACATTTCAAAGTGATCCAGAATCTCTTCGGAATCACCACCAAAATGTAATTATTTGTTCCTTGTGACACTCCCAACAAATCCTGAAAATGTCATGAAAATCCATCCAGACTTTTTTGAATTATCTTGCCCCCCACCCCAATATTGTTTTTAAGGTGTTCTCAGCCCCATCAAATGAAAACACAAGTTTCATCTATTAACCCATTTCTTAAGAGATTTCTAAACATTTATTACATTACTATCCTGTATTTTTAGCATTTTATTAATATAAATCAGGTATTTTCCTGCTTTAATTCACTGATCACACAGATGTTTATTAAAGCTCACAGTAAAATTAAGGGTTACCGTATGAAAATCGGAGAAAAAGTGACTTTTTCAGTAAAATTCATCATTAATTTAACATAAACCAATTGTCTCCATTCAACTCTGTGGGTTTTAATGGTTAATAGATGCTGTAGAAGATGATGGTGTTTCCATATTCACTACGGAGCCTATGAATGTCAAAATGGATTATATACAATGATCATGAAAAGAGGACAAACTGTATTAACACCAGTTGTTTACATGTATTGATAGAGTTAATGGAACAGGTGTTAAACTGATAAGATCAGTCGATCCATTTGGTTGGAGATGAATGTTTAGGTCTGTATGAGCTAAAGAAAGACAGTGGATATTTTCATTTAGTTATTTTTTTTAATCTTTTTATACTTAGAATAAATCAATGTCATCAATACATGTGAAACTGAATATTAACCTAAGTGTTTGTTGGTCAATGTTTGATATATTTAGTTTTTACCATTACTTTAATGCTGGGTTCAGTATTTATCCATTTATATATACTGGATGTCAGATTAGTCTTCTACAGTTTACATTTTAGCACATTCTTGGTACTGGGGGCGGTTGCATTTCCATCTGTGTTGCCATGGTAATGCTTCATTGATGCCTATAGGAATATACACAGTCGATTCATCCACATACTGTAAGACCTCGGCCAAGCAAAAAGGTCAATTTCCATTTTCTCCAAAAAAATACTTCATGATTACTCAGTGTAAAAGACATCTCTAGTTTCAAAAACTGTTTATTTAATTTGTGTCTGAAATAAAACTAAATATATAAGAAAATATCTGACAACACAGTGCAAATTAAGAAAAGTAAACTTCATAAATAAATGTATACGGCATAAATGTAAAATGCAAATCGCAATGTGTAAATAAATATGGTTCAAACTATATGCCTAATCTTATGTTTCATACCATAATTAATTTAGTACTTATAAAAAAACCCCACAGAAAATAAAATATAATAAACATAAATATAAAGAAACACATGTGACCAAATACATTTTATCAGTATCTTAAAATCTTTTTTATTATCATCATCATTATTATTATTATTATTATTATTATTAATCACACTGAACAAACACCTCAACCTGTTACTATTTTAATTACAGTTTTTAAAACAAAAAAATAAGAAAATAAAGAAAAATTTTATTTTTATTTTTGGGTATGTTAAATATTTGCACTTTCCAGCATGTTTTTCCAAATGTTGAAAAACTGCCGTCTATTTTTCCTCACTCCATTTACTTTGTCAACTATAATAACTTCATGTATTTATTACATATTTAGTTATTATTCCTTAATGGCATGTTAAAGTACTTGCATAGACCTACAATTTGAGCGATTATGGTTGGTGCTAAATTGATTTTTTAAACAGATATGGAATGATTAGTATTGCTGCGTGGTGCTTTCTCACTCCGTTATTCGCTTGGCCAGGCCCATAACTAGTAAAACATCAGCTAGAAGCTTAATAAAAAACACTTATCAGAAAACAGAACACGATTCAAAAAACCAAATGTGAAACGGGTAAATATGTGTAATACCAAACCAACAGCCCGAAAACATGAACATGAATAATTTCATGAAACAAAATACTAATGAAGCACTAAGCACATACAACAGTACATGTATTATTTCTCTAACAATAAAACTGATTAAGCTTTACACAATCTTCCACATATAATACCACTATTTAGGGGAGATGTGCACATGAGAATACATTCAGAAATATTTTATTATACATCTTATATTATAAATTATATAAATAAATTATCTGGTCATACATTTTGTAGTTGATAGTAATTTCCAAAACCCATAAAAGACACAAAAATTCAATGGGTCTGTCAGGTTCAAACAACCTAGAACAGGGGTCTTCAACCTATTCCACAAATTCCACCTATTCTGTCTTTTTCACTTTCATGTTATCTAATCTAGTTACTCTAGCTCTAGGTTCTGCAGGAAATGAATGAGTCTTCATCCATTACCCAGGGTCAGTGTATCTTTTGGTAATTGGATATTGTTTTCATAATAATAATTAAAAAAAAAAACTACTGGTTAAATTATTTTCGTTTTAAAATACAAAAATTAGAACTGAATTTCCTGCCAGTTTTTAATTTTTCGGTGTCAAAACAGATTAAGCAGATTTTAAAAATTGATTTTTTTATTTTTGCTTCCTAATAACGGACCAAAAACAGCTGTTTTATTTGTTTGGGTTTTTTTATTTTATGAGATTTTGTCATTTTTGAAGAGAGATCGTTCATGTCTATAGGTCACAATGAGTCTTACAAATAATAGTTTTGTACAACTCTTGTAGTTCATATGAAATCTGAAGTTCATAGACAGTTGTGGAGGGAGTACGTCTGCCATGTTCAGATTTCATTTAAACTGGAAAATTCATATAAACCCATCGTTATGATGAAAAAAAAAATACTGTAAATTGACCCTTCAGCATCCACTATTATGGTAGGTTTTTTTCACAATTATTTTTATTTGAAAAAAAAAAAAGGCAGGGTTAAATCACTTTCCTTTTAACATGAACATAAAAAAAGAAATACCCACAGTAGACTTCTGTAATTACACCATCTGACTGTGATTAAACCATGGGTCAGGGCTGGTTCATTGGCAGTGATTACACATCCCTACTGGAGTGGCAGCAGGGAGGAACAAGGACATCCTATTTAGAATCTGAATGGATAAAATGTCAGCTCAAACCAGAGTGAAATGTAAAAGAGCAGGTTATTCTGTTAAGTAAATGCTACATGCAGCGCAAAGTGGTTCACAAACACCTTCAGCTCCAGAACCAAAAGACATATTTGACATCTATATATGACTCAAGTGTATAACTCAGTGGTTCTCAACCTTTATTGGCAACCTCAGACATTAAATACAGTCTTTTTTATATATATTTATTTATTAATTTGTACTAAAAGTAACTTGTTTTTGATCATGTAATAGTTTGCTATACTATATTGCAAATAAACTTTAATATTAGATGATATTCAATCTATATAATATATATTATTATGGACAGAGGCAAAGGATCCTAGTGTAGATTAATGTACAAAGTGAGAATTTTCTTTTCTTTGCTAAGAATACGTACATTCTGTCGAGCTTGGCTATAGGGCCGACAATTAATACTCAACAAACAGTAACTCAAACTATGAATTATGAAACAACTGCAGCATTTGAAACTGATCAACAATGAATATTTGACAGATAAACAGAGCCACAGTGCTTCAGTTTGAGTTTCATAATTTGTCAGAATGGGATTGTCTACGTCAGCTCAGTATTAGTTAATAGTAAGTTGTTGTTTTAATTTGAATTACTCCGCCAAGGAACAGTGGAGTTATGTGTTTGTGTTTATCTGTCTGTCTCTGCCATTCATCACTCAAAAAGTTATGAATGGATTTGACTGAAATTTTCAGGAAATATTAATACTGGCACAAGGAACAAATTGTTAAATTTTGGTGGTGGTGAAGGTATGTGGAGGGGGGGCATATGCGTGTTTCATTTGGTTAGTTGAGGCAGACCACTGCTCGCAGAAGTGAAAGTGAATCCTATTGCTATGATTTATTTATGAAATTTTGAACATATAAATATATTGAAAAAAACGTACATTGGATGAGAGTGAAACAGCTTGATACCATGAGACAAGGTACCCATTTAAGTCATTTAGAGGGGTGGGGGTTGATCTGCCTTGATGGAGTCTGCATTCTCTAAGTGCTTTTCTAGTTTTAGCAATTACTAGGAATTCCAGGCGACCCCATGTGACGTCCTCATGCCAAGGTTGAAAAACACTGATGTAAGTACAGTTGTGGAAAAAACACCCTTAAATTTGACACAATCTGAAATACTATCAGGAAATATTTGTATCAAAATCTTTCTGTGTGTTTCAAAAACACAAAGAAAGGTACATTATTTTTTCTATTTACCGGTAAAAGAAAAAAAAAATGGGAAAAGTGCAAAGAAATCACAGAACACCCCCCCCCCTCCCCCGGACCCACAAAGGGGAGGGAACTAACATTGTAATATTCCTTGACTTCTATGAAACAGAGCATGCTCAGAAGGGAGCATGTGGGTTTGGAGAATGGAACAATCCTGGGTAGAGTTCAACAGTTAAGAGCGTCTCTTAATGCAATATATCACAAATGCATGGGGTGTCTGAACATTTTTTATCCACCACTGTATATGTTAAAATATATTTTTCCAGTCAACATTTTTCTTATTTTTTAGTTCGGAAAAACTAAACCTTAAATCATATTTATGTTCTTCTAAGCCTGGAACACACGGTAAAGTGTTTCCACACACTACACCCATGTTTCTTTGTGAAACCAGGGTGACATACTGTGGCCCTTTATTGTCTCCTTCCTTTCTTCTACTTTTTTGCTCTGCATGGTAGGAAACATTGTGTGAATAGAGCTGTGAATGAACCTAACTCCCCTAATGACTGTGGTCTATATAAAGCATTCACTGGCCTTTTCCTCTGGCTCCTCAACACTGTGACACTGGCAGATGACCTTTTACTTGGAACCCTTTAGGTAGAAAAGGGTTATACATGGAACCCTTTACAATTTTCTACTTAAAGGGTTCTATTTGGGATTTCAATAACTCTACCCATAACTCCCACAGAGCATGTAAGTCTATCCTGGTGGACTGAAAATTAACAAATATAGCTACTGTTTTTTTTTCGCTAATTATTGAATGTTTTCTAGCTCCTTGCTCTAGTATTTATTTGTTTGTCTGTTGATAATTTATTAGATCTGTCAGCCCTTGTGTTAAGCTTATTTGTCTTCATTATCCTCTATTAACCCAGACAGACTCAAAAGGACACTGGTGACACATACCATCTACTGATACAGTTATATATATATATATATATATATATATATATAGACACACACAATGGTGATAAATCTGTTATGAATGGTAGAAATAGAGAAACAAATAATTTGGGAACAGCCACAAAAGTAGCAGTAGCACTGGGTCTTTATGGATCATGGGTTCTGTTTTTTTATCCATGTTGGTTCAGTTTATTGTATTTATTACTTTCTTGTTAAACCATATAGGACTGAGTTAGGCTGTTGTTTACTTCCCTTCATTCTCACAGGATGCTTTGGTGTTATGGAGGCCAGACACCATAGTAAAATGTCCCTGTTTATGTGTGAGTGAATGCATTGGGACATGATTAAGAGCCTGCAGATTTAGTTTACCATGACGCACACAGGTGAGTGTTTAGAAACCTCCCTGGCCAACCCCCCCCCCCTGTGAATTCTGACTTGCATAAGTGGCTACAGCTCATCTTCACACTTAGTCCATTTCATCAGGAACTCATAATTGTAGGTAGGTTGGTAGCCATTAATGATGATACCAATCACACTTGTGTATTTTATGCCTCAATGAGCCAAAATGTCTACTGAAAAAAGGTCTGTTAAAGAAATGTCATTGAATAGCCAATATCAGAACATAACATGAAGATTTATTATTATATAACAAGGTGCGTTTCACACTATTGTGCTGTAATGACATGAAATATTATCACATTACAACATTTGTTGCTATATTATTATATGATGATGATTGTTAGAATGCAACATATTTTAGTTTTAACTTGATGACAAAGATGTCATAGGAATTTATGTTGTAAAACTTATTGTAATATAAATGTTGTACAGTAATAACATTCAAACAAACATGAAAAGAAATGTGAAAATATCTTGTTGTAACACATGTTGTGTTGCAGTGTAAGACTAATCCACTTTTCTGAGGCCGAACAAATAGACACATGACACAAAACTGGGATTAGTGCTCTAGCATTTAGCATTGACCTGTTTTTCACACCTTTAAGGAATATGATGCTGTTATATGTCAGTAAAGATGTGTTTACTTACCTGACCTGATGTGAGAAAGGCTCCAACAGTTAACACATGTTCAAGGTTTTATCCATAAGATAACTCTCTAGTGCAGTGGTTTCAGCTTGAGACATAAAGCATTGATTTCAGGTTTACTCTGAAATAAAAAATAAAAAAAACAACTAATAATGGAATCACAAAATGCAAACAAACAAGTGGTTCCAGGCACAACAAATCCCGGCCCTCACACACATTGATGATTCTGCTAATGTCATCATGTCCATGTCTGTGTCCCCGCAACATTCAGTCTTGCAGTCATGCATTTTTTTGTATTATTATTTTGCCGTTTTGTTTTTACTTGTGATTTGAATGTTCAAAATACATAAGTAAATAAAAATAAAGTTATTTATGCAATCACAACTGAGGTGTGTGCAGCTCCCAATAAGCCAGTACTACAGTATCAATATGAGCAAACACAAAGCCAGCATAGAAATTAAGAGGATTTGTGCTGACTTTTGTCTTAACTGTGTAACCATAGGCATACTCTTGTAAGTTCTATCTTGTTTAATATGGTTTTTGTAGCTTGTAACTTCCATCTTATTGTTTATTTTTCATTTCCTTTGTTCTGCTTCCGCTACTTCTTGTCTTCCGAGTCCATTTCCGGTAGTTACACCATTTTTCTTGAAATTAAACCGCAATAAAACTGAAATTGTACTTATTGGCACCAAATCCACCCTCTCCAAACATAACTCCTTTTCTCTTTCCATCGACAGCTCCTTAGTGTCCCCCTCCCCTCAGGTTACGACTCTGGGTGTCATCCTCAACAGAACACTATCTTTTCAATCCCACATAAATAACATCACCCGGTGTTGAGCCGCATTTTGTAATAACGTTGCATTTTGTAATAAACATCCAAAATGTAATAACTTTTTAATTTAATTTTGTAATAAATTGCCCCAGTGCATTTGTAATACATTTTGCCACATTATGTAATACATTTTTACATTTTGCAGCAGCAGGGCACTTTGGTGGTGTGCCATTAAAACTCAAGTAGCTGTTTGGGAAACATTCTAAGTGGTTTATGTCTTGGCTGGTAATTTGACATACAGTATTAGACATGGACAATTTGAAATTACGAATATATTTTGGAAATAGAAATGGGGCAAAACGTACAACAAAATGTGTGTTACTGCAATTTAGGGGTGGGAGAAAAAAATCGATTCATATATGTATCGGGATTTTTTTTGCTTTATGATTTTTTTTTCCCCCCTATATTTTAAGCCAGGTGGGGAAAAAATACCACTTGTAAAGACCGTAGACGACTGTATGAGTCACTCAGATGTATAATATGCGTCATGGAATACACAAAAATCACCTCACGGAAGGCACACAGACGACAGCTAGCTTATTATCGTATTAGCTTCAACAACACACCAACGTTAAACAGCATTAACTTATGCGCAGATAAACAATACATTATGCTAATATCTATTCGAACTGTATCGTGTTATTAATCTTACCTTGTAGCATTTACACACAGAAATAAACCAGGAGTATATAAATTAGAGTTGGAAAAAAGAGGATGATTATAAATACGGAGGTGGTGCGTTCAGGACCGTCGTAACATCTCTGGTGCGTTCACAGCGTGGGATATCTGAAAACTGACAGAAAATTAGTTTTTCCTGAATGCATATAGTTAAACAATCAACAACAATTAAACTGTGTGAGCTTTCTAAGAGAAGGGAAGAGCAGAGCTGGACATGTACACTTTATTATGAAGTATGTTAATTTAAAGGCTCCTATTTGTGTTGTGTGCAGATAAATGTAGCAGTTTACTTCCCAAAGTCTGGTTCAAATATATTACTGCTGAATAAATCTTAACTGACTGACATATGATGTGCATTTTTTGGGGGGAAATATGGTTCCTGATATGATCTGTAGGCATCATCATTCAGCTTTTTCATGTGGCCTGGTTTTAATAAGGCAAGCGAAAAATCGGGAATATTAAAAAAAATCACAATTTAAATCAAATCGGGACCCCAAAAAAATCCGAAAAGAATCGAATCAGCATAAAAGCATATCGTCCCAGCCCTACTGAGATTCACTCTTCTTTGGCCTCCCTCAAAAGTCCTCAAAACACTGTCTTCACACTACATCACTCCTGTCCTTCAACAACTCCACTAGCTCCCAGTTAATCAATGAATCTCTTACAAAATCCTTCTATACACCTATAAGTCCATCCATAACCTCGCCCCTTCCTACCTCTTTGACCTCCTGTAAATTGCCACTCCATCCCGTGCCCTCAGATCTTCTTCTCCACCTCACAGTTCCCACTGCCCGTCTTCACACTATGGGGAGCAGAGCCTTCAGCCCCAACTCTGGAACTGCCACCCTGTTCATCGTCAAATCCAAACTCAAAACACATCTCTTCAGACTTACATGCCCTCTTTAACTGCTCCACATGGTCTCTCCTTCTTATTTAGTATATTTATATTTTTATCTTGCTACAGTTTTGTCACATTCCTCGTTATTTATTGTATTTTATATTGTTTTGTGTTGTTTTTGTTCTATTGTTTTTTATCTTGCTACAGCGACCTTGGGTGTCTTGAAAGGTGCTTTCAAATAAAATTTATAATAATAATAATAATAATAATTATTATTATTATTATTATTATTATTATTATTATTATTATTATTATTATTATTATTATTATTATTATTATTATTATTATTATTATTATTATCTCGTCATCTGAACTTTATCCTCACTGGGGTCACTGGGGGCCTAATCCAGCTACAATGGGTGAAGGTAGGGTACACCCTGTATGAGTCTCCAGTTCATCTCAGGGCTGAACATATATAGACAAACAATCACTCTCACACCTGTGGACAATTGAGATTAACCAATTAACCTATCAGTGCATGTCTTTAGATGGTGGGAGTAAACCGGAGTACCCGACATAAATCCACGCGGTCACGGGGAGAACATGCAAACTCCGCACAGAAAGGTCTGGTGTGGGGATTCAAACCAGGGTCCTTCTCGCTGTGAGGCATGAGTGCTAACCACTGCACCACCGTGCGGTGGGTATATTATTATTATTATTAATAATAGTAATAATAATAATAATAATAATAATAATTATTATTATTATTATTATTATTATTATTATTATTATTATTATTATTATTATTATTATTATTATTATTATTCAAAGTTAGAGGGCTAGCATCAGTGTATTTGTCAAAATACATATGTGGCATATTTTAAAGTAAATCTCAGTGATCAAGACAAGCCATGGGCCAAGCCAAATACAGTATTTTTCAGATTTATTTTGTAAAAAGAAAATAAGGATCATATCGTTCAAAAACTTGACATGATAGAGACCAGTTTTGGATTCCGCACACAAAAATTTGTTAAAAACAGCTGTCAGACATAACGCAACAAAAAATGTGTTTCCCAATGTTGTACATCTATTACTTGTCTCTTGGAAAAATATTGAAAAATAAGTACTTGAAAGTACAAAAGCCCGCTGGAAGCCACTTTTAAATATATCTCCATATAGCTCAAAGAATGACCTTTATCCTTAATTATCATTGTGAACTAACATGCCCCTAAGCAGCAGCTGCCCATGTGGATCTAACACACGGCTCTGCATTTGATAAATAGATAAAAGGTCTGAGTTCTATTTTTATATATATATATATATATATATAAATATATTAAAAAAAAGTATGGCATAGATTAAATTTTCATATTCTGTATAATTACTTACTTGCGATGCGTCTTTTGCCAGTCGAGCTTTGAACATTCATCATGGACTGTGGAAAGATTAAATTCATGTTCCACTAATAACTAGTTAAACTTATAGTAAAATTTTAAGGATAATTTAAGATGCTTGATTTGCATTCACAGCCACTACCTCATCTATTCATCAGTGAATATGTTCCAACCTATATCACATCTCATACAGTGCTATGAATTTCAGAGCAGTGATTAGATAAAGTGAAACTGGGCACATTTGCAGCAATGGCTTTCATGCGTAAAAAGATCAAGAGCAGCGCGGTGATCAAAGTCACACACATATGGCTCTATATGACAAAAAGTTAACCGTTAATCACTGTTAATCATTATGGTTGAGGGTGCGTCATGTTAGGGACAGTCACTCTACTGGGTGTAAAACAGCTTTTTTTTTTTTTTTATCTTTCCATTTTTTTTTTTATCTTTCCATTTTTTATCTTTCCATTTCCAGATCCACCATCGATCTGGTTTCTCTTCTGGGTTAAGATGTTGAGTTATAAATGCATAGGGTTGAATCATGCTGGGATGATTTGTAACACAGGTCAAGATCTTTTGTAACCCTGGAAGGGCATCACTTATTGAGATTAAATAGAAATTAAAGCTTTAACATGTGCAACAGTCAGACAGTTGTATAATACTAGGGTGAAGAGTGTCATGCTAAAACCTGTCCAAGTAAATGTATTTATGATTGAAAACATGCTTTTACTGTAAACGCGCTCAAAGTACCAGGGAAATAATATGATTATGGTGCATACGATTAAATTACTGCCGTCTCCAGAAGGACAGCAGTGGGGGATGATGGCAAGAAGTACATTCAGGAGTTTGACTGACACTCACTTTTGCACATTCACACATCCCCTGTTTCCTTTTCACTACCCCCCCCCCCATGGCTTCACTGTTCACTGCTGCTTCTTCTTCCTTCCCTCTTTGCCCCCCTGTACAGAAAGTGAGATAAAACCAGAGAAGCCTGCGATATCATCACCCACCCACACACAGACAGACAGACACACACACACACACACACACACACACACAGATGAACATTGTGGAAAACAATAAAGCCGACTGCCCTTGAATAGGAAAAATAAAAGGAGAAATAACACAAAGCCAGCACAAAATGCACAGTAAGCCCAAGGTAATTAATTAAGAATGTTCTGATTTAGTCATGGCTTAATACCCAGCAGTGCACTGCCAAATTGCATCCAAGTGAAAGCTAATTAGTCCTGTCTCTTAAGCCGTGATGTGTTTTATTTATGACTGCATTTCCAGAACATTTTTTTCTAAATGTTTTAATGCTGCACTACGACAATGACCGCACATTTTTTATTTCAGTGGTTTTAAAGTCGGACTATCACAGAGGAATCATAAATCTTATTATTGAATGAAATGAGTATGTTAATAATGTAAAAGAAGAACAGTTTATGAATATTCATAGTTCTGTGATAGATCAGAATATAAGGCTTTATGTGTTGGCTTATAGCCCCGCCCCAGGGTGACAGCTCATTCTTAAAAGTCATACATCATCTGTAGGTGTCACCACGGACTGTCTCATCTTTGAAGGCACTAAGTGGTTTTCAATGTCGAGTCAAACAGTTGGGCTCAGGAAAACTCTTTCTTTGCCGTCATGGTTTAAATCATTAATTGTGGTGACTTGATTACAATAGTCTGTAAAAATAGGACATTGTTTCTTACAAAGTTTCAGTGTCTTGCTTGGTATTTTGTTAAAGTACTTTTATTTATCAAACTTAATCCATAAAGAACCAGCGTTACTTCTGTGTTAGCCAAACTTTTTTTTTCTTTATTTAACTTTTCTTAAAGGTACAGTTTGTAATTTTTTTTTACAGTCTTCTTATCACTGTATAACAAATATTTTTTACATATGTAACACATGCATCTGAACCAGAAATTGATGAGGATTTTGAAAATACAGTTTTGAGTATTTTGGGGTTTTGTAGCCTTATACAGGTAGATTTTGAGAAAATTGGGAAATTTGTGTTTGGCTACAATATGTCCCTAAAAGTTCATTTCTTTAACGCTCATTGATTTTTTTTTTCCAGAATGTGGCTGATGTGTCAGACAGACATGAAGTGACAAAACTCGGTGCCATTGGCAGTGGGTGTTAATAGTGCCCGCAGAATGCTGGGAAAGTCCATTCAAAGTGAATGGGAGCTGTTGCAACATTCTAGAGGACCGTAGGATTAAAAAAAAAAAAAAAAAAAGAATTGTTGTCCACAAAGTTGTAATAATATAGCTTTCAGAGGCTATTTTTATTCCTATTCATACACATCAGTAACCCCTTTGACCTGGTGTAGTGATTACACAATGAGTACTAGTTATACTGTACATCATTTTCCAACTTTATGAGAAACAGCAAATTACGTTAAATCAATATAACAAAATAACCAAAAAGTAAAATTATTTTCTAAAGTAATAATTTCCTAAACTTTGATGCTGTATATATCATGAATTACCACATATCTACACTGCAGTGTTTTTCTGTCTCTTCTTTTGCCTGTATAATATCTTAATCTTCTAAATTGTACATAATTGTTTTCACTTTCACTTTCACTTTTATTTTTTTATATGTATCTTTATCTTTTACAATATTTTCATGTTGTTGCATCTTTTTGATCATTTTTGTGTTGTTATGTTATTTAAAACTGATGCTTGTCTTCTGTTTTATTTCAGAAAATAACTCATTCACCATATTATTTCTGTACAGTTTCTTCTAATAGATGGTGGCACATTATAAACTGCCTAATGTTCCTTTTTTAGTCCTGACCTTGAGTTTGGGAAACAGCTTTCCACATACAGCATTACATCATTTTGACTATTTCATTCCAAATCACAAATAATAATTCTATTATCTAAGTTATAACTATAACTACAGGTTCAGTTTGTCATTATTAGAGCCCTAATAAAATACAAGTGCAAAGGAAATAAATCTTTCCATTTTTTCTTATTGAGAACATAATATTATTTAGACATGATCTTAGATGGAAGAACATCTGTTCTACAATGAAAGTAAATCCTTCAAAAAGATAAAGCCTGTATCTTTTTGAAGGATTTACTTTATCATGAAGGCAGGACGTACTAAATCATCTTTGTTGAAATATGTACTTTCAACAACTGAAAAGAACTTTCTATTTTGAACAAAGAGAAAATATGTATAGAATAGATGTACTATTATTGTACATAGGTGGCTCTGTTTTTATGTTTAGGTTTTATTCTTTTTTGATTCTTTTTTTCTGACATTTTAAGTTATTTGCAGGCCAATAATTATCTGTATGTTCTTACATAATTGGTGAATAAAGATGACATGGACACTTAATAATACCATTGGACTTTGTTGCTATTGTATGTACAGTAATAGTAGCAGAACCCATGCTTGGATCACTGCACTACCTACTTTACTGAAAAACATCTAACATTACAGTTCTGCCTTTCATCTCTATCTTCACATTTTGACACTGGACTCACTTGTGTGTGTCAAGGTTTTTTTGTTTGTTTGTTTGTTTGTTTGTTTTTATTTGATTGTTTTAATGTGACTGTTATGATTATGATATAACTGAAGTATTTATTTATAAAAACTAATTACGTTGCACTTTACAATGGTATTTTGCAGTGACAACAAGCCCTATTCTATTCTATTCTATTCTATTCTATTCTATTCTATTCTATTCTATTCTATTCTATTCTTCTCATTAATCTTTCCCTGGACAAATGTTATCATCATCTAATTAATATTCTGGTTTGTAGAACATTTATTAACTATATAACAGGCCACATTATCCTGCAAACAAACATAAGCATTTAATAGTGGACTGACCTAATGAAAGACTACACTGGAAGCCCTGTGGTGCATTCACTGACAGTACACTGGCTTCAAGGGGGCACTGTCTCCTGTCATCAGTCTTGCCCTTGGCTGTCTCAGTTAGTTCAAAAGCCCTACGGGTACCCAGCGCTCATAATTAATTGATCCATTTTCCTTGTTTGGTTCTATTTATAGTTAACCACATCCATACTGTAACAGTTTCCTGATCTCCACCAAAATGAAACACACTGCTGCATCCTGAGACAAGCTTGTTGTTATTAGGTCAAACTGTTGTCAGCGTCACAGCAGGGCTTTCAAGAAATGAATCTATGGTTTGTTTTATCTAATCCCTGATGCTGTCACATCCACATAAAACCAGAGCACTCTCAGTGGGAGCTTCACAACATGGGGCATGCATATTTCAGATGCTCGATCTGAGTAGATGGCATCGTCCTCGAGTTTTCACGGTTGCCATGGGCTCGATGGAGACGCTCGCTTTCTGCTTGTGGTGCCATCCATATTAAATGACATTGTTGGTTTTGTGTCAGCCATGTGACTTTGTTTTTGTTGAAAGCTGACATGCTGCCTGTATAGCTCAAACTTTTTTTTTCCAAAGTCATGAATTTCAATGTGAATTTATTTATTTAATCAGGACAATGCAGTCGACATAGTTCCAACTCAAAGTATGAAACTGATGCAAAGAAATATTTTAGCAATTGCAGCCCATAATACCCCAATACATGAAATAGGCCTACGTTTGATTTGATTTGATTTGAATGATTTATTTCGAACATGTGCAAAGTGCAACAATAATCAATACAGCAATAATAATAATAACAATGACATGTCCAGAAAAGGAGTAGGATGAAGCATAAGCTTATTTAATCCTACCCCTTCTTCACTTCCCCAATAACCTAAATTCATCTTATAGCAATATAGTGCATAGTACAAAAATGATAATAATAAAATAATAACAATAACAACTATAACAATACCAATAATCAATAACTGAAGTACTAAACATAGACATATATACAAAAAAAAAACTAAAAAAAAACTAAAAACAAATTAGCAGATAGGAAAGTAGGTAACAAATAGAGGTTTTTTGTTTGTTTGTTTTTGTTTATTTTTTTCCTTTTTCCTCCCTTCCTTCTTCTTCTTTTCCCTTTCTTTTTTCTTCCTTTTTTTTCCTTTCCTTTTTCTAAGTTGTCTGCATTTTGTTCTTATTTTTTATTTTATTTATTTTATTTTTCTATTCATTCACTTTAATGAAATAAACATAATATAGTACAATTTGGATATAGTCCACCTACAGAGAGTTTACGCTGCATTTTTTTTAACACTTTGGGATTTAACAATTCAACTGTTTGTTTTGTTTGTATGTAATCAATCATATATAAATTATTTATTAAACATGACTGATTTTTCACCCACTCATGCGTGAATTATGGGAGAAATTATGCTTTGTGAGGGATTAAAGTAAGTTTTATGGTTAAAGAAATAAAAATAAGTGCATGAATTATTGATTGTTCAATTATTCAAAAAGGCAAGCAGAAAACAAATATTTATTTGAAGTGGGGGTGGAGGGATGTTTCTGTTTTACTTTATAAAGATGCAGGACTAATGTTTATGGTGCTGCTTCTGACTTAACATTAGTTTAAGAATTACATAATGTGCTTTTATTTCACCCACTCATTCATTATTAGTATATTGCTATACCGTATTTTCCACACTATAGGGCGCACTGGATTTTAATTCACATTAAGTGAAGTCAAAATTATCAGATAAAAAGTCAAAATTGTGAGATAAAAAGTCAAAATTACCAGATAATAAGTCTAAACTATGAGATAAAAAGTAAAAATTGTGAGATAAAAAGTCTATGTCATGAAATAAAAAGCCAAAATTTATGAGCTAAAAAGTCAAAATTCCAAGTCACTGAGCACAACCAGAAGTAATACATATAAAAGGCGCAAAATTATAGAAAAAATTTAGAAAGTGCGTCTTATAGTCCGGAAAATATGGTAATCTTTATTATTAGTAGTGTAGTAGTGATTTTAGGTCTCTATCAATCCTACAACAAATTAAAAGTGGCAACAGATCTGGTTTGCTTTTTGCTGCCCATAACCTTTTGTTGTCAGACTGTACATCTGTAGTCAACTTGACTTTAGTTGCGCTGTGATGAGTTGACAGCCTATTGTGGAAAAAGATGATTGTCCAAATATAGATTTACAACGTGTTTTTTCCAGTTGCCATCCACCAAGCTACTGTTTCGTCTTTAGAGATATCTGGGGCCAGACTGTTAATACATTAGAAGGTTTGTTAGAGGAAACAGAAATGAATAAAGCTATAAATATAAAATGTGCACTCACAATTAGGTCTAAATCCTCAGCCATGGCAGTTATTGCGAGTGGTGAAACCTTACCAGTCACTTAGGCGCAGAAGCACATTAACAGTGAATTACCCACAAATAAACTCGACAAATCACAAAGAAACACAAAAGGAGAATCTAGACAATAAAACACCTAAGTTCTACAATGTGAATGTGAAGTATATGAAGATGGATGTGGCTTAATTTGAGAAAGGAGAGAAGAAAATTGCTCTTTGTGTGTGTGTGTGTGATGCCTTATTTAATTTATGGAAATATATGGGTATCACTAACAGAGTGAATAATGGCACTGTAAAGAAGTCATCTGGGAGAGAAAAACAACCTGATGGGAGGCAGAAAAATAACAAGTGAAGAATGAATTTAACCTCTACGTCTTGAAAATATAATTAGTATTTTTTTTGCTGTAAACTGTAAATCTAAAAACCAAAATGAGCAGTGAAGCTGGATCTTCAATGATGCTAAATAATCATTTGTTTGTGGTGACTTTGTCTGTTTAGATCCAGGTGATTTACAGCCTTTTGCTGCCCTCTACTGGATTATTACAATAAAGTACTATTGAATAAAAACACTGGGAAAATACAATTATTCGTCAATGTAATTGCCACAAAAATTTACGCTGACTGTTTTCAGTTTGTTTTTTTTCTTGTATATAATTATATATTGTATTTTATTTGTTTTGTAATGTATGAAAGCTATTGGTTTGTTAGAACTACTATGTTTGCTGTCTTGGAAAATAGATTTTGATCTAAATGAGGATTTCACCTGGTTAAATACAGGATATTTATACAATAACAGTGCTGATCTGTTGTGGTGAAGCTTGTCTTCAGGCATATACATTTTTGCACATGGTCAAGATGTAATGAAATTAACTGGACCACGAATTTGGTGCAGGGAAGTCAAGCTGAAAGGACATATACAGTAGGCGCTGTGTCCTAATGTTTACAACATGACAAAGGACTGGAATGCAGTGTCATTAAATAATGTTGTTTTCTCAATGTTCTTCAAATTACACAATAAAGAAGCTTCCCAAACAAACATATAGTTGCAGTAAAAAAATATTAGACCATTAAAAACAATGGTTATGTAATAAAGTACTAACTCCTGTGTTTATCATGTGACCAAAACAGACAAAAGAAAACATGAAATGCTTCCTAAGCCCTGTTTTGTTTTGTTTTTTGCATAATTCCAGACTGATGTAAGAACTGAAGTGATTTTGGTTATTATAAAAAAAATACAAAAAAAACATGGAAATGGATAGATATCTGCTCTGAAATTAAAACTGTTATTATATTTGTCCAAACAAATACACCTTTAGTTGTACCAGGCAGGCATGGGTGGCCTAATAACCTTTTTTGTGACTGTACAATAACTGATGTTTGTTCTTCATGTTAGTCATTAAATCATTCTCTTTTATAAGAATAATATCTCATTTACTCGAAACTGCATAAGCCTTTTGTAAATCATCAATGATAAACCAATTTCAGGATCTATGATTATTACTTACTAGTAGAGGTGTTAAAAGTACACACATTATGTACTTAAGTAGAAGTAGAGCTACTTATGTGGAAAAAATACTCTGGTAAAAGTAGAAGTACTGATTCAACTCCTCTACTTGAGTGAAAAATAGTAATTGTAATAAAGTAAAAAGTAAAACTACCTTTTTTTCATGGATGCAATAATACTTATTGAAGCAGGAAAATTCAGAAAAGTTTTAAAAGTATCAAAATTAAACCCTTTAAAAATGAGCAACTGTGTTGAAATTGGGTTTGATTAGGTCACAGTTACTCAGTTTTGTGTTTTTTGTTTTGTCGGTAGGGGCAGGAAATTTATAAGGAAAAAAGTCACAATTGAGGTAAAAAGTTATCATGAGATTTATTTTTTTAAAGTTATAAATGTGAGATAAACTGCATAATTTTAAGATAAAATGTTAAAATTGTTTAATTAAAAGTCAAAATTGTGAGATAATAGTTATATAACTATAATATATAAAGTTACATTTTCTCTCCTCCACTGATTTTCCCTCTGAAGTGACTTATTTTTGTACTGTCACATCTATTTAGTTTGAAAAACTAACGCATCTATTCTGAGAATGTAAGGAGTATAAAGTACAGATATTTATATAAATGTAAAAAATTATAAAGTACAGATATTTAAGCAAAAATAAAAAGTTTCCAGAAAAATAAATACTCAAGTAAAGTACAAATATCTAAAAAAAAAAACAATCTAGTTAGGTACAGTAATTAAGTATTTAGTTACTTTCCACTTCTGCTTACTACCCAGAGCTAGGGCTGTAAAATTACACTATATTTTTCATACATTTTAAAAACTAATCAACTTGTAATCACAACAAACAGGGAAGACTCTTGTCACTAATAGCATTTTATACAACATGTGATACCCTGATATTCACTCCAATGTCTCATCAGCACTTTCACTTAATCAATGTTTCACAAGCCTGTGGTGTTGGCTAACAGAACTAGCAATATACAGTACCAGGATCAGCTTCCAATGTTATAATAAAGACCATGTATTAAATATTAACTCTATACACGACTGACAGAACAATACAGAGAAGGAAGTTTAAACTGTAACATCTGGGACATTTTTATTTTTACAGTTTTAATTGTACATTTACCTCCGTGAAATAATACTTTTCACACCAACTATTAGCTTCGTTTTAACATTTATCCTAAAAATATAAACACACTTTGCTATGACCCTATATATACAAAATAAGACATGTGTTTTTGTGTCAAAAAAAAACAATGGTCGTTTCATGGTCGTTGATACCTGTATACAGTACCATGTCATTCAAGATATTTTTGCTGTGTGGCAATTTTTTATTATTTTGTTATTATTGTTATACTGTTTTTTTACTCTTAAGTTAAATGTTGTATAATGAAGACGAGCACGTTTTGGCACAATCGTAAAAACTGTTACATATAATTCATATTAGTTAATGAATATAACATCAGATTAACTTGAACTAAGGCTCTACAGAAATGTAAATATATTCAATAAGAACTAATCATAGCTGAAAATGTTTTTTAGTAATTTCGTCAATGTAAAAGTCTTTTTAGCTTCAAGTAAACCCTAAAAATGTAGATGCGTCGTATAGGCACGTCACCTATTTAAGAGTTTAAAAATCAACTTCACCACGGAATAGAAGAAAAAAAAAGGGGGAAAGAAAGACATAGTTGAAAAATACTGTATTTCAGGTCAAGCATTTTGACACGAGATCACACTTACATTTCCTTCACAATGCAAAGACACCATCAACAAACCACAAGCCATTAATTAGCACAGTTTCACATTTTACCACATTCATTTTGACAATCTTTCAGAACCTGTAGTCCTTAACAGTCAGGAAAAAAAAAAACTGAAAATACATGGTCACTTGGTGCTCCAAAACCATTTAGCATGTCTTTAAGTAAAGCCCTTAATGATGGTCATGAAGACAGGGAAATGTCATGGTCATAAAGCATTAAAGTTGCAACAGAACAAGTTATTTACAGCTTCTTAATTCTTTGGTTCTTTTCAATCAATGCTTGTCATTGTTTGAAATCATGCATCAGTTATAAATTCTTCCCATTTGATACACGGATCCACTGAAGGAAAATAAGAGAATATCTCTTACATTTCACTTAAAATTACATCTCCTTCTGGAAATTGAGTACTGCCAGGACAACATTTTACTGCTCCCACAGCAGTATTAATAATAATAATAATAATAATGCTACAATGTCTACTGTGTCTATTGTCTGAATTACAAACATTACAGGTGTTGAGTGAAATGTTTGGTGAATACTATCCTGGTTAATGTCGGTAAACATATGGTGTTTGAATAAAAAATAAAATAAATCATCTACTTTTAAAGGGCTGGTCCTATTCATCTGTTGAATATACACATTTGGCTGATTAATGGACCAGCTCAGAACTTCCAAAGTTGGATTTATGAGGCGTTTTTAGGCTTCTCGATCTCAGGTCGAGACCCCAGGGCAGCCCAACACTGGAGATTCAGCCTTTCAGCTGATTTGGGAAAAGCACAGTGTCACCCAGAGGTGAGCAGGCTTTAGGCTTAGGCTGCTACCCATGCAACCCAGACCCAGATAAGAAGGAGATAACAGATGGATGGATGCTTATTAATGGCATCGTCATCATCATAAAAAGGCAGGAATGCAAGGTCTTTCAAGTAAGCGCAATAAAAGAAGACCAAACACATGCATTACACTAACATTACTTTAAACTATAAACTATGAATGTCAGCAAGAAAAAAAAAACAACTTACATAATACCTAAAACCCTCTCATGTAAAGCAACTTCTCAGCATAAGTCAGAAGCCCAATAGCATGAAGGACAGTCATAACATAAATTAAATGTCCACATATGATTAAAACCCATTTGTTTGGGTTTAAAGGAAGTACTTAATTATCCCCAAAGGATATCTCAGTTTGCACCAATCGTTTATATAAATGTGGCTGGACAAAATATTTTAAAACATCATATCGACACCAGTTTGTTCATTGCAGTACAAAACACCACAACAATATACTGCACAGTCTTAAAGGAGTACCATACAGTTGAATCAATAATTGTCACAGTGTCAACAAAAAGTGAACTTTATAAGCTCCACCAGGAGCTGCTCTTTAGCTACTGAATAGGATTGGATCACACTGCTCAGATCTATTTAGTAAAAGATTCATTTTATGTACCATGTGTCACAATGTTCCAAACTCAAAAGTAGACAGAATGATGCAAGGTTTCTTCAGGTCCTGAGTACTTTTATAGTATAGTTTCCAGTACGTATTCACATATGTAGCATAACTACACAAATATGAAACAATTCCTCTCTTCTATAATCTGAAATACCTTCAGTTAAATTGTTTGAGAGGAGTCCTTGTATAGTCCCCATTACTTCTGCAGACAGGCTAGACAGTTCTGGAGACAGGATTCTTGCTGTGAGAAAATCCAGGACAAGAGGAGTCCAAATATGGTAATGGTCAGATAAAAATAAGAATTGCTTGAGTTCCCAATCTTGGCCCTGAGGAAGCCAGAGTGCTAAATATAAAACCTTGCGGTTTCTCGTGTCTCGCCTCTGTAGCAGTTCATGGGTCCCTCACTATTTCATTGAAGTATTGTTCTGCTCCCCCAAGCACAAAAACCTCAAGAAAGAGGAAGTTTCATGTACGAGTGAAGCTGAATAAATACAGCAGTGTACAATTACATACAAAATAACTTTGATTACTGTCTAACTGTGCCAGTGGGTATAAAATGGCACATAGTATTTGTGCAACTACAGCATTCCCTCCTTTGACACCTGTCATACAAGAGAGTTTTACTTTCTACAGAAATGGACATATTACACCCCATTTACAAACACTCCCTTTATAAGTGTCACTAAAAGACTGTAACTAACAGGACATCGGCCACACATAATAACAACAGTACACTTTCCCTTTGTGTCCTCTGTATAGTGTATTGTGTCTGTTTCCAGGGGTTTGGTACCATGGCAGAATCCCCAAAAGGCTTCATTTAGACTGCTGCTCAGCAGAGTTGACAGCCACAAAGCCATGGATCTTTATGGACCTGCAGCCAAATCAGAGGCCTGATACTCTGTGTGCCTACTACAGTCCATAGGGACTAAAGGGAAGGAGGTGTCCTCTTCTGCCTTGTCAGTACTTGTTAATCCCAAAAATCCTCACACCGTGTAGCTGAGGCAGTTTGGGGATGAGCACAGTGAGCAAGGAAACGGTGTTGACCACAAAATGGGCCCGATCGTATTTGGTGTAAAAGCTGGTAAGGATGTACCTACATCAGAGATAAAGCAGAGAAGAAAATAATGATTAAAGTGATGGAAATTAGATTATTGTATGTTGTTTATCTCATGACATTCTTCTACCACATGATACCAGCTTGACTCAACTCTATAGACCTTTTTTAATCAGTAAAACTTGTGGGATCATCTTCAGAGCTGGTCCAATTAAAGACAGACCGATATATCGGACTGATATTTACGTGCTTTTATTGGTATTGGCCTGTTGCCTTCGCTGAAATGCTTTTTTTTCCTGTGCTATGATTTACTGGCAGGTGAAGTTCACAGCACCTCTGTGTTCTTGGAGATACTGCTGTCTACATTGAAAAAAATGGGGGGGGGCTTGTGTATGTGTGTGTGTGTAATAATAGGTCAGCTGATGTAGGTCAACTGTCAATGTTTTTATTTTCTAAATGTAAGTATTAGTGAGAAGTGGAATTATTAAAGTAAAACTACACATATCCATGTAATGAACAAACTGTGTGCTAAGAGTAAGTTGTATTTTGCATTTTCACATAATATTTAAAGGTTTCATAGTCACTGCACATGAACCTAGAAATACCAAGCAGGTTTGAATAGTGTTGCACGTTACAACTCTGCGTGTACTCCTTGTAACGCGGGGACAGTTTTTGCAGTCACATGACTCACGTAGTTTACAGTGTCGCTGGGTCATGTGACAGTGCGCTACTTTGCAAGTTGTAAATATTCATTAAAAGCAAGTTGCTGTTCTGTGTTCTGTAGTTCTATGATTCATGTTCTGCCTATAGGGGAGAGTAGTTGAGTGAACAGGGTGGAAGGAATATTTCAGTTTGATACACTGACTAAATTCTCTGTGCTGCTGCCATTGTTTATTTTCGAAAGAACAGACTTGAACCATTAATTGCACTGAACGCTTTGTTTTGTTTTTATCCGACTGTAATTTTTATTATGTGAAATATTAATGTTACTTGTTCTCCCTTAACTTTCTCCTTTTTTAACCAGTAGTTTAATATTATTTTAGTTCAATAAAGGTTTAAAAACAGACGATTTTCAGCCATTGGATAAGACTGATGTATTAAAAAAATCTATATCCTTTGATCACTAGTTCCAATACATAACATGAAAGACGACCGGTCAAAACTGTCAACAAGCTACTATACGCTATTCATTCTAGAGTGTGTGTATTATACTGTTTATTTACAATTTGGATCTAAAGGGGCCACAGTCTGTTTCCTCTGATTGTCTTGTTTGTGGTTTAGTCGACTACAGGCCATAGAGGAGGTCTGCCTTGTCTGGAAGTCCAGAAAGTTATTCCACTGGTTATATGGCAACCAAAAGAAACATCCCATAATCAAATGAATAACTCTGGACATTCAAACAGTAGATATAGAAATGGTTCCAATGAGAATGAAGTTTTCTGTTTAGTTAAAGATAAGGAAAATAGTTTCATGTGGTAGTGCAATAATGATTTCACACTGCAGTAAAAAAAAAAAAAAAAAAAAAAAAAAAAAGAAGAAGAAAAGTACCTACTACCAAAACCTAGTCCAATAAACAGAACAGGTACCATGTGGTGAAAACGAGCCATTGCAGAAAAACAACTTGAGGTCATGCAAGTCAGCAACCTCAAACACCTTTATCATGCCTAAGGAATAACAGCAAAAGAAAAAACATTTGTAATTTGTAATGGCGAATATGATAGAAATATTTGTCTAATTTGCAAGAAACAGTCAAAACTCTTTAAGCATTTTTTTCCCTGTGCTCTTTGATACAGCTGGTAAATGTGAAATAGTGTTGACATGCCAACCGATACAATTATTAATGAATGAAGCAAGGAAAGTGAATTAACAACTGTGACCTAACTGAGTTACCAGCATCTCCTCTATTACAGTGCGGTGGCTCCATGCCAACACTGGGCACTAAGAGACACCAGAACCAACAGAGAAACCATACTGTTTCTATGTAAACAATATTTTTAGATGTAACTGCACACAGTACAATAGTCGGGGAGTATTGTGCGTTTAGACCTTGCACATCCTGTTCACTGCAGAACAAGTGAAGACATGTAATAAACACGCTTAAATACTTTAGCACATGTGTTGGTCCAGCTGCAGCCTTCGCACACTCACCCAGTGTCTCTTCCTGCTGGCATTGGTTCCAAAACATAGTGAATAAATTATCTTTGAAACAAGTGAGAACAAAGAGTGTACACCTGCAAAACTGCTATTACTACAATGTTCAGGCAGAGTTGGCAGCTGAACCCCAGGGGAGAAAAGTGCTTCCTGTAAATAGCACTAATAAGGACAGAAAAGGGCATGAATACAGCAAGGGGTGCTGCCGCATATACTAAGCTCCTTAACAATCTGTGTACTTGGCTACTCAGCAAAGTTATCAGGCACACTTCTTTAAACTGAAAATTGTAAGTGGAAGTGTAGTAGATTCTCCTTTACAACTAAACTACATAAAATAGTATCATATAATTAAAGGCATACTACTACTTCCCACTTAACAACAGAAATATTCCTTAACCACTGTTAAATATGATCCTATCAAAAGGGAAACAAACTTCATTCTACCCATAAGAGTTTTATTTCTGCTTTTGGTCAATAAAACTGCCAATAGGGCATATAAAGTGATAGGGGGAAGCAACTAGAATATAGACAGGTACAAACCAAAAGAATAAATAGGCTACAGATTTAATTTACTAATAATAGACTTTATGACTGAGTTAAATTGTGTCCATAACTGGATTCCTAATCAGTGGTGTTGAATGAATACTCACAGAACAATGGGTGTGATGGTAAGGAACTTCCGCGAAGCAGTAAACTGCACACCGTAGTCCATCTGCTCCCAGTGTGTGAGGAGCCGGGCTTTGCCTTGATCCGGGGTCTCAAACGGCGTCCCTTTGACTGTGTGAAGCAGGAGGTACATGCACTACAACACAAGACACATAGAAATCCAATGGAGAAAACATTAGTGTTGTACAAGTAAAACAGTATTCTAAATCCTACAAGAGCTCCTAATTTGTATGATATATTCTGGTATGCAATAAAATCCAAACTGTAAAATCCATTTCCATACTAAGATCAAATTTTAGATTAAACTGACAGACAGGAAATCCTGTGTAATCAACATTTATTATATCAAATGAAAACATGGGTTGAGACATTGTTGGATCTAAGTTATTGTAAAAACAAACTAATAGCCGGTAGGAATCATCAACAATTGTAAAATGTACTTGCTGATTATGTTCAGATCCTACTTAAATATAATAATCTCTACTCATAATTGGATATTTTGTAGTTTCAGTACACTCTGGTGCTGTTTTCCAGATGTGTCCCCCACTTGCCCTGTAAACATCTCTGGGTATTTTAATATATTGATGGTGTTTTCTATCTGTTCTTCACTGATCAGAGTGGTTCCTGTGGGCATTCACTTCCACTGACCAGATTATGGATGAGATTGGTCAGGGTCCAAACCACCGGGACACTGGCAAAGGGAATGCTGAGCAGTATGACATGCAAGAGGCCGATTCCAAGGATGTAGGAAAGCCAGATCCCTCTACTGTTCATCACCCGGGTGTTGGGGTTCACTTCGCTGTGTGCTGTGCCCACATTCATGATGGTGACTCTTAAAATCTTCCTGTAGGATGTAAAGATTTGAGTCACAGCTGGTTCTGACAACATGCAAAAACCTGTGAATTCGAGTTATGACATTGAAGTTGTACATTTATGGGACTGTAGAATAAGTAGGAAGAATCTTAGAGAAGTGCAAGCTACTGATTACCTACAACTGCCATATCCTGAACAAGAATTCAACCAATAGTGATTTTTTTTAAGACTGACATAATAATAATAGAATGGATCAGAAGAAAAACAGATACTGGTGGAGGCTGTAAATCCATAGATCCATCCATGTAAATCCATATAATGTCCACTAATATTGGTATTCTTTAAAATAACATTGTCTTCTTAACATTAAACATGTATTCTTTATTTCTTTTTGTAAATATTTAATGGATTAATATCATGGCCTGATTGGTTGTAATTCAATGACAATATTAAATGATAGCAGTGTTAATCTATCAACATCACTACACGTTAAAATACTATTTGCAATATAGAATGGGAGAAAATATATTTAGTTATAAATACAGTTTAAATACACAGCACACAATACAACACGATGGTTAAAGGGTTGCATACAATTACATTAGTTGAAAGATATCAGCATGCTTAAAAAAAGCACATTAAAACAAATTGTTATGCTCTGAAACTGTAATTTCTGTTGATTTTCTTTGTTTACTAGTTTTCACTCTACTTGACATTATGTAAAATATGAGGTCACGGGAAAATTGGGTCTTTGCCCTTTGTGCCAGACAAAACACCATCCTGCTTTTGTGTTTGACTCTGTCCACAGTGACTCCTGGATTAGGTCTGGTTTAAGCAGACTTAACGCACTGTTGGCTGTGATAACAAAGACAATGTTAAAGTAATCCAGAGTATTTAGTCACTTATAACGGAAATGCCTTACAAATTGCATTGAAGTTCATACATCCTGTCATGTGTGGAGATAAACATATGAGATTAGTTCTGCCAACACTATGCAAAACTCAGATTTGAGAAGATAGAGGATATGTAGATAGTCAAAATGAGAAATAAGATTTAGCTACTGCTGCAAGACTCTGCAAGTAACATTTGCCTTAAACAAATCCTGATGTTCAAACCTTGTGTGAGCAGTCAGTTTGAGCTGATTGACATGGGTAAACAGGGAGGCAAACCCTGGGTCAGTCCTACATGCTGTTTTGTAAGTTGTCAGGGCTTATAATAAGACTGGCTACAATACTATCAGTTACGTAGCAACAGCAGATCTACAAGTGGACTGGTCAACGTTACTGGAGCTAAAACTACACCGTTATTCTGGACCAAGTAAATAAATCAGACTCACTGCAGCGAAAATGGCTTCAACTCCGACCTGTATTGGCACTTGTCCGTTATCAGTTTTTGTCTTATCGATGCCTTCAGTTATGTAAGTGATACTATCACCGTGACACTGAGGTGGCTCCGGTGTGTCGACCAGTCATCCGGTACCCCGTTTTATTTGCTCCGTACCAGCTGTTAAGTGCTACGGTGTGCTCCCAGACACACAATTCAGTCGACACACATCCACTTTTGCGTCGTCTTCTAGCCAACAGCTGGTGACAACACGGCACGGCTCATGATGTAACGTCACAGTTTTCACGGCCCCATTTTTCGAGTGAGTTTTTAACATAGACTCGTCTAGGTGGGCCATGATTGGTTGGTATCGATCACATGACCGGTATTGGCCTATCGGCGTGTGATGTGTTGGAAGCACGTTGGAAACGCCCCTTCTGACGTCACCGCGGGGGACAGGAGAAAACTGATATGATTGACACATAGAGGTATAAACAAAAAAATTAATAAAACTCGTAAACATTCAGATTAAACTTTATGGGTACGCAAACTGTTTTACAATTATGTACTCGTAGTTCTTGTACTTTCCAAAGTTCACTTTCAGTTCAATATTTCACCTCTGCAGTATTTGGGTTGTGTAACAAGATTTTTGCCACACAATACTTTTATTCTTCACTGTATCATGCCATTTCACAATCTGGATTTCTCACCCTTTACTGAAACCTACTTAAATCTTCAAGACCAACCAGCCTCTGATGACCACCAGAATCAACTCATCCAAAACATTTAATTACCTCTGATCCACTAATCCTATCAATAACCTGCAATAATCAAATTTCAGGTAACATTCAGACATGATTCAACTAAAATAATCCACATTCAATATGGAATAATTGTCATCTTCAACATTTAGAAAAGTGAAATTACAGGACACAATGATTAAATTTACAAACTATCATTTCACAAATCACATAAAGAGCCTGAACATCCATGAACAACCTACAATTTCTTAAGAAAAGTAAGGGCACTTTTAACAATATTATGTCTGAAGTTTACCATTCATACACATGCACAACAACTTACATATTACAGTGGATCTACTAAGGTTTAAAACACAGAATAACATCACATTAAAGAAAACACTGCACAAAAAGGTCAAGTAAACTTCAAAACCTAACAGTTCTGACCGAAGTCAAATGATGCTTCAAATCCTACACCTTCTGTCATCAGGTTCACATTACAGATGTCAACACAGCCGAGCCCCTTCCAGTCCCTCTCCAAGTTCATGAAACAGATGTGAACACATGTTATGTTGGCTCAGCCAGGAAAGGTTAAAAAGCTAGTTCAGTATTTCACTTTGTTTTGCTTTTGCTGAATGAAGTATGATGGTAGGATTGAGGAGATCCTTAAATTAGTCCTTATATGTTATGATAATGCCCTCAGTCAAAAGCAGCTGAATCCCATCTTTACTGTAAATAATATGACTAAGCATTGCTTCTCCTCCTGGCGCATCTAAGGATTTACCAGAACCTCTTTGAGGCCATCTGAATGTTGGTTCTGGAGATCCGTGAGCCAACCTGAACACAGTAGGAGTGCTTCAGCTTCCTCTACTCCCTCCATGTTAAAGGATTACCACCACACAAGCACTAAAAACATGATGGCCACAACTCTACACAGCCTCTTAGGCAATGAAGCTACTGAGATGGGACCATTCAGAATCCAGAACCCGAGCCTCCCTTGGGATATGGGAGTTGAGAAGATCCCACACAGGGGAATGCCAGAAGTTCCCAACACACCCTCAGTTTCTATTTGGGTGTACCACATCTATCTGGAACCCTTCAGCACCAATGCATCCAACTCACCACCAAGTGAGTCATGATGGACTTGTACATGTAATGGAATGTCTTACAATGTTGTACTGGTTATTCTACTCAAGCAATGAATCTGAACATTTATTCCACTACTGATGATCCAGAAAGACCCAGTGGTACCTTTGTAGCACTTCTCAAATATTTTTGTTCCTCTATATGTAACATTTCCAAAGTGATTGATCATTTATTAGAAAACAATCCAATATACTTTGAAATTTTCCCGTAATTAGTAAAATATATCATTCACTGAACATAAAACAAGTGTCTCCATTCATTGACATTTATTCAACTCCATGGATTTTACGACCCACACCATACCATACCATACCATACCATACCACACCATCTTTATTTATAGAAGCGCTTTAAAACAGACACAGCTGACACAAAGCGCTGCACACTACAAGACATAAAACACAAAACAGAGAAAGGAGAACAAGGCAATAAAATACGTCTATAAATATAATAAAAAGTACTAAAACTACAGAGATACAAAAAGTAAAATAAAAATTGTGATACAATAAAAGAACTAAAATCAATGAGGCACTGAGTTGAAGGAGAAGTAGTAAAAATGTGTTTTAAGATGAGTTTTAAAATTGGACAGTATAGGTGCTTGTCTGACATTCAAAGGCAGTTTATTTTATTTACGAGGGAATCAATGTTGTAGAAGATGATGGTGTTTCCATGTTAACTATGGGGCCTCTGAATGTCCAAATGGGTCATATTTGATGATCATGAAATGATAATAAATTGTACACCCATTATTTACATATATTGATAGGGTTTGTGGATAAGCAGGTATTAAAAATGTTATATTAGTGAAGATTTTATTCAGCGGTGGCAGTTTGGATCTTTATGGGTTAATGTTACACACTCACATACCGTCATACTTTTGACCTTGATTCTTCTTTGCCCATCTCTTTTTTTTCTTCTGGGTTTGTTTCAACCTACAAACACAATATGTCTGACATCATACTGCTGTAGAATTTCACTCATTTGCACCTAATTTCTCATCTTCTTTCACATTATTGTACTGTGACTTCTAATGCCTCCATTATACAGGCAGTGGAATTCATAGCTACAGAGAGGACCTATAGCCTTCATGAATATTAACATTTACACTCAGAAACAAACAAAAAAAACCTGAAGTAAAGGCCTATTCGACTCTAAGGATGGATGGTATGGATTGCATAAGTTGGAACCAACATTTTTTTTTTTAAGCATTTTCATCCAAATTTATGATGTTACTTGAAACTGAATTGACTTTTTTCATTCAAGTGCAAGTTAACTGTCTTTCATTTAACTACCTATGACTCGTACATCTTTGTGGTTAAAGCTCATACAAAAGGAGGCCCTTGAGTCTTTACCTAACCAAGGTGACAGGATTTCTTTGAAGCAACAAAAAAAAAAAAAATGACTGACAGTGCTGATACCTCAGTCCGAAATTCAAAGATCAACAGTGTCATGTTCTAGATCCCAAGATAAGCCCTCATGCTAATTTAGGTCTGCAGTAGCCGTAGGCCAAGGGGGTCATCTGTGTTCTACTTGCATGCAATGATATATGATACCGACTGTTTCTAAGGGTAGTCCTGTGATAAGTGGCATCAAACAGGTTTGGCAGGCTGACAGTGGACTATGCTTATGGCCTTAGGTGGTATAGCTATGTTAGCCATGTAAACCTAGAGCCTTGTTCAGATGCAAACCAAGGATGACAGTGTTGTGAGATCACTGCTGGCACTGGAACAATGGGCAAATACGCAACACTGATAAAATACACCTCAGGAAAGACACAGATGCTGTCTACAACTGCAATGTCAACAAGTCGTCATCTGAATATACTTGGCATTGAGATATACGATGCACTTCTACATGAAACTTAGGTCATGGAAAATATTCTCCAAATGGATGTTTAAATAATGATCTACAAGTAAAATTAAATTGTGGTTTGAAGTTTAACTGATACACTTAAGGTCCAAATGTGGATTATTGTCCTCAGACAACATATATCTCTTACAGGACCTATCAGAAAGTAAAGTGAAGTCAAAGTACAAATATACACATAAAACATGTTTGGATGAATATGTCTGTAAACTATGTCTTCACTTTGGCTTTTGCCATCAGGTCTGCGGGCCAAGGTTTCTGACAGAATTTAATGTCTTTAGTAGGATTCATGGCAGTACTATTTTTAAATGACACACTTGTAAGAGCTACAAAATCTCTCCTATAAAATTGATGGATAACTGTTAATCTACTATGTTTTGTCAGCAATTACCTGCAATAGTATATCATTTTTCGAGTATTTATTCCAACACAGAATATTTTACTCAAATCTATTTTTTTTTTGACAGAAATTAATATAGATCAACAAGTAAGATTTTTAGTTTGGTATTATACTCAAATTTGTATTAAACACAATAACATTGAAATTAATCTTCATGCATGGAACGCCCTGTTGATATATATATTCCAAATAACAGCAACAAATAGGTATTGCTAAAAAAACCCCCAGCAAATACCAAAATGCAACATAAAACAGTAAAATGAGGTATATGAGGTATAGATAAAGTAGAAATGTGTTTCTATTAAATATGAAATGTTTATTTATGTATAAAAGGATTGTAATTCAAGTGGAAAGTTAGACATGTTTCTTTATCGCTGATTTTCCAGGACACTGCATAATAAATAATTAAACAAAAATATGGAGGTAAACACTTTTGGTGAACTTGTCATCTATGTAAAAGAATAAAAAAAAACAACAACCTTGTAGACAAAACACTACTTGTTACCCAAAGACCATGTCCTACTGTTGCATTTGTCGATCAAAAGAATCTAAATACAGTGAATGACCAGCAGATGTCAGCATTAACACACACAGGACTGGATGAAAACCTGTACTATGATGTACCTGCAGTGATCAAACCATCATGAAATACAAAGTGCTACAGTGAGAAACTAAAATGTATTCCACCGACTCATTCCACTGCACTTTTCTGTGTAATTTTACACATTATTGGTATTAATAATGAAATGGGACGTATCAGTGGAACACACAGAGGACGGTGTCAATGTGCAAGTCATATTTTATATTCAAGTGAGTGCTAAAAATTTGATATTGTAGTTATTGTATCCAAAACTCTTTCTGTCATGACGTATTACAATTTATCATTTAAAATATAAGTAATATGAGAAAAAAATCTGAACTAGAACATGAGGAACAACTGGCAAACTAAACTGTCAATAAATAAGAATTCATACAGTGCATAGATTATGAGAAAAAGAGAAAATAATGGTGCATATAAGTCATAAAATATCTGTTTTTTTAACATTCACCCTACAAGTTGTTACTACAAGTATTAGTATTTTTTTCAACAAACAGAAATATTTTTTTATGAACTCAGTGACCTCTGAGTCTAAACAGTATAAGGGTGATTCTTTTGCAGCAGAATGTAAAGAATGTAACCTGAGAATACACGCTGGCGTATTAATGTGAAAGTGTTCTAAAGGTCAATTGCACCAGCTTGTTTGGTCTGCAGTGGATGTGACAGGAAAGACGCTCCTGGGCTGGTTTTATCCAACAGGGGATGTAGACTTGTGACCCAGGGAGGCTTGGATGATATCCTCGCTGGAAAAGGCTGACGCAGGGAGTCCATTATTGCCCCTGGAGGAAGCTGAGGATTAGAACACCAAAGAATTTCAATAAAAGAAGTGTCTGTTTGGGGGTCGGGGAAGGGTAGAAGGGTGGTAGTGGTAGTGTGTATGTGTGTGCGTGTGTTGGGGGGCGGGGGGGTTCCTCTTCATTGTCCCAACAGTGATTGAGAGCAAGAGGAGGGGAGTGGGACGGCATTGTGTTCGCAGCTCCTCTGAAGAAGGTGGTTATTAGGGGGGATGGCTAAGGAGGGGTGAAGGATGGGGAGGCTGTTGACTCTTCATCTTGTGTGAACAAAGTCTCTGGCACATACCCTTCTTCTGTCCCTCTGTCCTGGACCCCCTTGTTTACGAGTGCCATGAATTCTGTCCCTCACGGCAGGGACCCCCACCAACTTCAATCTGCACCACCGTGCATTGTGGGGGCTTAAGTGCCCTTTAATTAGGCCGCCTCAGTGTCCGGCTGAAAACTGCTGAGGGTTTAGGCTCTTCCCTGTGAGACCTTGCTGAGCAGTTCACACATGCACACAGCTTCACTCATACGAGCACGAGATGAAGTGTTTGCTCCTCTAATGAAAAAGATTTATCTTGGGGAAGAGTTCTTGTCATCTTTGCCCCTTCTTTTCTAAAATCTTGACAAAGGAGTTTATATTATCTTTAACACTCTGCTATTTCCAGGATACATTAGCAGAAACACTGTGAGGGAACAGTCTCAGCCACTGAGAGCAAACAGCAAATGTGCAGCCAAAATTTTCCAGACAAATCATGACAGTAAACACGTTGCACTTCCCATGCAGACACAATGCTGCTCACCATCTTATACTTAACTGCTATTAATTAACTGCACAGATGTTTTGTGGTTATGAAATATAAGTGGAGACTTTCCAGCATCATGTAGAAGAGCATGAATCACACAATGCACATACAGTCAGGTATGTCTGTTACTTCTAAAGATAATGGTGATACACATGCCCTTTAAGGTCGTTTTAAAATACTTTATTAGATTACTCAAAATAAGTAGTGTGTTTTAAAAAGCATCAACATTGTCATATTTTTTTCTATATTTTTACATTCCATGAAATGTGTGAAAACATAGTTTCTAAATGATAATGACCTAAACTTACAGTTCAGTTGAAGATTCACTATAAGCAATGCAGATTCAGCTAATTTCATATCAGGGAGATTAGTAATGCAAACTTCTCAATCTATTAATTTTAGCATTTTCCAATTACCACCTATTTAAATTCTAAATAAACACTGTCACTCATATTTTACATGCTCTCCGACACAGTCTGAACCCAACATATGCACAGCTTTGTCATTACGACTGAGAACATGTCATTATCATAACAGCAAAAGGCACAGGATTACAAGAATAATAGGGAGGTGGGCAAGTGGCATTGGGAATTTGCCAAACGGTCTCTGCAAAATTGGTAATTTCTGGATGACCTATTGTACTCAGAGCTTACAGGCTGAGAGGTCTGAAGGGAAGAGGCAAAGGAAGGATATAAAAATGGAAGCAAGTAGGATAAAGTGCAAGGTGGTAGGAATGAGAGGCCGAAAACAATGATGAAAAGAAGTTTGTGAAGGGAGCAGGGCGGGATTGGGCGTGTTCAAAAACTTTTTTGCTACAGCCCAGTGTGTGTAGATACCCTCCTAATCCTGGTTTTATTGGCTGCCTGTGTCCAGCCATGCTGGTCGGATTGAGTGGGGAGAGTAGTGTGGTGGGGGGCTGAACACATGTCCTTCTTTGTGGTAATACGCTGATTAGGCCTGAGAAAGAGCCGGACCTTGTTACGGCCTTTCTCAGGTCACCGTAGAAACCAGCCCGGTAGGGGACCTCTGTGTGTGCCTCCCCCTCTTGTGCACCTACTGATGCAGACACCAAGACCGAGTCTGGTTTGCAGAGGTTTCTATAAAACACTGATGTTCAAAACACCATCATGACCAAAGTTGACTTCATTTCAGCATCAGGCTCCAATGTTCTTGACCTTAATCACTGTTGCATTTTCAGACAGTTCCCACACTTGTGGCCTCAACCTGGGAAACGTGGTTTCAATGTTGCTCAGTTGCAAACCGCAGACTGATTCCTCTGCCTGCACTCATAAATTAGACCACTGTCACATTCCCCCCATCCATCCCTGGCCCTGCTAACTGTCAATAGCTCCTACAGAGCAAGTGTCATCCAAATCCCAGAGCTGAGCGAGGCACATTTCTGACGTTGCCGTAACACATGACAATGTTCGTGATTGAAAACAGACCTGCCTCATTGTCAGCACGGCTATGACATACCACATTTTGCCTTGAGGCATTGAAAAGTCATCTTTATTGGAATTATGCAGAAGACTCCCCACCATGACTGGCTGGAGTGCAAGCAAGACACCTATCAATTATTGTCACATTCAGAGGAACACCCCACACACCCCACCCACCCACACACACACACACACACACACACTCAGAACAGGGTGGTAGTGCTCAGTCACAGCCTGTTTCCACATCTTCTTTGTTATGGAGGAATAAAACACAGAAGGGGTGAGTAGAGGAGGGGTACTCCAGCGCTGACCTCCAGACTGTGGTCAGTGGGTTCTGTCCCCGTGGTGGGCACTCAGCCTCTTCACTGCAGAGTGCACACTCCCGGCCCCTGCTGAGTGACCTTCCAGCCCCCTCAGTTCACCAAACTCACTCATGCCCTAGAAATCCTCACCAGACGCCACGGCCCAAAGGAAACACACTTCAGATGGAACTGAGATCAGTATCAATGTGGCAAATGTTATCAAAGAGGAGTGTGTCTGTGACTATAATATATTGTGGTGAAGAGGAATATTTTGGATTTAGATGATTCAGATTTTTAAAAAAAAATACAATTAAAAATAAAAAACAAACAGTGTTAGATGAGAAAGCAAGCAGCCTTTTTCTGTTTTTTATCTTGTTATTTACAAATATAGCTAAAATCAACATGATATCACACAGTTAAGCAGCTTTGGGAACGTTTTTGAAATGTAAGGCAGCAGATTACTTGTTAAAGATGAAATGAGAAAAGTGATGATTTTTTAAAAAAAAAATCATCTAAACAAGTGTCACGTTTATTTCGACTTTTGTAAAAAAAAAAAAAATGAAGTTTTTAACAGGGCAATGGAGGGAAAATACATTTAAATCAATATTGCATATATATATATATATATATATATATATATATATATATATATATATATATATATATATATATATATATATATATATATATATATATATATATATATATAATTTTTCATTATATATTAAGTGTAATGTTTTATTTTCTCAGCAACTGTGAAATACACTGATTCTATTTATTTTGTACTATTAAATCATGCAACTTTATTATATATAACCCTGTGGAAGTGTAACAAAATTTCTGCTAAAACTGTAATAACGATCACAGAGTTAAACACTAATACGTTATGTAGTTCACTCAAATGGTAAAAAGCAGCGCTCCCTAAAGCCAGCTTTACATGATCAGCTGTTACACAACGTGTAAATGTACAGCTCATGTCTAAGCAAATCCCAAAAAGGTAGCAGGAATGTCAAACCATAGCATGTTATTTTTTTGTATACTCTTTTTAGAATGATTTAGAAATTATGACATTATGTCACAGAAAAGGAAACTGAACTAAGAAAATCCAAAGTGAAGGTAACAATGTAACACATAATGTTTCATTACATATGGTAAAAACAATTATTTAAAACAATAAAATTAAAAGAAAAATATAATTTTCAATTGCATAATAACAAAAATGTCCACTTTGAAAATGCTGGCAAAATTAAATTCTTAAGAAAATTAACATGATTTAAGAGACTCTTCAGATGAGCGCCTCTTTAATGGTCTGTTGTGGTTGTTTTGGTGTAACATCTTTACTGGCCATTCTTTACAACCAACAGATAATCCCTTGAGACAAAATTCTTAACAAGATTGCAATCTCTATGGCTAACTTCGTTTGATCTCGACCAGGTATCTTGTTTGTATTCGCCCTGATCAGTTTCCTTTTAGGTGAATAAAATGTGTTGTTACTTCAGGCTAATTCCAAGTCCATCACAAGTGTCCCACCCTCCTCCTTCACTCTCTCTCTCTCTCTCTCTCTGTCTATGTCTCCGTGTCTCTCTCTCTCCTCCTCCTCCCCCTGTCCCACGGCTGCTCACCCCATAGCCCATCAGAATGACAATAGTATTGATGTAAAATGTGTCGCCTTTGGGCTGCAGGAGCATATAACCCCTGCATGCCTGGCCCAGCCACCACCAGAGTTTATGGCTTTATTGTGCCCTCTTTATGTCCTCCCCTGTTGGGGTGGGCGGACAACAATTTAGAAAATTCACTGTATATGTCCCCTTGAGTGCATCAGTGGGATTGTACATATGTGTGTTTGTGCATTCTATGGACAAACATTTGGCTCAATTAGTCAGGACACGGCCCCCGAAAAATCAATGGGCCAACATGTATGTGGATCCTCAATGCAGTTTTCAGAGGTGGACCTGTCCCACCTCACTTCACTAACTTTGACAATATTTTTTCCAATGATCAGGGATAAAACAAGTTGAGTAACAACTCTACCTTTTTCATGTGTCCCTCCCTGTACCTCCCTCTCTTATTTCCCTCCCTCTCTCCCTCCCTCTTTTCACTCTTTCCTTTCTTTTCCACATTACCAGGGGGTGGCGTGTGATTGACAGATGGGAACGAATAATAATTTTTTTTCGTAACCTAAGGCCATCTTCTGTGATTGGCTTGCCAGCTGACATCTCCAAACCTCATTCCCCCCTACTCCCCTCTCCTCCACCCCCCACACCCCCCACCCCTTTAATATTGGGCCTGTGGATGAGGCATCCTGAGGGAGAAAAAAGTAGAGAGAGAGAGAAAAAGATATCTACCTTAGGGAAGAACCTCAGAGAGAGGGAGGGAAGGAGAGGACGGGTAGGAGCGTGTGTGCATGTGTGTAAGAGACACTTATTCTCTTAACTACTAGGAGACAGACACACTTTCCTGGCCCGACTCAAAGAAGGGGGAAAACAGGAGCAAGATTTTTTTTTTTTCAATATCATTTTAATTTTCCTCTCATTCAACAATCAAGCTGCCTCAGAGCTTCTCTTCCTGGAAACTCTTCTTCTTTGCCTACTGGAAGTTCTATGTATTGATCCATTTACCCTCTTACTCACTAAGAAGGCTTACCTCATGGATTTGTATCTGATTGGATATTTGATGTGTGTGTGGTTGTCCAGCTCACGGGTGCTTGGAGGCTATCCCATCTGGTGGTGAGTACAATCCTGAGTTCCAGCATCAGACCTTATAGCTGCATAAAGAGAGAGTGTTTTTGGTCAAATGATCATTTCTGAGAGGGCAGAATGTGCACTTTCAGTTGACTGCGTGGAAAAATGTTCTCCGGCCCAGTCCAAAGAATCTTAACCTCAAATACTAGTGTAACGGAAAAGGCTCGCCGTTCTTTTCCCCTCCACATTCAGGTCCATTTATCATATTAGAATATGTTGCGATGCAAAGTGGATGAATTTTAGTTTAGAAATGTTTATATAATGAAATATGTGAATGTCTTTTAAAAAGATCAATTAAAAGACACATTTGTAAGGGGCTGTCATCAAGATTTGAAATGTCAACAGACTTGGGAGACTTTTCCTTTTAACAGGTTAAATCTACAGGATTAGGCGATGTTAAATAAACTGTAAATATCACTTAGGAACAATGACAACACTGATCTTGTTCACAGAACCCCAACTAACCTGCCAAAAACGCTCAGGCTATCCTGTTTCTAAACCATGACCATCATCATTTTCTGTCTTGAAATACTACCATGTAATTTCAAGACTGCTTTAGGAAGTACAGCAACATATCACTTATAAAATCAGGTCCAATTTGTCTTGTTTTCTATTGTGCACTAGTGTTCTACATTTGGGCCGCCGGGCCTCAAATGAAATTAATCTGATTTGTTTTATTTAATATTTCAGTGAATTTATGGCTCAGACTTAACATAATATTTCTGGCATTGAAAAAGTTCAGCACGATTTTAGAAAATGTATCAGATTCACAAATTTTGCCATTGGGCATCAGCTGTAAATAAATCTATCCATTTTCCCAACAGTTAAGCATATCGTTTTGCTTTGCAATTGTACTACAATCCGCCCCCTGTCCTAAGGATTTGTCAAGCGACAATATGTTTAGGTGCCGCAGGGTTTTAGTCTTTGTTTAATTATCTCAGATCGTTTTTGGCTCTAGCAACTGAAATTTAGAGGTTTATCTCATTACAAATTCATCTACATGCAGCTGACCTCATAGCTTCTGGTGTCTTTTGTAACATTAAGCTTTTATTTTGGAGATATTTGCGTAGGCGTATGACAAAGCTCTTCTGGCTCACAACACAATACTTGTCAGAGCTACTGCACTTTTAGTAGCCCAACAAGCATGTGGTCCCACCATAGTGCCGTCCAAACCGCGAGCATCTTCTGGTTTCATTTACAGAGTAGGCAGCTGCCAAGCACACAGGCCACAGGGCTGAAGTGTTAATGGCAAAGAGGACTTTACACCCACTCCTGGCTTAAGCAAGAACCATCAGACAACAGTGACAAAGAAACTGGGATTCTGTCTCTGTGAATTACCTGCAGCTGTTCAGTTCAAGGAGCTTACATGACACTGGTATAATGTTCGAACTTTAACAATGCGCTCCACCTTTGATTTGGGTAACAAATTTTGAAGTGTACGTTGGCGTAGGGGTTTCTTGGAGGGCAAAGAGATGAAAAGCCATGCCATAGCTCCAGGTGGCTGAGAAGATGCCGAGGAATGGGTGTCAAACCGCCCTGTCAGTGGCATCACCCTGTGGTTGTCAAGCATGTCCAAAAAGAGACAAAATGGGGAGATGCGTCAAACAAGAAGGGTGCCGAGTTTCAGCAAAGGGCCCGGACAGGCTCCTTTCTCAGGGGCGATGACTTGGCCATAAATTCTCCTGCCAAGGTGGGACGGGTTGGAGGGAAAAGAGGTTTTGACTGCTTTACGCATGACAGTCTTCTTGTTACAAGATGGGGTGTTGGGAGAAAAAAAAAAAAAACAGAGCATAAATAACTCAACTGATATGCACATATGCATGGACAAAGATGAAGTGTAGTCAAAAGGCATAACAAGCTATGAGGTGTGTGCTTAGGAAAATCAGACAAAGCAGTAAATTGCTCTCTTGAAATGCAAGAATGCAAAGGAAACAGCAGGTTTGTACAAACTGAGCAACACTAAGGTATGACGCAATTAATAAACACTTAAAAAAAATTTAATAAATGATATACTGATCTTCACATCATCCACAGATGACAGTGTGTCCATCCAATAAATATACTTTTGTATGGTTTGAGAATAACATCTGTTGAGGCTCAATACTTTGTTTAATCTATATAAAACAGTCAAAATGACTTTATATAACAAATTGAATCTGCGGACTATGACATAATATTGTCCTGTTTAAATGCCAACTTACTAAGATCCCCAGCTGGTATTACATTAAACCTGTGTGGCTTAACTCATCAGCTATATTCAGAGCAGCCTAAGTCATCTTGTCAGCCTGCAGTGTGTTTTTCTTCCTTGCGTAAACAGTAGTGGTTGTAAGTGAATGATGACAGTCACTTTCAGCAAGGAATTACATCCGCTGAATTTCCTTCAATACTAGCAATTGAGCGTCAACAGTGATTATCTGCTTAAGTTTGTCATATCACACGGCACAGCCACATGAAAATCCAATAATTGTTATTTAGGTAATCCTTTTCTTGTAATCATTGTGAAATCTGTGGGACAAAATCAAGACTTTGTAAACTGAATGTAGATTATATTTTGTTCACACAGATATTTGGCAGTGATATTGCCACAATTCAAAATTGCAATATGATGATCAGCTGCAATTATTTTAGTTCAGAGTTTAAATTATTCAATAATGGGATGTATCACTGAGAACCATCAACAATAAAACAGTCAATTCTTGAGGATAAAATTAAGACAATATTTTATATGGAAATAAATATCATTAGTCGGGCTGACCTTATCATAGGAAAAAATAACAACTGATTAAAATTCAAATTAGTAATTAAATGTGAGTGCATTTTAAATAAAATGTGCTGAATTAATATATTGTTTTCTACGTTTTTTGTCAATCACAGAACAGTACCTTCCGGTTTTGTGTCCTTAAATTTAAATATTATCCCTGAATAAAGCGTCCAATCACATCTTGAAAAGGCACGCGGGGAAACCTATCTGGGTTTACTCTGCTACTGATCTTACAATTAAACCTGAGCAGCTTAAATTGGGCTTTAAGGTCCATCTCTGGGTCTCAGGAATGTCATTATCTGACTGTGACACCCCCCACCTCCACACCTCGAATCCAATCTTCAACAGCAAAACCCCTGCCATTGGCAAAGGGATCACTTAAATGATGCTTACGGAGAGAAAATCCTCCGTCTCCAGTCCTGTGAGAAAAGATCAAGGATGTTCGGGCTTTATTCTCCACACAGTGCAATGGAAGGTAAAGAAAGGAGCAGTGAAGTCTAGAAGAATGTCATTCTTAGGAAACTTCAGGGTTTCATTATGAATGGCTGAAATCTGTTATGGAGCCAGGGTCAAAGACAATTTTGAGGTAAAGCCTAAGAGATATGTCTCCACATAGTGATGTTTGTAAGGAGACAGGAAGTATAAAATAAATAAGCAGCATTTAAAAAACAAAACAAAAAGAAAGCAGAATTTGATAAAATATTTTTTACCGCATTTTATATATTATAAATCCGGCAATAACCAGACATATAACAGACTCAGCTCTCCTGACTAACAGCAATTTAACAGCAAATGTCAATTTGGTAACTTTTCTTAAGCGAACAAATCTGCAAGAAAACACAACCATTTCAAACCCCAAGCTAGGTGAGAAGTTCAAAGAGGAATGGTATTTCAAAGCAGTGAAGTTGAGTCCTAATCTTTACCCACCATCAAAGCACATTCAATGCAGTCTTGTAGGAAATGACAAAGTCCCCTAGTGCACCGCTATTAACAGCACTAAAACACAGGCCAGGACAGTTCCTCAAAGGGAAACCTGCAACGGCCAGGGGCTACGAGATCATTAGGACACGTGTGGAGGCGCACGCGCGCACACACACACACACACACACACACACACAGAGAAATATTCTAAGTCTTCATTACCTGCCTGATCTCACCTTGTATGGTTATTACAGAGGTTAATTATTAGCGGAGTCATTCCTCTGACACATAGGGTCATACACAAAGATGCCTTGGTCACACCTGTGGACGTTAAAAGCCGTGAAAAACAAGAGGTCAACTAAACAACTAGTAGTAAAACCACAAAAATAAAGAGTTATACAGTGTTATAAAAAGGGGTCTTTTGAAGAGTGTGCTTAAAATATTATTGCTAAAAAGGTTTCCAATGTATGACTATTTTAGACAGAAGTGCAACTCAGCAGCAGTCATGAGTAACAAAATCAAAGTGAAATACATGTTGCAAACATTAAACACCTCCAGGCTTCAAAGTGAAAAGGGAGAGGCCAAAATATGCATGACATTTGTTTTTGTAAAGATGGGGCTAAGAGAATCAGAGTTGAGGTTAGAGTTATTAACCAATGTGGGTACTGCCTGAGAGAAATAGCTGTGGCCTGGCAAACATTGTTAACTAGGTATATCCAAACAAATTCACATCCAAGCATGTGAAAATCAGCAGCAAATAGATTATTAATTACATTAAAAGACATGTTGTGTGGTTTTAAATTTCTGCAGACAAATTCCAGACATACACTCATAGACACTTCCAGGTGATCATTATGAGTTATGAGTTGTATATGGATGCATTACGACGCACGGTTCACGCACCAGTGTCGACACGTTGAACCTAATGAGCAAGTGGCAGGAAACAATGTCCCGGTTCAACCGGGTTCCATTTGAACACTCTCATGGGTCATTCAGACAGGCTCTTTACTGTCACCACAGCTCAGACGTTGTATGGTTCACTTACAGACAGTGCACCTGCAGACAGTCGTGTCTGTCAGTGCCTCATACTCTTCTGTGCAGAACTACGACGAATCACATTCACTTCCTGATCGGCAGGTTCACAAGTTTACACACTACCGTTCAATTTCCCACTCCCCATCTCTATACGTCTGACTGCGAGAACTCATTGTCCCGACTCTGTGCAGCAGCCTCTAGAGAGGGGGAGAGGAAGAGAGAGAGAGAGAGAGAGAGAGAGAGAGAGAGAGAGAGAGAGAGAGAGAGAGAGAGAGGGGGGAGGCAAAGGAGGAAGAACAGAAAGAAAGAACAGGTTGGAACATTTTTCAGGGGTCCTGTCATTTTTTATCTGATCAGCCAGGAGCTGTTGGACTACAAATCAAAAGTGTGCCAAAGAAAGAGAGAAGACAACAAAACACAGACAGGAGCTTTGCATTCCTCCCTCCACAAGGAAAAGTCCCATCCTCGGGCAAAGCCGGCAACTTTCCTTGGCCCACTTATTCTCTTTTGAGTGTCTTTATCTCTCTGTGGACTCTGTTGTGGGACTTCTAAATGAGATTCTGATGGCAATGTTTTCTGTGCACATCTCCGACTCCCTCTTTATGTAACTGTGTGGCCTTCAGGCAAATCTGACAATTTGGGTTGCGGCGTCAACATATAGAGGTAAATTAGAGGTTGACTGGAGTTTAATGCAAAGAATATTCTCTGATTTTGCCACTGCAGAGGCCTTGGCTCTCACAGCAGCAGTGAGAAAACACACTTGGCACTCATCGCTTTAGGCACAAACCCAGCATAAGGGAACATTGATTAATTTCTGTATAATGCAATAAGTTAACTTGTTCAGACATGGGGAAAATGATTGGTATTCATCATCAACAACCATTATATACAAACTGGTTTAGTTGAGGGTGAACTTTAGAATTTGATTTTATATGCCTATTCAGTTTTGCTCCCCTGACTCATTCTACAAACATTTATATTTGAGTGATAAAACATAAAGAGAGAGATGTTATCTTCAAAAGTGTTTCCCAAACTTCTTTTCTGCCAAAGTACCTTTTGAAAATGACAGGGACATATTTATGAATCATTAGAATTTATGCACATTTTACTGTCATTCCTTCACCTTATAATAAAATCTTCAATAGATAAATCCACATTTTAGAAGAGAAATGCTTTATTTAAAAGTAAATCACAACTTCATGTTTTATTGAAGGAAAAAACATAACTGTTGCTTTTCCCTCCCTCTCATCAGAACATATTGTGACTAAAACACACCTCCTGTTGAACTGTTTTGAACATTTTTAAATGCAAATGTATCTGTTGAAACAAAACAAACCTCTTCTTGACGCACTTGTGGGTCCCGATCCAGTGTTTGGGAAAGAATGATCTAAAATATGTGGAAATATGAGATCTGTTGGACTCAACTATTCTCGTGGAAGAATATATGAATATGTATAAATAAATTAGGATTTCTACATAGAACTTGCAATCAGTAATACAACAGCACTAAAAAGACAATGTGCAGTAATAGAACCTGAAGATAGATCCTTTACAAGATCAGAATCCTAAGTGATGCACAGTAATCCAGTCTGTGATCACCTCATTATTGTACCTTTATTGATTAATGCAACAGTTCGGGTCTCAGCACCTCTGGTCTATAGCATCATGTGGACCCTGGACATGGCCTTCAAAATGTTTCTACAAGTCATTAGGCTTAAGGCATTGAGGTCAGGTGTCACATTCTGCTCAACAGGTTCAGAGGGTCACCTGTTACTTTTTTGTGCCTCTGGACACAATAGGCTGTCTCACAAAGAAAGCTCATCTCTGCAAAGACCATGCGGGCTTTGTAATGGGGACCTCCCACAATAGCGGCAACATATTTCTGACAGTACGAGTTTTTTTTAAATCATCCCGACTGGGCTAGAGTGTTGCAGTGTTTTTAGTGTGTTGGGAGTGGTAATCACTATGTAAAGGAGTCATTTTTTTTTGTTTACAGTGTTAGCCCTGATTGCATGAATTTCCATGCTTCAAGGTGTGTGGTGGAATCCCTTTGTTTCCTCTGCTTCATTTCTGCGGTTTCCAGTGGCCCAACATACTTTCACACATCAGCATGGTTTAGGTACAGAGAAAACCCCCAACCAAGCTGTAAACCCCCCAGGCCAGTAGAGGCCCCATACGGGCGTGCCTGGGCATGCACTTGCCAAACCCTGCAGTTTGCTGGAGCTCTGTTGCGAGTCTCGTCCCCTGCAGCAGATTCCCCCGGCATTCTGCCTCTGTGGAGGTCTCTGCGTCTGCTGCTCCCTCACTGGGTTGAGACACGTTGCTTGTGGCTTCCCAGAACAGAGGCAAAGAAGGCAGGATCAGCATGGCACACACATGTGGTCTGCATGCGTGCGTCTGCATGCGTCTGTTTGCATGATACGCCTCATAACCCTTCAGGGTTAAGACTCTCATTAGCACCTAGCCAAAAAGATATCCCTTTGATCTCATCTGTCCATACGGATCAAGTCAGGCACATCCTTTGCAAACAAAAACAAATAGGCTGGCAGATCCACAGTCTGTAGTCTCAACATACTATGTCTACCACAAAGTCCCATGTGGTTAGTTAATTGATTCCATCAGAAATCCTAAAGTCACTACTTAAGCCACTATGTCTGAGATGCAGGCAACCAGTGTAGCTGTCCTAAATGGAACCTGAATGCAAGACTGGCACGGTGATGTACCTATACTGATGAAGAGCACAGATACAGTAGCATTCCTATGCAGGAGAGATTTTCCCTCAAGTGTCCTCATGTTATTGGAAGCATATGACACCACAGTGTATAGCATGAGTCTGAGAAGAGCATCATCCATGCTGGTCCATCCCATGACTGAGAAATTAATGGGCAGTAACCAAGCGAGCAGACAGTGTAATTAAGTCCTTAGTCACTGAGTCACCAGACAGAGTGAAGTCAGCAACACATGAACGTAGTGATGTTAGAGGAATTGGGCAGAACAGATGAGCTAATGTGGCTGTGCTTGCCTGAATAAGCTCACGACACGGATAGAGGCTGATGGATGCTGTAACATAATCAACTGTACATGGGAACATCAGATATTATATATAATATAATATATTATACAATATTTAAAATATTAATGTGGATATGAACAAGGCTTTCTTTGGGCATGGTAATGTTGGACATTTTCACAAAGCTTACGTAGCAGCTTGTTGTGGAACGGTTTCATATTGACTGTAGAGCATTGTACCACTGCTAATCTGAAAGCCATAATACAATTAGCTCATAGCTGATTTTTCTTTTGGCCAACTGCAAAAGGCGAAACAACTGAGCTTCATGTCCAAGTGTGTAATGTTTATTGCCAATTGTAGATACCTAGGAGCCTGTTGTAACAATGCTCACCTGAGATCAAAAAAATATGGAAAAAGAGAGAGGGGTGATGGAGGGGGGGGGGGGGCAGGCAGTCGCTGGTTGCCATATGTAGAAAGCAAAAATGCACATGAGCTGTGAACCTTTCTGAGGGGGGATTTTTTACTCATGACTTCAATGGCTTGACTTTTGTGTTGGGGTGGGGCTCAGCGCTGCACTCATCTGTCAGAGTCATGGCTGCTATGATTGGGTTGCGCCCTGCGGGGGTCCTGAGGTCATCCTGAGTGGCGCTCTGATCTGATCAACGTCAATTGTTCCCCTATGATGCTCTCATGGCCTCAAGCGCCATGTTGGCCAACCAGACAGTGTTGGAGAGTCGGACTGCTAAAGCCCCCCTGTCACATGTTATAGGCAGCTCAAACCATGTTGATCTGCGTCAAACACCGGAAGAACTTATTGATCGCATATATCTACTGACAACTAATCATCAATTCCAAGTAATCTTTTCAAAGAGAGAAGTGTTGAATAAATAAGGAAGTCAGTCACAAATACACAAATTGCTGAAGTTTCTTCTAGAAACTGTATAGTTTTGCTCGAGCTTGCCATCACAAAAAGCGTGTTAAAACATGGGTACACCAAACATCTTTCACTGTCCTTTATTTCAAGAGTAATAGAAGGTAATTAAAATTAATTACCTGAATGAAACTATAATGGTTTCTGGCATCACAAGCTGATCTTGGCTGTCTCGTTGTGGTGATTAATCCCTGCTTAGGCACATCTGCACGAGCCTTCTGGTAAAGCTCATAGCTTCACATAGTCTTCGTCCATTATCAGCACCCACAGCTGCAAAACCTGTCAATTCTCTAAACAGCTCCAGAGGAAAACCACAAATTAATGTTAGAACTGTAAGGGAAAATGTTTTCATATAATTAAAATGGTATCAGGGGGCTTTTCCCAAACAGGGAGAAGACAGGTTGTTGTGCACTATCTGTTAGATCAGCAGGATCTGTGTCGACGAACAAGTGGGAACGCTTTGAAGAGTCAGCACTACTAGTGTGTCTCACTGCCCTGAAGTGTGTTTGGTAACCTTCCATGTCCTGCAAGAAGAAAGGAGGTAAAATAAACAAGAGCTATTAGGATAAACTACAGTAATTTGACTCATAAAGTTAATAAAAACAGGTTAGTGTGAATCACTACTGTTTGATTCCGAGGTGTGGATACAGTTAAAATTAAAATCATGTTCCCTCTGACTAACATCCACAGAGGCCTCCTTGATATGCAGTTTCCTAAAAACTGTAAGAGAACACCATATGTGTGACACATGGGAATTTTCATTTATTTCAACCTATTTTGATGGTCTGTCATGTGGGAAATTGTGTTGTTTTTGATGATAAGTGACATCTCCTCTCTTTTTCGGTTCACATTTCTCAGGTATGGTTTTAGATCCTGCAACTCTAACCAACCCACGTCTTTCCTCTCTGGTTGTCATAGGTCCCTTGCCCTTGGGCAGCAGTACTCATCTCTGGGCTCCCAACCCATCCTGTGCGGCTCTATCCCTGGTCTTGTGCCCAAGCAGTTGCGTTTCTGTCGCAACTACATTGAGATCATGCCTAGTGTCGCTGAAGGTGTGAAGCTGGGGATACAGGAATGCCAGCACCAATTCAGGGGACGACGATGGAACTGCACCACCATCAAGGACAACTTGGCCATCTTTGGCCCTGTGTTGGATAAAGGTTGGTGCCTTTTCAAAGTACAGAGTTTTATAGTAATATTTTTTCCTATCATATTGGAAATTAATCAGTTTGGTGTCATATTATGCAACTATATGAGCTGTTGTGGTTGCTGTGATAAAATAAAACACATTTAATTTAACACTTACAAATAGAAATAGACATATTGTTTTGTTCCAAAAGGTGGCATATAGTGGAAGGTGTGTTTTAAAAGCATTACTTTATAGTTTTATTTTAATAAATATGAAATAACTTCACTATTTAATTAAAGAAGAATCAGTATTGAACAGTGTGACGTTGACAGTGCCTGGTATGAAGATATATGGTAAGGAGCTTTCATCTTTTAAAGACATTTGTTAGATAAAATCATTGAAAAAGAGTTTAATATAATGTCAGGGTAGTTGATTGATCTTATTTTTGGATCACATGGCTATACAAAAAGATAACATGTAAAAGTATGAACAGTTTCAATTCAATTCGATTTATTTCGAATATGCAACAAATAAAAACAACCACAATCAAAAAAAAAAAACAAAAAAAAAACATGAAAATCATTTGCACATCCAAAAAGGAGTGGGAGGAAGTAAAACTTTTTTAACCCCACCCCTTCACCTCAAAAACAATCTATATTTTAATGTTAACATCCTGTCAACACAGTGTATGAGGAAAAAAAAATCAAGTCCTTGGGATCTATTCACTCTTATCATTTTCACACACACAAACCAGTCATACAAACCTAATATGACATACTAAGAAAGCAAAAGATAAATATAATCACAATATCAAGGTTTATATATATATATATATATATATATATATATATATATATATATATACAATTGTATATAAACAAATACAATACAGTTATTTCCAATATGGTTTAAAAGAGTAGATTACATTTCAACAAACATGTCCCATTACTTTGTAATAATGTGGGCCTTTATATGCATATGAGGCTGTATAAAATAACATTAGAACATTAATGATCTGTGTCTAATGCCATCTATGTATAAAGAGAGGCTCTGCATAGTGCAAGCTGTTACAAAAAGTCTACATGGAGTGTTAACAGAGTTTCCACCCTAAGGCTCAGCACTGCCTGTTCTCTGGGCTTCTGCTGACAAACGACTAACTAGAGCAATTACAATAATATACACCTTTCCTGGCTGTAGTGAGGAATGAGTGCAGGTACGTGCACTGACACATTATTCCTCTTCCATCTATCTTTACCTTCAATGTCACATTTGTCTTTGGAGTCACTGACTTCTTTTCGTTTTCCCCAACCGTGTTTACACTCTTCTACATGAAAGAAGGTCAGCACAGTAAATCTATCAACAAAACCTGTCAAGTACAGCTGATATACTGGAGGCATCCATCAGGGGCTTCACACGCAGAATACTAATTCTGAGGTGTTGCCAAACTAACAGTGTCTTTTTTGAACAGTGTTAGGAAGGCTATTTACGAAATGCTGAACTGCAATTAACAGTTACACTGGTGCATGCAGTAAGTAATGGGATTATTTTAATTAAGTAATTTAAACTGGTTGCATTTAAATTTGTTTTCATTAGTCAGTAGTAAGTGATATTTTGAGTTGATGTACATTTGCAGTAAAAACTATATAGTTAGAGATGACAGACCATCATACCCTTAGGTCACATCCATGCTGAATATTTCTGGTTTATTGTAGATACACTGAAATATGCTGTAAATCAATTCCTTGGAACATATAGGAGTGGGGAAAAAAAGGATTTGGACCCCACTCAGAAATACTCTGAAACTCACAATTTCAACCTTTTTGTGTTGTTACAAGATGCAATAAGACTTAATTGCTTTTGTGAAAAGAGATAGATAGATAGATAGATAGATAGATAGATAGATAGATAGATAGATAGATAGATAGATAGATAGATAGATAGATAGATAGATAGATAGATAGATAGATAGATAGATAGATAGATAGATAGATAGATAGATAGATAGATAGATAGATAGGATTTATTAAATTTTCTTCTTCCCAGTTCTTTTTGAGTAGTACATGTTGAACTTTTGTTATTTTTAGTGTACATGGCAATTTCTATAGTAATTGGTGTATTTGCTCTGCTATTTGTTTCCTTTACACAAAAAGTGACCAGCACTTCTTATATTAGTTCCATTACTTCATGGTATTGAACAAAGCAGCTACACTGACTCTTCATGCAGAGATGGAACTTACAGACCCTGTAGAAACTTACAGACCCTGTAGACCACACTGGAGCTGATAATAATGACTCACTGTCTTCACTGTCACTGGCTTATAATTTGTGTGGAAATCAACAATAAATAGTTGCTTGATGAAGTGTGAACATTTCAAACAATCTCAAATATTAAAGGTAGGGTAGGAGATCTTGGAAAACAAGCTGTATTTTGAAAGTATACACACCCATGCCTCTTCTTCAGCCCACCCCTCGAAACCACGCCTTTAAAAATACATGGAGCAGTTATGGAGGTTGTCGAGGGGGTGAGGTTAGATCAAGTGTGTTTCCAGGAGGTGTCATGGCGGCATGTATCTATATTTAGAAAAGCACAGTCAAATGGTAAATGACCAAACTCCGAGCTCTTAATAAAAGAGAATGACCTTAGGGTAAATTGTGACTCTGTAAAATATTGTATTCTTATACCAGTAAAAAGAAGTTTATTGTAATAAAATGCATATGTATTTTCACGTGTGTGTATATTCTTTTCCAATTTCAACTAAGAATTTTTATTATTCATAATGAATGTAGTGTTTTGTTAATTACAATAACTAGCTCTTATTCTGAAATATGATCTTGAAAATATGGAAATAAAATGAACCATATTAATATTTTATGAGCTCAGGATTTATAAAAATCCCAGATTTCAAAATATCTGAGGGTTTTTAAGTATAATTTTTGTTAAAATTTTCTTCGAGTTACAGGTTAATAACATCTTAATCTGTTCAGAAATAGAAGTTCCTAGTATAGGACGACAGCTCCACCATATAAACACGGCACATAGTGAAACTAATGATGCAAACAACATGCCGCCATGACACCTCCTGGAAACACTCTTGATCTAACCTCACCCGTTCTCGAGGTTCACGAGAGCTAAACGTCAATTAGCTAACACATTGTGTTTCGTCAATATCTTTCATTTTCTCACTGACCGGGTGAATACGATACCCATAACCGACCAGTATGTCGATTATATATTATATAATCATAACGGTATCTTACCTATCGAGTAGAAACATTACCACCTTTTATACCAGGCATCGGTTTCGAGCCACTTTTTCAGTTGACGCCAGCACTGGAAAGCCGTACTGATTACCAGCCTTGCCCTGTTCCGTTCTTCGGTTAGCTTCCTCATGGCCGTAGCTTTTTCAAAGCACAGTTTTTATTACTTTGGTTTTGTGGCCGGATGTTGTCTTTTCCACCATAGCTGTTTCTGTGAACGGCAGAATGGATGGGGGTGGGGAACTAGACTAAAACATTTCGGGTTTTTTGAGTGCTATGGCTACGGGGGCAAATTCATTGCATCGGTGAAACATTGCAAACGCAAAAAGATGTAACAACTTAAAACACATAAAACAAATGCAACACAAGTGTCCTGTAAGAGAAAAATGCTGCAAAAACGTACAAATGCGAGAGAAAAATGACGCAAATACCAAAACACGCAAACTCCCAAAACAACACAGAGAGAAACACCGCAAATTCAGACAACAGCAAAACGGAAAATCACCAAAATAAAATGTGTTCACCAAAATAAAACGGAAGACGAAGAAGAAGACGGCGGATGAATGCGAAATTGAAGTTAATTAATTTAAGAGATTAGCGGGAAAAGGTGTAGAGCAGCAGAGGTATGTAGGTAATTTTACCTCTGCTGCTCCTCTATTATATTGTAGCAGTTTACGGCAAAGTGTTTAAAAAGACGAAGGGAAACCTTAATTTCCACGCTAATCTCTTAAATGAATGAGCTTTATCTTCCTCCACCACTATCATCATCTTCCGTTTATTTTGGTGAACTTCCGTTTTGGTGTGCGTTGAATTTACAGCATTTTTTATTTCGCATTTGTTTTGGGGTTTTGTACGTTTTTGCTTCTGCTTTGTTTCTGTTATTGCAACTTCACTTGTGTTGCAATTGTTTAATGTGTTTGTGTTTTTGGTTGTTGCATCTTTCTTGTGTTTGCAATGCGTTTGCCCCCGTCAGCCACCGTACCGAAGAGGTTTTCAAGCAATATGGTAAAAAAAAAAAAAAAAAAGTTCTCCCAATTTATACATGAACCATTTGCAGTAAAAACTTTTTCATGTTTCAAAAGGTGTGGCTCCACCACACACAAATAAAAGCAAATTAGGATTTGGTTGTTGTTGTTAAAAATACAAAACAACAAAAGTAAAGTCTTGACAGTTTTGTTATGTCGTGCTCGTATAATACAGTGACTTAAGAGTGATTTTAATGCAATATATTGTAAATTCATAGCATGTGCAAAAACTTTTATCTACCACATATCTGAATTTATGTTTTGAAATTACTTGTTATCAGTCTACAAAGTAGAGTAAGACCCATCACATTTAGAAAGAAAATGAAAATATGTGCTCCTTTAAAAATAAATTGGTCATGTTGACAGACAATGTTATACAGTATGGTGTAATTTTATTCTGAACAACCATTACCTTCATTTCTAGATGATAAGAAAACAGTTACAATGGAGGAATCAAATCTGAATCTAAAAAAAGAAAAAAAAATCAGTCATGCGGGACCAGTGGACCCCTACTGAAAATAAACCAGGACTGTATAGTTGTTTGTTTTGCAATATAATCTCACATATATATATATATATATATATATATATATATATATATATATATATATATATATATATATATATATATATATATATATATATATATATATATATATATATATATATATTTACATCCTACTTTTAAACTCCAGAAGAACACATAAAGACATGGCCCCTTTATAATCACTGAGTTTTAAATAATAATAATAATAATAATAATAATAATAATAATAATAATAATAATAATAATTATTATTATTATTATTATTATTATTATTATTATTATTATTATTATTATTATTATTATTATTATTAATTGTCTTTTTCATGAAGTAATGCGAGTTTGTGTTGGAGTTGTGAAGTACTGGTCATTTGTTGATGATAATAAATTCAAATTAATGGAGATATTGTCACAAGTAGCACAGAAGTACATGTTAATCTTACATATTATACTTGTAAGTGCATACTTTTTCTTAGTAATGGATCATTTATTCAAAGTTTAATCCAAATACATACAGTAACACCTTTACCATCAGGAATTCGACGCACACCAATGATCAAAAGCATTTATTGATCTAAAATATTTATTCATTTTTGAGCCAACTCTATTGACTCCTATCAATATATTGACAGAAGTCAGATAAAATGCAGTTTCTCAGCTTTTTATCAGTATCACACGTGTCTTTTTTGGACATTCAGAGGCTCCGTAGTTAACATGGAAACACTGTTCTCTTCTGCAATATTGATTCACCAGTAAAATGACATATATGTCAATAGTTGTAGATGCTTACTTTTTACAGACAGTTAATGATATATTTTAAATGAACCTCTAGATAGGCAGTCACTTAAAAATAATATTATACCTGATATTTGCTAAGGTTGCAGTAATAATAAATATTGATACATTAATCAGTAAAGGGTACATGTATTTGGAGATTCACCACAGTCTAGTCCTAGGTCTTTAAGGGTTAAACAAGCCTCCTAAACCTGACAATACAGCAGAAAATGTACAAATTAAACAAAAAGGACAGGTGTTGCACTCATTTGCAGTTGCCAACTATAACGATAGATGTTTATGCATTGTAAATAAGACTGCTGATTGGAAATGAATTAGTGTGTGTGTCAGAGGGGAAGGAATCTCTGCAAAAATAGGCAGCATGAGCAGTCCAAGCTCCTCAGTCAAATAAAAGGGAGAGGGGAGACCAAATGAGATTACAGGCAATAGAAAAGGGCTGGGGGGCTCCGCTCAACCCCTACTGTGCATGAAGACCAGTGTGCGCCTCACACAGTCCAGCTCCCACGGATGCCCCATTCACACGCCCTTTTGACTCTGTCATGAAAACAGGCTGAAAGGGGATCTCTCCCAACCTAGCCCGGGTGTCACTTTGGGATAGGGAAGCACAGGAAAAGAGGAAGGAAAAAAGGAAGGAAGGAAAGGAAAGGAAAGGAGGAAGGAAGAGGAGTGTCTCACTTTGAGGGTGTGAATGGAAGGTTAGGGAAGGGAGAGCTACAGTGCACCAGCCTGACCCACCTTGAGCGGCGCATTGGCTGGGGTGGTTGCTGTTGGTGGATGCCTGGAAGGAAGTGGGGGGTTGAGATCCTGTGGTGGGTGGTGGTGTATGGGATTTCAACTCAGGGTGTTGGCGGAGTGGTGGCTGGAGGAGAGGGGGTTAGGGAGTTTAGGGAATGCCAGCTCCGGGCAGAGCGGGGCTGTGGGGGCGCGAGTCGCTGGGCCCTTTGTGTGGATAATACAGTGTGACACAAGGGAAACAAAGGCGGATTGATGGGCCCAGCAGGTAGCAGGAGCAGCGCTAGCCTTGGCTATCAGCCAGAGCTCCAGGGGCCCAGGGCTCACAGGCCCCTGTTGTGGAGGGCCCAGCGAGACTTGCCAGGGTGAGCAGGGATGCCCAGCCTGAGGAGTGTGTGTCAGCCAATTGAACAAGGACTCACTGTGGAGTTAGATCAAAACTGCACCCTTTAACAAGGATCAAATAGGAAAACATACTCAGAGACACATACAGTCACAGTCATTTACCATTAGTGTGAAAATGTCATTCCCAGACTAGTATCATTCATTATCTTACCTTTTCACATTCACACACCATCTGCCATTTCGACCGCAGCCAAATTCATGGCTATATATATATATATATATATATATATACACACACACACACACACACACACACACACACATCTCTGATAAATTTCTTTTTCAGTGGACATTTTTGATTAAATTAAACTTTTTTATGCAAAGTTGTATTGCTGGGTTTCAGGATGATATGACACTACATCTACACAAAAACCCTATGTTATTGTTTGTCTTTCCTGAACGAAGCATTCCTCTTCTCACTCTTCATAATATTTGTTAAGGGTTTTTTTTTTTAGCTGAAAAGGACAGAAGTTCAGTTCAATTTATTTCAAGCACACAAAGTCATCAATACATCAATCAATATAGTCAAAAAAAATAAAACAATGTTGCATACTTTGTAAAATTCCTTGAAATACATTTGTAATTTTAAGCTGCATAAAAACAATAAATGTGATTTGATTAAACTAGATTGGGATGAAAAAAAACATTACCATATTTGTAGTTAGAGTGAGATGAGATTCATTTGTTTAAGTAGTATATTGTTACATATTTTGATTATTAATTTGTTTTAGAAAACAGTAAATAATTGATTTTTGGAAGCACATTTTGCCTGTCAAGCTGGGGGCCTTTGTGAGTGGGAAACGATGACATGATGAATGGCCTGGTAAATGTGTTTTCCTCACAACCCTGATGATGTCTGTTGCTACTACCCAAATCTAAACCTGGTTTCAATTTTCTTCTGAATTCATAATGTTCATCTTAACAGAAACACACATATTGTCCTTTTCTGCTTCTTATTACATGCCCTTTATTAGTAGCAGGGCTAATATAATGAAAAATAATAATAAAAAAAAAAATAGCCTTGCATGCAGACACATTCAGATGGGAAAACATCTCTGACCTCAGGCAGGATATTAGTTAAGTTTGACTGTGGCTTGCATAGTGATTGTTGAAAACCTCACTGGCTCATCCTCCAGTTAAATTACAAAAGGATTTCTGGCGTTACGAGGCACTGTGGTGTACAATCACATTTCTCTCAAAGGTCTCTAAGGTCAACCAGCTGTGGACATTTAAGCCTTTGTATCTTTCCTGCGACAAGCTCCTCACACAGCCCTGTAATGTACATCTGACTGTGTGTATGGGCGAGTTTTTGTTCGTGTGTAACATGGTAAACAGAGCGTAATAGATGAGCTATGGTAAGTGTGCTGTGATTGTGAAACAATGGTGTCTGGTTACATAATAAGCTGTTGCCTTCAAAGCAGGCGTATCTCCATCCCTCTGTGTGAAAAAAGAAACAGACTGACACTCTGCTAGGTTTCACCAGAGGGCCTTGGGGTCTAAACGGGAATGGGTGGGTGGGTAGCTGGGCAGGGGCAGGGGCTGTTGGAGGGGGGGGGGCAGCATTCCTGAAACACTATCCAGATGCAAAGCAGCACACCTCAGGGATGACAGGAGGTCACTGAGATCCCACTGAGCATTAGGCCTTCATGACACAACAACAAAGGGCTGATGTCACTGTGGAGACGATGCATTTCGGCTCCTTCATGTATCCTGATGATCATATACACCAATTATATTTTCAAAACGTTCAGTTTGAAAAGAACGGATGTTGTGTATGCTACTGTTTCCTCTATAGGCTGAAGTTATTTTATGAGGAAAAGCACATAAATGCACTTTCTCAAAGATGAAATGTTGTGTTAAAAGGTTTTTGCCTGAGGGTATCCCTTTCATTGCTCCTGTCTGGATGTTGGCAGCAGTTAGGATTGCACTTCTCCATGTTTAACACAAAGCTGACATACTCTCTACCTCCCTCTTTTTCCTCTGTCTCCTTGTCTGTCTTCATGTGTCTCTCTCTCTCTCTCTCTCAGCAACTCGAGAGTCTGCGTTTGTCCATGCAATCGCCTCGGCAGGCGTCGCTTTTGCAGTGACGCGGTCCTGTGCTGAGGGCACGTCCACCATGTGCGGCTGCGATTCCCACCACAAGGGGCCCCCAGGTGAGGGCTGGAAGTGGGGAGGATGCAGTGAGGATGCAGAGTTCGGAGTGCTGGTGTCCAGGGAGTTCGCTGATGCCAGAGAGAATCGTCCAGATGCTCGTTCAGCGATGAATAGGCACAACAATGAGGCAGGACGCACGGTAAACACACTCACAGGGAGACAAAAACTATACACTTAAATATTGTAATTTTTGGTTTTACCATATGATTGTCAAAAACAATATCATTATAACAAGTGGTGCCCGGCACAACATTGTACACATTTGACCAGATTTGCCCTATCTGTTACCATTGTGAAAACACATTTTTGGTGACTATGGCCTTGAGCTTTGACCTACATTCATTAACATTTAATGGGATCTATTCTGGACCACCTTGCACCTTTCCTTAAAATTAATTTTTTCATAAACCTGCTTACAAGCAAACAAACAGGCAGAGAGACAATATTTGTGGAAGATGGGGTTTTTTTGTTGCTTTTAAATCTATTGTTAAAAATTATCTTACACTATTTGTTACATTTTTTGCACATGGTAATGGTTGTTTTGAAATGAAAATACATAATGGTATATTGAATTCATCAAGTGTATCATGACATATTATATCAAACATGATGATTTGTTAAATTTACACATGTATGGATAGAAAAGGAGTCATTATATATACATATATACATATATATATATATATATATATATATATATATATATATATATATATATATATATATATATATATATATATATATGTGTGTGTGTGTGTGTTTTGGATTTATGTTACTGCTGAATGAAGCTTATGGTACATTTTCCCATTATTTGTGTTTAAGTATGAGCTCATATATTTGTTTCTGTCCTCTGTGTGAACAAATATCTGGAAAAAGTCAACTTTTCATGACCTCGGGAAAAACAGTCCTGTTTAATTTTGCATTTTCCAGCTAATACATGAGGCTTTTAAGGATTTTATTCATATTAATAAGAAGCAGAATTCCAAGCTTATCATTCAGAAGCGAAGAGAAATGGTTTTCAATGTACAAAAGTAGAATCAAAGGCTCTGAGTAACTAAAGATGTCAAACAAATCTAGTGGAAAATAGAGTATTTGTCTCTGAGATGCAGCAAAGAATTGTAGAGTTGCATAAAACAAAGATTCTTATTTATGTACAAGCACTTTAAGTTGCTTTTAAGTAGAGTACTTGCTTGAAAGCACTTAGAGACTGACTTAATTATATGAACAACAGCACAAAATGTTATAAATAACAGCAAAGAATGAACAATGGCCTGACTGTCTTAAAAAAAAAGCAGCGGGTTTATCTGGGAAACAATACCATTCAGGAAGCTAACTGCATATTTGACAAGCAGGGATATGGTATTTGACTTGTCCATGCGTTTCTTATTTTCCACCAAAAAATGAGCACTTGACTTTGAATGACTGGTTAATTACTTATCTAAGCAACACCCGCTCTCCTGTCTCGCCCCCACACCTTGCTTTTCATGCCTTTTGCATCCCAATGAAAAATTCCCTGACAGTCAAATAACCTGAGTGTGAGCTGAGTGGGAAAATAAGGAAGTCAGAGCAGACTTAAAACGTCTTTGGCTGCTGTCACCGGAGAGAGAAAATGGGCTCCCCACTCGCTGAGGGGCATATGGAGGGACCACACGGCAACAAGACAGGCCTTTGATCTGAGCACACAGAAGCACCCACAGGAGCTGCGCAGCCAACTGAGCAGCAGCAGCAGCAGCAGCAGTGTCGGGGCCCATTCCTGCTCTGCTCGCCTCTGCTCCTCTGATTCTCCCAGCCACACCACCTGGCCCCTTTCACACTTCACTATTTAGCCCCCGGGGCCTTTGGGAGACAAGGTTTGATGTTGGCATGACAAGCTCACAACGTGATGTCACTAGTTGATCCGCTCCTGCTCCCCATTCACCCCCTCCTCACTCATTGGTGCCACAATCACCTGGCTTCCGCCGCAGCTGGGGGAATTCTGGAGCTAAATATAGAGTGAATTAGAACACAACACAAATCAAAACACAAAGGTAAAATACACCCCACGGCAATGCACTCATAAAGTGAGCCAGTGACTTCAGAAAGAATTAGCAACAGCACAGGGTCTCTGTACTTCACAGCTGCACGACACTTAAAGAAGTCACAGCCAATGGCATGTTGTTTTTCTTGGCCTCTTCTGCGAGTCTTTAGTGGTTTTACTCGTCTGCATTTCTGAATTTCCTGTAAGTTTCTGACCATAAAGTTCCAACACATCTTGCTTGATGATGAGTGACTCAACTGCCCTGGAGCAGTGAATTAACTCATAAGCAAATGAAAATGAAGACTTTATGATGACGCATAAGTTAAAAATGTTAATAAAGTGTTTTGGGTTCTGTTGGCGACTTGCCAGTTTATTTTTGTAGACTTGAAATTTGCACTAGAACTGACAAATTTATCACTTAAGCACTGTCACTGCAATATGCAAATCCACAAGAGTTACATTGCAATGGCATGCGATAAGACAAATGAGGTCAACCACAAGCTGAACATGATCAAGGAATGGGAGGAAATCTCAAATACTAAAGACGTGGTTGCAAAAGAAAAGCAGTGGTACTTACTTTGAATTATTTGGGCTGCAGAATGCAACCATGTGTTTGGCGCATTAAATCACATTGGTTTAAAATGGTTCACATCAAAAATTACACAGATTAAAACCTCATTGTTCAATAGTGTCACTTTTTTTCCTCAAATAGTGTAGTCTTAATGTGTACAATGGAGGAACACAATACACCTTAAGTCCAAATTTAGGGCACTTCTTGTGTATATATTTTTTATTATTTATATATTTACGTTTCTATTTTTACTTGGCTACATTTGTCTAACACCTGTATTTACTTTTCAGATTACACTTTTTTATCCTCTTCCCGTCAGTACAAACCATGTACTGCATCTTCAGTTATGTCGACTATGAATGTTTGTGATAAACTGAAGGTTTAATTGTTTATTTATAAGCAGGGAAAAGACGCTGCTTAACTATTAAACTAAATAAACTCTTTAAAACCATCTTGGATTAGCTGGAAAATGCATTGTCACAAAACTGAAAACAGGCCTTTTTCAGCACATGTGAAAAATAACATTTGATGATTTTATAGAAACATGATGAATTGTTGGCAATTAAACTAATTCAACTGTACATAAAGTACTCAAACATAAACCATAAAGTACAACATAGAGTAAATGGTAATGCTACAGTCACTGGCTGTGCATTAATTTTTTTTTTAAATCATATGGTAACATTTTACTGCACGACTACTTTGACTTACCACTACATAAATTGCTGATGATACTTTTAAATAAGCAACTTTTTGAATACAGAACATTATAGTCTGGTACTTAAGCTTATTTTTCTTTTGTAAAGCAGTGTTTTCCTCTGTAGGGGACAAAAGACAGCAGCTTTACCAAAAAAAACCCAAGTGGTTCCAGGCACAACAAACCCCACCCCTCTCAAACATTTTAGCTCATAATGGACATCTCCCTCTCAAAACATGAGACTATGGGTTTGACCTTTCAACGTCACTGAAGGCCAAAGGTCATGATGCCATTTTGAAGCCTACTTGTAGTTTCCCATCTGTCAACAACAGTAACTGAGTACTTATTACCACTCTGTTTGTAGTTATGACCATTTGAAATCATGTGACCTTGATTTGGACATTTTAAGGTTACTCAAGGTCAAAGGTCACAAGGCAATTTTGAAGTCCATGCCAGTTTTCATATCTGTCAATAATAGTAAATAAGTCTCTATCTCCACTCATTTTCCCGTTATAGTCTATTTTAGTGTTTTAGGTATTAACTGAGTGACCCCTGACCTCTTGGGCCAACAATAGGTTAGAATCTATACACACAAGATGTGGAATTGAAAGACAAGCATTTTGGTGTACATTGGACGTCTCAAAGATTTATGGTTCAAAGTTTATGTCCAAAATACTATGTGGACCTTTATTGTGACCTTGACCTTTGAACTAGAGTCTTCACATTTGTCCTTCAAGGTTCTGATGTTAATTCACATCAACAGTGGGAGCAAAACAAGCTATATGTAAAACTGAGTATACAGGAATGACGAGGAAATTCCTGTGACCTTGACCTTTGATCTACATTCACCAAAATTTAATGAGAGCCATTCTGGACCACCTCACAACTTTCCTTAAAATTTCATGGAAACTGGTCCAGTAGTTTTTATGTAAATTTACAGACAAACACACAAAAAAGAACCGAACCAAAAAATATCCCCTGCAAATGACATTCAATAAAATGTCATTATGCTGAAGACAATGATTTAACATAAACTAAAACATTTACTTTCTTGGGACTCAGAAGGATATTTCAGCATTCATGGAATCTGATTTACTCAACAAACAGATGCAAAAAAAGGAAAGTTGTCACCACACGTTTAAGAAAATACAGCAGGGTTTCCCAATAGGCGGCCTGCGGGCCATTTCTGGCCAACGAGAGGACGCAGACTGGCCCGTACAAACTTGCGAGCAAAAAGGATTCTTTTTAAAAAATTTAAAAATATACACACACATATATATATATATATATATATATATATATATATATATATATATATATATATATAATTTAATATGTACAACTGGCTGCTGTTACAGGTGTGTTGCTGTTGATTTGTTCAAGCAGACGAGCAAAGTACATTTTTAAAATTGTATTTAGAGTTACAGTCCCACTGGCTGCTGTTATAAATCTGGCAACTTTCCAAGCAGACTGTAATAACCAAATATTTATTTTGAGTAAATGGTTGGTTTTCAACTTTTGTCTCTTTTGTCTTTATGTGACCCTCACAAATAGTATTCTTGAATCCCAGGGAACAACTAATAATAATGTTATAATGCACTGTAAGTACAGATTCAACATTGTTATCTGTACTGTCACTGGAGTGGGGCTGCTGTGGCGCCCCCTTCCCTGCCGCCATGTGCCCCACGGGTGCTGTGGCCCTCAGCTCGGTGCCTAGGTCAAAATTTGGCCCTTGGTGAAATGTAATTGGAGAACTCTGGAATACAGGTTCAAAATACTGACATAAAAGTGTACATAAAACTATCTTTGTGTTTCAGACCATCCTCGACCACATGCACCTGCGCTGCAAATGCCACGGCCTGTCAGGAAGCTGTGAGGTGAAGACCTGCTGGTGGGCGCAACCAGACTTCCGCATGCTGGGCGACTACCTCAAGGACAAATACGACAGCGCCTCAGAGATGGTGGTGGAGAAGCACCGTGAGTCCCGAGGATGGGTAGAGACACTGCGAGTCAAATACCCCTTCTTTAAGCACCCTACTGAGCGTGACCTTGTCTATTATGAGGGATCGCCCAACTTCTGCGAGCCCAACCAGGAGACGGGTTCCTTTGGGACCCGGGACCGCGCCTGTAACGTGTCATCACACGGCATTGAGGGTTGTGACCTGCTGTGCTGCGGCCGAGGCCACAACACCCGAACTGAGAAACGCAAGGAGAAGTGTCACTGCATCTTCCACTGGTGCTGCTACGTCAGCTGTCAAGAGTGTGTACGTGTTTATGATGTTCACACATGCAAGTGAGAGACGGACTGCGCTTTCAGACTGCTGGACTACAAGTGTAGCCCACCCATCCCTCACCTCCCCACCTCCTGCACGGCTACCCTCCTTCCTCAACACAGACTTGCACACATTATGCATCCACACACACACACACACACACATGCACTTACACGTACAAAACACATGATCTACATACGCACTCGCCCAAATGGGTCTTGGCACATTAGTAATGGATACTTTTTTGTAAAACCCTGCACTAGAATCTGTCTTCCAGACCACTACATTCATTTCCATAATATCTGACTAGAAAGTGTCCTGTGTTGACCTGATGCATAGTCTGGTTATTTCCCATTATGGGAAGAAGCTAGAGTTGTCTTGTGCCACTTTTTTCCCCTCTTCCTGCAGCATCGGGATCCCATCCTCCTCCTTGTCTTTATTTATTTCCCCCCCTCCATGCCAACACAAGGTTTATGGCATGTACAGTAATACTTTTTACCTGTGAGATTAATGCAGTAATAAACTTTCAGACTCTTTTGGCTTTTGTATAAAAAGCATCTTCTAACTAACACCTCATTTCTCTGGCCGTCCAGGCTGGTTTTTACCTTTTTTTTTTTTTTTTTTTTAAACTAAATCAACCTCTACATCACTTAGTCCTAAGTGATACTGAACATGTCGGCAGCCCCAGGAAACTATCACTTTGTAACTACTGAACTGAACTGAAAAAAAAAAAAAAAAAAGCAGGCAGGCAGACGTTGGAAGTGCCACGTTCCTGTCTTTGTAAACTACTGAGCTGATGAAATCCTCAGTTTCGTTCTTCCCTGCTGACTGACTCGACTGCACCAGTCAACTGGGATGCCTGGAAGATATATGCTACAGCTTGATTTTATAGCCCTGCATTTCTGAAATATTACCAGTGGGCTGGGACTGGAGGTATGCAGGAGGGGGCATGTGTGTGAACAAGCATGCTCATTCCACTAACATGTATATGTATGCACTATTCCGTTACACATAACTCCAGGTGGTTAAAATTTGAGCATTGTTTATGAGAGCATATTCTTCTACTTTGCTACCTTGCAAGTCTGATGAATGACAACGGTTTTTTTCCCCTGTTTACTTCACTCAGACATGATCAACATGTAAATTGCTCATGATTTCCACATGATACAATAGAAAGCTCTACACTATTCAACGAAGAAGCTGTGGTGAAAACAAACATCATTTATGGCTGTGTATGAATTTATGCATCCAATCTGAGTCAAGCTTTAGCATGTCTAATATAAACTCTGGTCTTATGAGCAAAGTGATCATTGGGAGAACATTGTATCTCACTCCCTATGTGTTCATCAGGTCATGATCCTGGGAGACTTTTATCTAAAGCAATTCTTTCTGTTATCACTGTAACTCGTATAAAAAATACAAATAAAAAATAAAAAAAAATAAAAAAAAAAAGAGGAAGAAGAAGAAGACGGGGGACATGTGACGACATGTGGAGACCAGAGGGCAGAGTAAGGTTTTGATAAGTGTTTACATCCATCCTTCACTCCAGATTTTGCCTCAGTGGAACAGTTAAGGTTTTTAAGATGCTTGATTTATGAACTTGTGTTCTTGTCAGCAAACCCCAAAACACATTCCCTCTCTGTTTTGGCTTCAGAGATAGCGGAGTCAGAAATGTCTTTTCAGAGACCTGGACGTCAGCCCAGCTGTCTTTCAGTGGTATTTTTAACAAAATGGTAACAAGATCACACAAGAAATCAATTGTGTTTTTTTATTTGGACGGAAAAGACCAATGCAGAATCCTTAAAACCCTGTATGTAGATTTTAAGAACATTAACTGTAAGATTGGGAAATTTCACAAGCTACATGATTTATGTGTGCAAGATGTGATGTGTGTGGGTGCATGCACAATGGCTGCCAGTGACAAACAGAGATGTGTGCAGGAGGGAGAATGGAAAAATGGATGGATGGATGGACGGATGGATGGATGCACGGATGGATGGATGGATGGATGGCAGGCTGGCGCTTTACAATAGTGGAACAAACTCGGAGGTTTCCACACAACATGTTCTGACAGTCCCACCTGCTTCCTATTAATTATATTCAGCAGCACAAATACAAGTTACCCAGTAGTATATAGGCTGTCCTTTCTTTGTGACATAGCTTAGCATTTGCGTCATCTACTACACAGCCCTCCCTACCTGGGCCTCCCTTTCTGTGTTCAGTTCCCACCCCCCCCAAACCCCCACTTCCCTCGCTATATCCAAAGTTTTGTACAAATGTTTTAAAGTGAATAATTCCCTTTTTATTTTATAATCGTAAATGTTATGTTTTTATAAATATTATTTATTATACAATGTATATATCTGTATGACTGAACTAAGATTATATATTTGAAGAACAAAACTGTCTCCTGCTTTTGATTTTCAATCAATACACAGATCAGAAGAGTGAGTCCACGATGATACTGAAATGAACTGAGGTGAAAAGCTCTCCTTTCTCAGCACACACAAAAAAGTACCTTGGAAAAAAAAGCAGCTTCATAAATCTGGCAAATAATGTCAATTCCATGTTTATTTTATTCATAAAAAAAATGCACAAAATTGGTATTATGAGAAAAAGCCAGTCTAGTATGGTCACACATTGAGAGGAACTTATCATGATACAATTTTTTAATGCTTAAAGTTCATAATTATGAAGATATTAGTATTGTTAGTATTATAATTTCAGCTCTATAACCCTTAACATTTCTAGTAGAAAATTCCAAATGAGAATTTCTCCACAAGCATTCTTCCCGAATCTAATAATAATTATTTATTGCAATATTATCCCATGGACTTTGCAGTGAAAATCACATATTTATTTATCTTACTTCAATGATTAGTCATGCAGATTTTCATAAAAGCTCAAGTAATTTAAGTGATTAAAACAAAAAAGTAAAGAAATACTGACTTTTGAGCAAAGTATATCATTAACTGAAACTAATTTACTTGTCCTCCACTGTCAATTGTCAAACTACATGGATTTTCTTAGTGAATCAATGTTGCAGAAGATGAATGTGACTCTAGATTCACTGCAAAAAAAAGACACATCTGGTGAAGCTGACAAGCGCAGAAACTACATTTTAAGTTAATTATTTAAATGCACTGATATTATTAGTGATTTAGAACTTATACATTTGGTTGCTAGTGGCTGTTTAGGGTCTTTGAAAGTTAAAGATGCAGAGGAAGTTAACCACAATGCAGACTCATCACATTCACAATAGACCCCCTGTTTGGCTTAATTACCAGATGATATGAGATAGTGTCTCAAAAATAAATCCCAATTATGACATAACATTCTCACTCATGAGTATCATACATCAAGTCATGATTACATTGTGAGAATAAAAATGCTTGGTGGGTGGTAATGTGAGAAAAATTATATTTTTTGAAAATTGATAGACTATAATACATAACATAAAAACATTTTCCAACATCTCTGCAAATCTCAGTTTGTAAATCTATCAACAGGGATTCAGCATGTTTCATCAATTTACATGTAAGACTATTATGAAAAACGTAAGACTTCTTTTATATCTCTGATACTCCTGCTGCGTATACATAACTGGGTGATAGTGCCATTTGCAATATGCCTTCAAAGTGTTCAAGAAATTCTTGCACTACAGGGGACTTTGAATTCAGTATTTTCAACGAAACCATTAAATGTCATCAAGTAATTATATATTTCAGTATTTATTATAGATATAATGTTAGGCGCAGACTTCAATGATTCAGGGAGTATAAGGTCAGAAACAAACAGGTGGATCACGACACAAAAGTGAGATCCATAAATGATAAAGCTGCTGTATCCTGGAATGCTATTACATTCCTGTGCATACAAATAAGGCATTTAGAGGCAAACCAGAGGTAAAATAATTAGTGTTAATGCATGCACAACAACTTTTCAACTCTCATTTCCATCTTTGTATATAAAAATCCAACAGGAGTGCTAGGGGAGTCGCACATAGATTACAAGACTAGGCTTCATAAATTACAGTATACACAGATACCACAAACATTGCCTATTTTACAGATGTTTATTCACATAGATCTTAAGAGGTTTAAGATTGCCTGGTTAAGTGCCGCTGCAGAAAACTGCAGTACAGAGACAAGTAGACAGAGCTTCAGGCAGGGATGGGAAGGAACGATGCAGAGACAGATGTAAACTATCTCTTGCTTGCTTCCTCCCGTCAGCCTCTTTTAGGCTTCTGTTCCTCGGAAACTGAGTGAAGAGAGACAAATAAAAGTGAGAATAGACAGGCAGGCAAAGGAGACATGCTGCCACAGGAGAGCACCTGTCTAGTCGACCTATTTTTAGGCATGCTGTGTGCCAGCTATACCATAAGTCTCCTAGGCCGTGATGAAAAAACAAAGTTCACACTGCAAGTTGCAAAAGTTCTACAACTTCTTGGTTGCTTTCCAGATTAGGCGGTTTGGATATAATTCAACATTAGCCAGTGTTATGAGACAGAACTTTTCCCCTAACCGATGATCAAGAACAAATCACAGTTTCAAATATTTCAGGATCTAATGCAGGACAAACATTTAACAGTTCACTTTGTAATTCCATGTTGTGCTCCAATGCTATATTTAGGGACTTTTCTTGTATTTTTTTTTTTGTTATGTGACAATGATTCCAACAAGATTTTAATGCATGCCCTGGGAACCCACTTAAGAACAATATTCACAGATAACAAATATTAACAAAAGAAAAACAGAGTTCTATTTAAATGCTTGGGATTGGAACAAAAAGAGGTCACCACAAACAGTTGTCAGATCTAATTTTGATATCTGATATTGTTCACAGTTCAATGACCAATACTATTGTAGTTCAAAAATATTGAAACAAAAAAATCTTGCCATTGAAGGATACCTTGGGGTTTTTTTTTTTTTTTTACAATGTGGCTCCACTGAGTCTAGATTGCTGCAAACTTATCAGAACCCAGCCTGTAAGAAATAAGTAGAATATGTGTATTATTAATCATACTTGATACTGTGAAGAAAATGTAAACATTTAGTGCTTCTGCCTCAGTTTTCAAGTAAATGAAGTGTTGAAAATTACTGGAGGCTGAGTTGAAATGATAGATGGGTGCGTAGTGTGAGTGTTCAGTGTCACTGACGACTTGTCTTGTACATAGGAGTTGAGTTAGAAACAGGAAAAGAATACTTACGCTCCTTCATCCCTTAGTAGACTCAGGAACTTGCTGACTCTATATTCAGGTTCTTTCTAAAAGACAAAGACACTTTAATGGAAAACAATCTACTTTATACAGAAACAAATGATGAGATTTTACTAACAGGGTGTGGTTCCCTTTAAAATAGGCATCATATTTGACCTTTTATTGAAAATGAGCATTTTATGACATACAACACCATATAGTCACACACCACATGACTTTATAATAGTCATAATCTATTACATCAGATGTCCTTTCAAAAAGTCTGAAGAAAATACCTCTTCTAGAGTAATGAAAGTAGTTTCTCAAATGTATTTTTGTTAAAAGAAGAAGAATTTAGCCTCTATAGATTTCAGTTATAAAGTAATCTTTTCCATCATAAATATCCCTTTTACTTCATTAATTCATTGCTGAAGGGTGGGGGGTTCTGGGTAAAACAGGCATTTTTCAATATAATTTTTTTTAGACAATATGTCTTTCAAAATTAAGCTGCAGGGTGTTAAGACATCTGAGGAGTGCAGAACTGTGGCAGGTCCCAGGGTTCAAATCTCATTTTAAACAAACTGGATTTTAAAGAAGGGAAGAGAAAGTAGAATTCATGGTGACCTATGGAATAATGTATAGTGTTCCTGGAATTTCCTGTAGCTACAGAAGTAAGGATGCAAGATTGGTGAGAACTATTGGCTGATGAAAACACTGAACCACCCTGTGTGTGTGTGAATTTGCAGATCATTTTTCAGGGTTCTGAATGTGAATACACCAGTGGACACCATACACAGGTTGTGTACATCATCACATCGACAGTGCAGGTGAAAAACTGACAATCACTAGTTAAAGGTGGGGTGCAAGATGTTTTCCTGGACCATTTTTAACTATATTGCTTAAAATCCCCCAAACACTCTGATTACAACCAATGAATTAAATGCTCTAACACAAACATTTTAATAATGTAACCACCTGTGGATTGAACAGGAATGAAAAAACAGCATCAAATCATTTGGAGCGTCTATTCGAAATGATTGAAGGGTGATATGCCTATCAAACTCGACTACCATTTGTCCCTCCCTCCCTTTGCGTAAACCCCTCCTTCATAAATCATGCATTCTGAGAGGCTTGAAGCACTAGTAGAGGAATTAAAGCCAGAGCTTGGCTAGCTATTCTAGTAATATTAGGATGTAAACTTCACCGGAAAAACTGTTGTGTCACCAACATAAATCGCTAGGTAATGTAACGTTAATCAGATAGGTATGAACTGGGCTGCTCTGTAAGAGCAGGGGTGTTGGAGGAGACTGAATAAGGTATGCTTGGATCAGAGCCCGAGCCAGAGCTGGTGTCGGAGCCTGAGCCAGGTGCATTGATGCTGTGCAGTGCTTGTGAACCTTCGGGAACAAGCATAGCGTGTGTCAGTATTATGGAGGCGTGGCTTCAGGGGGATGTCTGAAGAAAGGAGTTTGAGGTTTTGAATTGAGCATTTTCAAAATGTAGTTTCCTCAAACCCTTTCTGTCAAATCTCGTACCCCACCTTTAAGCTTTATATGAAATTTAGAAAAGGTGCAGCTTTACTGTAAATCTACTGCCCATTTTGTCCGATAAAAGAATCTGATCTGAATGGCACTGAATTTTGAGATAATCCTAAGAGAAGATGTGAGTGCTGTTAAGTAAAATCTCCAATGTGCTTATTTTAAATCTAAAACTCAAATGACTGCAATTGGTTAAACTCTAATCTCAGGTTACGTAGCATGAGATTAAAAAATATCATCCCACCTTGAACAAAAGAATCTTGATTCTATCCCGGCATAAAACTATTACACAGTCTGCGCACAAATGAATCTCTTTTATCACCTTCAACTATCCAACTGACTCCATCCTAAACACCTTCTGCACCTATTTATATGTGTGATGTGATGTATAAATGTGATGTTGAAAAGAAGCCAAGAATCTGTTATGGCTCTGCGTCTATGTTTTATTTTTATTTCCACAGTTGGATGGGTTAATGTGCATGTCTATGCTTTTTTAACCTGTCCCATCTGTTAGCTGCTGACATGACTGATCTTTACTGATTTTTCATCTAAAATGTAAGAACACCAAACCCAGGAAATGTAAGTGATTGTTCTTCTGAGCAGATTACTCTCTGATTCAGAACACGCAAATCTAACTTGGAAAACTCAGCTGCACATAGTTTTATAACTATGAATGTATTAGCTGTCAGCTGTGCGGAGAATGGTTTGTGATATATATACAGTAAACGCACTGGATCCTTTTGCTCAACAAATCATCAGCAAAGCCACACTGTTTCTCAGTGCAGATAATAGATGACAGCTTTTGGTGACGGAGATCGGTTTTGAGAGTGCTGACCAGATGTCAAAGAAGTGGAACGTCTCCATTCTTGCTATAAATTATTGAGGCTAAACAAATTTCAAATTAGGTGTTTTGGAGTAAAATGGCAACAAAAAAACTGAACAGTACAGTGACTTCTTTAAAAACACGAGCAGACATGATGATCTTGCTATCAACACCACTGACTTTGTTATTCAATTGCACACAGCAGTTGGACAAACAGAATGTCCATCTTAAAGCACAGAGAGTTGAGTACAAAACAACTGTTTTATGCCAAACAACATCTTTGGCGTTTCTGAACATCATTCAAGTGCCATTTAAAACACCTTAATTAATTCTTAACCTTAGTGTATAGTCAGCCACTGCTTTTCTTACCTGCACGGCCATTTCAATGAGCATGAGCAACTTTTTAATGCCGATCCACAGGTTTTGACCTTTCACAGCTTTCGCTATGCTGGCCCGCTCTTTCTCCTGGAAACTTCCCAGCAGCTGTGGGGAGCAGAGGAGCACTCAGCATATCAATAAAAAAAGGGGGGAAAAAAAGAAAGAAATCTGAACAGAAAAATTGACTCAAAGGGCTTAAATATGTAAGTAATGTGTTGGGTTAGCAGAACCATTTGTTATGAATCTTTCCTCTATTTCTCCTTCAGAATCACTGTTAACTTCTGAATGCAATCACTTCTAATACGTTTACAAGTTGTGCTTTGATCACTAATGAAATTAAATGAGAGAAACTTCCTGAAATTACTATTTAAAGTCTCTTTCCACCCAAAAATGTATTACATTATTTTTATATCCGTCAATGTCTGTTAATAGTAGTCTTTGACTTTAACTGTGCATAAAGACATCTGTAGAGAGTTTGGCACTTTTTCTTTTCTCATCAAATATCTGAACCTAATCCAGCAGGATTTGAGACATTACAAATATTTGGGAGTTAATCCTGGCCCAATGTGCAAAAGGAGACTTTTAGAGAAGGCAGGAAACATCTCTGCTCAACAAATAAAGTTCAGGAATGATCAACAAGAGAAAGTGTCACATCACCTTTATTTTTGTGGCCAAGCTGCGTAAAACTCACATGATTATTCAATGCAGAGTATTCTTAGTGTGTTTTATGAGATGACTGAAAGGGTCAATTGATGGAAATTTAGCTTAAATTCATGCCTAATGCACAACAGTGAGTGTGTGCATTTTACCTCCAATGCCTCTACTAGCTGCTCTCCTGTTGAGATGTTGGGAATGTGGATGGTAGTGCTAAAAGCATCTAGCATCTCCATTTCCTGCAGCACATCTTTACGACTCGTAGTGCCGATGATCAGCAGCTTACGCCCCTGAAAGAAATGTTGAACATAACCCCGTAAGACAATTTGTTCATTTGACCCCGTTCTATATTTCTCCCAATTTGCTAGGATAGCTATAGAACAGATGTTAGAGAATGGATACGAGTCAAACAGAATGTCTTAAAACAACAGACTTTCAGGGTTTTGGTTCACTATAAGACACATTATTGAATACATTTAATCATGAATCTAAAGAAGTGTCACAGAATTGTAAATGAGTTGTACAGTACATCTGCATGGTCATGAGTAAAACCTGGGATTGTTCAATACAGCAATGACGGTACGACATAAGATAACTAATCAAATGTAAAAAAGGTGCATATTGACCTACATATTTCTGCTTTAATCGTAAAAGTACTCACATAGATCCCTAACAATCAAACAAATAAAATGAATGATTTTAAATACGCTTTAACTGAACAATTCATACATAAAAACAAACCAATTCCACCAAACATTAATTTAAGACCTTGTAAGGTGTTAAAATAATAACACTGTACATATATGTAAGGTATTACATTTACCTTGTTTCTTTCAAATGTTTTCTTCTCAAAATAAGTAAAAGAAATAATGCATTATCATTATATTCTTAACCAAATAACAGGTTTGGCTTCTTAATTTTCTGCTGCACTAGTATCAAAGTCACACACATAAGTCTGGTCTGTAGATGTATGTAAATAGAATTATATTTCTTATCCTTTGTGTTTCGGGCAGGCTGTCATGTATTTATCATGTATGTTCATGAAACATGCAATTTATCCCTCAGTGATAATCAGTAAATTGTAAATGGGCTTTGTGTATCATATGTATAATTTGTAGCCATGTATGTACTCAAGCCACAGCAAGGAGGATCATATGTACGAGAAGTAACACGAAGGTGAGGGAGTAGGAAGAGAGACATGAGTGGAGAATGGAAAGAATTGTAGCTCCACTAAGTTAGAGTTGAAAAAGAGAAAAGCAGAAGACGATGAAGGAAGAGAGACAGAGGAGCAGCGAGTAGACAGGGGGATTATGGCCGCCGGCTGCCCCCCCATGGCGTGGGGGGTTGTGATGCTGCATGCAGATGAGGTGCCACACAGGCGGCGGTGCTGCCAGGTCCTGGCTCTCTCACAGAGCCCATTCTCCTCTGTGTCCCCCTGGCCTCCCCCAGCCCCAGGCACCCTGCTGGGCCCAGCGCTTTACAACCCCAGAGGAGCACTGCAGCCAGGCATTCAACACCAGGCCCCGCGCCACTTCTCATGCACATGCAGCCATATAGTGGGCTATACTCTCATTCACAAACCCATTAACAACAGAACTGGGTTAAAGGCACTCTTTCGGACACACACACAAACTACAACCAAAGAAACTATGAGAAATGGGTCTCTACCACCACCATTCACTCAGAGCACAACAGGCCTGGACCAAAACACTTGCTAATAACCATACACTCGCACACAGTCGTTCACACATGCCAGTTACAGCCAAAAGCCACAAACACTTTGGACTGGCACCCGTAAGATCTGCTGCCCTCTTTCTGCTGCCAAAGGACTAGCAACCTTACAATGAGCATTGTAAAAATCAGTGTTCACATACCTTTGGGGGAGGTTTCTTCAGCAGGACGAGTAAAGCTTGAAGCACCAGGTTTGAGAACCGAGGGCCAATCGGGACATAGTCTGAAAATTAAACTGTAATTAGGCTTGTTTTTCCCTCTACAACTTATTTTATATTTAAGGAGATTTGAAGCTTCATTTTCATTTAAATTACAAAAAATATTAAGATGAAAAGTCACTCAAAATAATACCAAATAATATAATATAAATAGTAAAATAAGTACAATATGAAGCGTTTCCAGGTGCTGTTGAAAAACTGTGGACTTACCCAGCAAACGTTCAATATCATCTACGACCACACAGCTCAGCTGGGACTTGTAGGCATCCTCAAAGATCTAATGCAGAAGAAAAATGATTACAGCGTACCAATTACAAGGTGTAATAACTAAAAACTGATCTAAGACTTCTGGAAGTGGATATTAATATTATTCTAAACACAAAAAAAGGAGGAAAGATAGAAAAGCCCCAAAGCATATGGCTATATTTAATCTCTCCACATGAATCAGTGCCAGAGATGTTATTCATTTTTACTCCGCCAAGGAACAGTGTAACAGAGTAATGTTTTTGCCAGCACTTATTTGTCCATCTGTCTGTGTCTGTCAGCAAGATAACCCAAAATGTTATAGATGGATTTGGCTGACATTTTCAGTAAATTGATACTGGCACAAAGAACCAATGATTAAATTGGAGAGGGGGGCACGTGTGTGTGTTTCATTCAGTAGGCCGCAATGAAAGTGAAGCTTAACACCCATTTGGATCATTATTTATTTATTTATTTTTAGAGGGGGTTGCACTCTCCGATTGCTTTTATAGTTATATATATATATATATATATATATATATATATATATATATACATACATACATATAATTTCTCAATATGAAATTGTAATCAGTTTCATTTGAAGTCTGAGCATTATTATTATTATTTTTTTTAATGTTTTAATGTGTCCTGTGCCACCTTCTTAATCGCCTGGCATTTTGCAATCTCTGAATGTCCAATCATTTTATCAGGGGAGCAGATCTTGATGAAGGGGAACTGGGAGTCTTCAGAGATCTTCGCGGCCAATGCGGTCTTTCCACTGTTAGGTGGACCTAAGAGGGAGAGACAATGACAACTCAGCTGTTCATCAAAAACTAAAATCTATTTATTTACCCCATTTTAGCATATTTAACTCTACAGCCTTTTGTGGGTGTATTATTTTTTCATATCAATATGTATGCATTTTATTTAAAGGATTCCCAGGCTAAATATTGAATGGTATCTAGTTTGTGTATGTACTGATATGTGCACATTACCCTCCAGTAGCACAGAAACCAGTGGTGTGCGATCACTGTTCTTCGTCTGCTGCACCAGCAGCTCCCCGTCCTCCAAGACAATTGACACTGGATCACCCCACCGGATTATTCCATTCGAGATGTAGCTAGCGTAGTCCTCTTGGTTGGTACCAAATGCCTGCAAAAGAAAGAAGGTGAAAGAAAGGAATATAGAGAATGAGAATAAAAGCAATTATCTGGATAAGATAAACTAGGAAAGAACAACTGAAGGGCCTGTCTGCACTGAAAATGACATTCATGTCAAAGAACAGAAAAGAAATTAAAGCATTCGTTGGGACCTCACACTCTCACCAGGTTCCTCCTCCAATGCTACTACCAGTTCCTTTTTTTGCAGATATATACAGTGGTGGAAAAAAGGTTTTGGACACTACAAGCATCTGTAACATATTACATTGAGAATCACTCTTATGTCAATGTCATGCTTCACTTCTGCATGTGCGCTGGTCTGTCAAGGTTAAAACTAGATGTTTCAGAGAGATAATTAAACGCATTCGGGACGTGATGTGTTAAAACTGTCAAGAATTCATTTTTTGTCTGATGCAGCCACACCTTTTGAAACACAAAGACTTCACAAATGAGAGGCATGTGTGGTGTGAATTTGGTGATCCTCCATCAAAGCTGTAAAAAGTTATTGAGAGCACAGTGTTCCTGGACGGACATTTCTATGTCCCCCGCCAGTGCGATGGTGGACAATAATAATAATAATAATAATAAGCATCAAAATGGCATTAGATATCTCGATCCCTGCTCTTAATGGTTAATGATAGTTGTCTAATTGTGCGAGTGTAGCAGAACCTGAATGTCAAGTTCATATATTCTCATTCTACAATACAGATTGGTTTGTTCATTCTATTTGTCAGTTTTCTGAATGAACTGCAAATTATTGTTTGTCATAGTTTAATATAATTATCTTATTTTAAAGGGATTGTGACAAATTTGGGTGAGGAAATGTAATTCAATACGGTATAGTCTTGTGTCATCGTCTCCCGCTTATCTGGGTCCAGGTCGCGGGGGCAGCAGCCTCAGCAAAGAAGCCCAGACTTCCCTCACCGCAGCCACCTCAGCCAGCTCCTTCAGGGAAATCCTGAGGCGTTCACAGGCCAGCCGAGAGATATAATCCCTCCAGCAAGTCCTGGGTCGGTCACAAGGTCTCCTCTCAGATGGAAATCCCTGTAACACCTCCCCAGGGAGGCATCCTCACTAGATGCCCGAGCCACCTCAGCTGGCTCCTCTCGACATGGAGGAGCAGCGGCTCTACTCCGAGTCCCTCCCGGATGTCTGAACTTCTCACCCTATCTCTAAGGCTGAGCTCGGCCACCCTGCAAACGAAACTCATTTCGGCCGCTTGTACCCGTGATCTTATTCTTTCAGTCTTGACCCAAAGCTCATGACCATAGGTGAGGGTCGGAATGGAGATCGACCGGTAAATCGAGAGCTTCGCCTTCTGGCTTAGGTCCTTCTTCACCACAATGGATCGGTTTAGCAGCCACTTTACTGTGGATGCCGCCCCAATCCACCTGTCGACCTCCAGCTCCATCCTTCTGTCACTCGTGAATCAGATCCCGAGGTACTTAAACTCCTCCACCTGAGGCAGAACCTTCCCCGGAGATGGCACTCTACTCTTTTCCGGCTGAGAACCATGGCCTCAGACTTGGAGGTGCTGATCTTCATCCCAGCCGCTTCACACTGTGTGTGTGAAGTGAGTGTGAACCGAGAGTGGATACCATATCGTATGCAAATTTTTTAAAATCTAAATTGCCTGGACTTTTATGAAATATATGTTCTTTAGATGTGGTGTAACATGGATGTGGTGAAAGTTTTTTTCCAAAATAGCATAACAATTTAACACACTTTTCAACCCTGAATTTGAACCAATTTGGTAGAATAGCCAAATTAGCTTAAGTAATATGTAAACAGTATATAAAAGATAACACTGGCAGGGTCCCTCAAACAACACTGGTTGCTGTTGCTCCCAAATCTGATGTTCCAAATTAAGTAACGTCTAACAGTGTTATTCACATTATATTTAGTAACATGTATTACTCTGTCATTTCATGCTAATGAGATAGTCACAAGTAATGTCAACTAAGATAGTCTCAAATATTATCAAGCGATTAAACATATCTATTGGTAAGATATGATTAACGTGACATTGGTGTACATGTGTAATGGACCAAATCAATCCTGAACATTTATCAATAAATTAGCTCTGTTTGATTACAATGTTACAGAATGGAATGAGAATAACAAAAAATGCTTTGCTGTAAAAATACTTCTATTGTGTTTAAGGTGATGACATTGACAGGCAACCACATGAAATAGGCATCTAACCTGAATTAAAACACACTTTTTCATAATGCAAGTGCAGACCTTACTGCTGATGGCAGAAAGAAGAGTTGAGAATAGTGAACCAGATTTAAACATTGAGATATTTTCATTGAAAATCACTTACATATGAAACATGAGACATGAAAGAAATAACTTTAAAATATTTATATAAAGTAACTTACAGGTTTGATGTCATTATTCAGTGAGGCCATGAAGTCAAGTCTGCTGACCTGCAGCTTTTCTGCCATTTCAGTGTCTACCTCAACTGTGTTGCTGGCCTAATACACACAAACACAAAGAAAACACAGTAAAGGTTGAGAGACAACAAATAATAAGTTACTTTCATTACTGGATGAACTCACTGACCACCAAGTCAAGTCCATTAACTGATGTGCTGCAAATTTACAATGTGTCAGAGGACAATGTGCTCCCTCAGAGCAGAAAGGTCAGACAGAGAGAGGGAGGGAGGGGATGAGGGAGGCAAGAACAACTGCTTAGAAGTGGAAAAACGTCACAGGCCTCAGACATGTGTAAGGCCCTTGTCCGTCACATATCATCACCCTTTAATATCTGTTGCTCTGTGTGTGTCTGTGTCTGCAGGGGCAGAACACTTAACAGAAGAGAAATTCAGCTTATCTGTATCTCCCAGTGAGCTGTGGAGATCTGAACCTATGCACCTGATAAAACACTTTAGAGGGGGCATACACTTTCATACACACACCTGGCTTCTGCGCCCAATTCCTTGTCACCTGGGTGGCTATTTCAACTGGCACTAAACACTAGTAGCCACCAGGTGTGTGGCCTGCACATTAAATACAACAACAAAAAGTCACTATTCTTACTGGTGCCATTAGAAAAGTGGTGGAAAACATTCACCAAAGATGTCCATTTTGGATTTCCATGTCCAAATTGATTTCTTTAGGTTACAAACTCAGATGAGGGAACATTGGCATGTTATGGTAGATGCACATGAAAAAAGCAAAGAAAGTGTTTTAGATTTATTTATTATGATTTTCTCTTATCAACTTTATTTGATAATAAAGTTACACATGTTTCCGTCAGGGCTCTCTGGCACTCCTAAACTTTAGGTGAAATGTAGGACTACTTATGTAAAAATCATAGAAGTGATTTTCGATTGCTACAAAGATGACCAAGTTGCATAAAAATGCAGAAAACTACTGAAAGGTTAAAAACAATTTTCCTCCTGGGAGGATTGGAGAGGGTTTGTATATTTCTCCCTCTATACTGCAGAAGAATATTAAAAGATTCAAGGAAGCTGAAGGAATGCCTGTGCATAAAGGGCACAGACGCCACTGCAATGACAAAAACCACAATACACATTTCCAGTGTGTGATGGTCCATCACAGATGCTTCTGAGCCCAGAGAAATCAACATACTGGACACAGTGCTAACATAAGGCTTCCTTTGCGGACAACTTTAACAGGCATTCATGGATGTAACTACATATTTTAGTACTCGACAAAGGTTTGCCACATCATTATTCAAAGTTTTACCTCATTACTATTCCTAAAATTTCTCCCTTCCAAAAGGTTTTTGGAATGCGTTGAAGGCTAAAATGATAGGAATGGATGTATATTTCCAAAAAAAAGGAGCTGTCAAAAAATAAAATATTTTTATTCAGTCTGCAATAAAAAACAGAGTTTAGAAATGACTGGTTTGCACTGTACTGCTGGAACATTTTCCAGTCTGTCCCATTTTTTCTCATTTGAGGTTGTAAATCAGATTCTGAGTTCCAGAGGATGCGATTACCTTGATATGTCTGTTCATTGCAGTGGACTGTGCAGCCCTGACCAAACCTTCCAGCTCTGCTCCACTGTAATTCTTGGTCTCCACAGCCAATTCTTTAATGTCAACATCAGTGGCTAGCAGCTTGTACTGACGCATCTTTGCGGTGTGGATGTTAAGAATCTGAACACGACCCTTTTCATCAGGTAACCCTGAAAGTAAAGAGGAAATAATAACCTTAAAATTTAACATTTAGCAGTTTTTATATATCCTGTTCAAATTAAATAGGCCATTCTACAATTAAAGACTGGTTTAGTTTATTTTCCATTATAAAAGTAGCACTAGTCTGGTGCTTTATTAAGTTCTTACCAATCTCCATCTTCACCTCCAGTCTCCCTGGCCTCAGAAGGGCCTCATCTATCAGGTCTGGCCTGTTGGTCATACCTGTGGGAAAGACAGATGGCGAGACAGACGACAGGTGCAGATGTTCAGGCATGAAGTCTTTCACAAAGAGGGAGCCTCTGTGTATGTCAATGTGTGTGTGTGTGTGCATACATATGTGTGCGTGTATGGTTGTTGTACCTATGACGAGTATGTTGTTGAGCTGCTCCACTCCATCTATTTTGGACAGAAGCTGATTGACCACAGTGTCGTGGACTCCTGTGCTGCCAGCCATGCTGCCACGCTGCTTACAGATCGCATCAATCTCATCAAATATTATAATGTGGAGCCCACTGTTAGCACCGAGCTGTTGAGCACAGATACAAGACAGGAAAAAAATCATTTTACATAGTATCATTAAAATGTACCTCCACTGCTATAGAGTTGAAAACTTTTTTTCTCAACAACTGAAGTACACCAATAAATGCGAGTCCGGTTCAAACTAAAAACATAGTTGTTCATTGTTAAACATCCATATAAGGGAGCTGCTGTTTACAATATTTGGAATATTTTTTTCAAAGCCACAGATGCATTGAATTATCAGGATTTGTAGAAACCACTATTCTGCAGTTTGGACATTGACAGTATTTTAAAAGTTTACAACTGTAGACACAGAGCACTGTCAGAACAGATGGTGTGCACCTCCTTCACATTCCATAGTATACAGTGTGGAGATGGTTACTGTTGAAATGGAATTACAATTTATTAGTTACACATTTATTTTAATTACTCTATCAAAGTAAATTAGCTCAATACAGTTAGTGCATATTTTTATAGTGCAACAAGGCTCCAGTGAAAACCTCAACACTGATACACTGTAATGCTTACATTTACATTTATTTTGTAATTTAATCACACCATTGCATGTAAGCAGTTACTTCCCCATACTGATGATATGGATGAAACAGACAGTCTCTGTAAGTGTAACTATGATTGCTGAAATGTAGTAATCTTTGAAATGGAAGCTTTACCTCCATATTTATTGCACCATGTAACCCCTACACCATTAAAAGCTGTCTTCTGACTGATCTATGAACAGAGCAAAGCAACAAGTCACTGCTAATGCTGCAATCTCATTCTGGCCCGAGAGACAATACTGACCCTCAACACAGAGACAGAAGGAAAAAGTGACGGAGTAGTGAGGTGGGGGTTGGGGGTTGGGGGGGTTATCCCTCCATCTATAGACCTGTCAGTCTTAGACGTAGCATTTAAAGCAGGTGTGGAGCTGCGCTGCTAAGACACTGGATGGTGTGTGTGTGTGTTGGAGTGCAATGGGTGTAATGGGAGGTCAAAGAAAACCCAGCCCCTCATTAGGTGGTGAAGAGTGAGGCTCGACACTAAAGTCTCACCATCCAAACTAACCGTCATTGCTGTGTCCCACTGCATAACTGTACCCTCTGCTATTGTGGACGTGGACACACACACACACACACACACACACACGTTAAGACTTTTAGTTATTACAGCTATGCCTGGCTAAAGGGCAGATCTCTCCACTCCTGATGAAATTAGTTTTTGCATTTTTACTTAGTGTGTGGAGGTGTAAGCTGATCTTCATGAAGAACCGAGCCTGAAAAACTTTTATCTGATGTGTCGATAACTTCAACAAAGCTGTAGAACTGCAGATGATGCATCTGAAAGTTATAATAAAACAGGTCCTTTTTATCAACAGCAGCACTGTCTTTGGTTTTCTTGTGTTTTGTTGTTGGTCTATGAACTCTAGACAAAAATCCAAAAGGTTTTTAATGTATTATTAAAAGAAGTGTTTGTGATGTGTGTCCTCCCCTCACCCTTTTCTGTTCGTCCTCCGCGTCTGCAAACAGTTTCCTGATGTTGGCCTCAGACTCTCCGACATACTTGTTGAGGATCTCGGGGCCGTTGACAATCTTTGGCTCCCGAGCCTTAAGCATCTTGCCAATCTGTCGTGCCATCAGGGTTTTACCGCAGCCTGGAGGTCCATACAGCAGGATTCCCTTTACATGCTTACAGCCTGGAGACAAACAAAAGGGAAAGATAAACTGATGTTTAACTGACAATCTGTTCCTACACAGAAAAAAGCCAAAAAGAGAAGACCTCTAGTAGCTCAGTTCAGAAGGTACTGTATCCAGCAGCAGCTACTTAGGAACTGTTATGGTGCAGCACAGGAAGTTCAGCTTTGAAATATAGGCTAGCTGATCGGGAACTAGATCAGTTTAATACAGGGTCACTATGTTCTCTGAAATTAAGTTCAGAGACTTGACCAAAGACTTTTTCCGTTAATGGCAAAAAAAATTCTGAAGAATTTGCACCTTTGTGAAGTTGTTTCCCAACTGAATTGAAAAAACAACTGTAACATTTTTAAACAGAGGTGATTATTTTTGGCTGAGACAGAAAAAAAAACACCGTTCTCACAATGAAAGTTTCTTACAGACAGCGATGTTTTATTACATGAATTATGTTTGTATGTGTTTTTTTCTTTTCTTACAAAAAGCCTCACATTGACAGGTGTTACAAGTTAGTGTTTTGCTTAAAGCACTTAGTATAGTGCATCTGGTAGTTATTCATATTGTATGTTGTAATTCCATCGCTACGGTTATGTCCATGTAAAATAAATAAATGATATGAATATAAATATATAAAACATTAAGTATGGTTTTGTTGAACAAGAACATTGCATTCACAGCCTCAATGCGACCATTAATGTCTCTGACTGGAGAAAAGCAAACTGATGAAGCGATATCTGCTTAAAATATTACAAAAAAAAACCCCATCAAAATGCTTTTAACAGCCCTTATTACAGTAGTATTTTTATGTGCATTTTTTTCCATGAAGATCAAATGTAAATATTGCACCCCCACCATTCAACAAGGTACATTGTGTGGGTCTTTTGAATGGCCTTTTGCACCTGTTTAATGACATTTAGCCCAGACTAATTGAGAGGCGCCAGATAACCATCTGAACTGCCATTTGGGCCCGCTGAAGGAAAAGCAGCCAGGTTGACAGGTGGGGGAGAAGGAAGAAAAAATGGTTTCTGGGAAGGGGGGAAAGTTATGAGTTTGTGTTGGAGTTGGGAGAGAGAGCACAAGATTTCTGTCTTTCTGGAAACAAAGGGGAGAAAGTAAAACGTTTTGCTGGTTGCAAAGATGCGAAAAGTCTGTCAGGGGTGGAATGTACCGACGTCAGGGTTTACCGACCATTATCACACTAAGGAACAACACCTCAGTGTACATCTGAGCAGAAACTATCTCAAATGAAAGGAGAAAAAGCAACAGTCAAACTTTTATACCCAATTCTGCTAGCATTTCTGATAGTAAAATCACAGTTCAGATCCTCCCTACTGTTAGTGTTTGTATTATTATCATCGCAAAAACATTAACTTTACTTCAATTGTTTTGCTGTTTTTGGTTGATATATACTTTATTCATCCCTTACAGGAAATGACTTGGTTACAACAGGAGAAGAGAGCTGCAGTAACAGACTGCCCACCACAGGCGTATATCTGCATTTTTTTTAATTCTACACCGTTTCCCTTAAAGCTGGAATAAAATGAATGTACTTCTTCTCATGAAATCATTATGACAATGTGATACAGATAAAGTATAACTAGGACTGGACCATGTGATCATTACACCTGGTCAAAAGTAATTACTGATGAACAAAATTAGTCCAACTTTATGGGCAACAATCCGTACCTTTACATGCACATCTAGGTCAAGCTATTGGCAGTAATTGAAGTAAGTACTTAACTGGAGTTTCCCAGAAGTCCAAGTTTACATGCGAGTGAACATTACAGCCAGGAAATCGAATTATTGTTCCACTCCCAGACACTAGGTGGCGCTACAAGCCCTTTCACTTTAGCATTCTTCCGGTTGGTGCCATAGAAGAAGAACAATCAGTAAACAAACATGGCAGATTTGAAACAGATGTAATAGAAGTGGGACAAAAACACTGAGCGAGAGTATGGATGGCAACAATGTAGAACATTATTATTATTAACATTATTAACCACTGCAGTACTTAGGTATGGAAAGATCTGAACCATTTGCTTCGTTAAATCCATTGTAAGTGTCCTGTAATCAAAACTGATGTCGATGCAGTGAAATACTACATGTGCAACTTTGGCCAGGCAGTGTATTTTGAATACCGTTTGACAGTAGTGGCAACTTTTGCTCAAGTAAAAGATCAGAGTACTGTCTCTATCATTCTAATGTCTACACATGGATCCTACCTACTCTTCAACACTGACACTCCCCTCTCCACTCTGGCCAACAATAAAAGGCAGTAAAATTTCCAGTGTTTAGTACTACCTTTTAAACTTTAATTTGAAAAGCACGGTAAAACAGCTCTGTTTCTGGAAAAGACACAGCACAGCAGAGATAGAGACAAAGACAGACATATTTTATATATATATATATATATATATATATATATATATATATATATATATATATATATATATATATATATATCAGTCCTCTTTCAGAATAGTTACTTAAGGAAAATATGATTGTTGCACATTCTGTTTGTGTGTCTACAGTGGACTATACGTGTGACATTGTGAATGGTTCAAGATGAAAAATTGTTAAACAAGCTCCACTACCACCTTTCCAGTGACTGTTTTTCCCCACTTTACATCATTTCAGTGTGTGCGTAACTACTCTTTGAACTTTTTGAGCACATTTTAACAATACCGTGATAATAATGATGACTGTGATAACTTTGGTTGCAATAACCATGTAATGAAATTTTCATATTTTTACATTCCTATGGCTAACTACACCTGTACTTGACGCCCTATCAGGGTATGGATCAAATTACAAAAGTCAGCTGTCCGCAGCAAACAGCTGATCTCTGCATGTAAACACCTGGATAAAGGTCAGCTCACATGGTGCTGGACACTGCCAGACACTGCAAAGACTGTGTGGATACGTGCCACAATTAGATGTGTGTATTGTGAGTATTTACATAGCTCAGAAGTCTATACAAGTTTTTACAAGACCTTTGAAAAAAGAACACTAAAGAAGAAACAATTAGGACTGCGATTGTGTCTACATGAAATGGTCGACGGGAGGGTTATGTGCGTGAGTCACAAAGATTAGTACCTGTTGAATTTTGTAAAGTGAATCATCAAGGCAACCTGACAGCTGTCGCACTGAAATTTATGTCTGTTTTTAGGGCTCACTAACTGAGGATGCCACTGTTCTGAGTCACCAACAGGAAACCAAAAAGTGCATCATTGTCAGTAGGTTTTGCTGATTTGGGAAAGATATATTCCTCAGAATTTTATCACAGTCGTATACAGAACAGTCTGAATTTTGGAATTAACTACAAGCTTTATATAGACGCCAAGAGAGTGATTATGTTTTTGTCTTGTTATTATTTCACCAGGACTATTTAAATAAGGATGACAATTCTGAAAAAAAAAAAACACTGAATAAGGCTCATTTTATATAATTATTCTTAACAATATTTGTTTTTAATGAAGAACATAAGCTAAAAGAGAACAGGATTTCCCCTAGCTTTTTGAAAAGGCTGAGGCAAATGATAAATGAAGATCTTTACATTATATTAGTAAGGAAAACAGTGATGATATGCTCATTGATAAGGTACATTGATATCCTTGAATACTCCTTCAGATTCAGATGAGTGAATGCAATGTACATCTATAAATATGTGACTTAAGTTACATATATAACATTAATAACTAAATGCTCTTTCTGAATAGCAAGCTAATGAATTGTGAAAATGTGCAACTAAAGTAATACTTTCCATTTCATATAATTTTATGAAGATATCATCCGAGATGATGGAAGAATGTAGAAAAAACAGAAGAGGCACAAACAAATAACAGAATAGAAAAATGGAAGCTCACCCATCTGTTCTACTATGTCTGGAGGGAAGACACGCGAGGCAAAAGCTCTGCGGAAGATGTCCGAAAACTCCTTATCAAGGCCGCCAATTCCCATCTTCTCAAAGTTCCAGTCTGGGCTGATGATAGACTGACGAGAATCTCGGGTCTTTGCTTTTCCTAGAAGAGGGAGACACAATGCATTCAAATTTACATAAAGATGAGCATTATGTTTGGAAAGAAGTTAAAAACCTGGCTCTTAAATAATGCTACCCAGGGTTTATAATAATAATTCAAAGGGAGCGGTTGAATTATTCACTCTATGTTCCTTAAATACATTTAGCAAATCCTTACAGTGGTGCCTAGAAGGCACAGTAGATTACTGATAAGGGGCAAAAATAAGATTCTAAGTCATGAAATAAAAAAATAGAGCATCATTCATTTAACTGCGTGCAATAATTGACCCATGATGACCTGTCAGACATAAACGACACTGTCAACAAAGTGTGAGAAAAAGCAAGCCTCACAAAACATGCATAGTCTGCCCCCTTGTGGTTTTATACAAAAATGTTTCAACTACAAATGAATGAAAATAGTGTCATATGCAGTACTTTTAAAACAGAGAATCCCTTTCTTGATTCATCAGAATATGAGTGAGATCTTTCTGTCATTAGTTTTGTTTGCTGAATAAATAACTGAATAATATATGTGTGTGTGTGTGTGTGTGTTCTAGCTACAATGATTCAACGTTCTTTGCTCCTTTAGAACAGGAGATTTTGTTTTTTTACAGCAAAACAGCTAAATCACAAAGTCTAAGCTCTGCCTGATACTCACCAATCAGAGTCATGGATGAAGCTTCTGATTTCTCAAAAATCACTTGACTGTTTCCCAGCAGCAAACCGATCTCAATCTAAGAAGAGGCAAATTAAAATGACAATCTCTACTTTTCACAGTATATCCAGTTTGAATACACCAGAACATGATTAATGTATTCTTGAAAAAGTCATTGTATTCATAAAAAAAGGAACAGAGGTGTTACATCATTTTTAATAATTTACTACAGACCTTCTGTTTCTTGCCAGAGACGTGGTCTGATTTAAGGATACTGGGATCCATACCATCGATGTCCTTTATTACCAGCATAAAAACTTTGTCGCAGAAACTAAACACCAGCTAGAAAAAAACATAAAAAACAACATGTAGAAGCACTAACAGTCAAAAAAACAGGACACTGTACATATAGATTATATTTATATGGATTACATGACATTATGATGGCACTGATGACTTTTTTCACACGATTGTGGATCGTATAAACTAATTTCTTCTTCCATTTTAAGCTCGAGTCCAGCTATTAAATCCAACTAAAATCCATCACAAACCAAAGCACCTGTTGTTGGAGGCTGAAGGCTTGATTGTTGAAATGTTGGACAAACTGTCTGGCCATCTCTTCAGAATCATAGGTGTTGCTGTCCGCATTCTTCTTCTGCAGAAAGTCTATTTCCACTATCATGGTACTTATACACTGTTTAGACTTGTCAAACTTGTAGTTGGTCACTACGGAAGAGGGCACAACACATTGGGATTTATTAGGACTTCAGGGTGCATTATGGTAAGTTTAGTGGTTGAGTAGTTACAGTAGGCTTTTAAATGCTTCAACAATATGGTCAAATGGATTAGACATGTCATTGGTGCCATTGGGGAATATGAATATCCATTAGATCTGAGAAAAGGTATGGATATAAGGGTGGAACTGTATCAGTTTAAAGTCAAGTTAATGAATTACAATTTCCCAAAAGAATGTATATATATATATATATGTCAATTCACTCTTTATTGTCAGAGAAGATCATTGAAATAGCTAAATGCATTGTTTGTGGATCAGCTTCTGCTGCACAGAACAAAATTAAGAATCAAGAAAATTAATTTCTATGAGAAAATGGTTGCAAGGCTGCAAGGCATTGCCATGATCCTTGAACATTCAATCACCACAAGTGACAGAACCACACAGACTGAGGATTGCTTTGACGAACTGCTGTCAAGTACAACAATAAACTGTTAACTTCCACATATGACAGTTAAAACTATGCAAAAAAAAGAAATGTGGTCTGCAGGCTTAGAGGCATCTGTGATGGACCAGTGTAAATTGGAAGCATGTCTTGTGGTCTGTCACAAAAAGACCAGAGGAAACATTCCAGTTTTTGTCATAATATGGTTTTCAATGTTACCATTCCAATTCCATTTAGAAATAACTCTTCTGTTTTTGTGTGCGTCATTAATACTGTCTCACCTGTACAGACTCAATAGCAACAATTAAAATTCATGTTCGCTTATGTTAGATACTTGTCAAATCAGTATTGATACTTCTATTTCCAATGTGGGCAGGTAATTGGGAAATTACTACAATATTTGGCAAACTAATTAGGCTTATTAGGTTTGCATGTATTCTGTTGAGTCTTTGTATTATCTGACACTATTGTATGCAAGTTATTTGTGTTGCTTACTCACTTGCTTGAAATAAATGAAAAATTAATGAATGAATGTATTATAGTGTTGACTATATGAGAAACATTGATTGTCCCTTTGATGAATTAGTAAAAAAAAAAAAAAAAAAAAGAGCAGAGGCTTAGCTGTCTGTTTCATCCTGTATAAAAAGCCAATGTCAAAAATGATTAAGGTATTGTGAAGCTTATGCCTTTCTTCACTCGATGGATTACTTTCAGTCCTCATTTTTATTCCTGATATGCAGACAGCATTATAATAGGGCCTATCATTTTGGGCATTTGGCCTTAGGGAGCCTAATGAAATGTTTTATCAAAGAAGAAGCCTCCTCTGGAAGCTCGCCAACCTCTGAGACAGATGTGCAATGACGCCACCCACTGACATTGTTAGTCTGTCGCTCCATTTGCTGGATAAACTGTGTTCCTTCACCCACATGACAACTAAATAATAGCTAAAACCCATAACCCCTGCGTATAATTAGTAATCTGCAGAATGTGGGCATCTGAAGTCAGCACACAAAGATACGTTTCTGGCACAGAGAAAGAGCAGAGCTTTCAGTGTCAGTCACATGTAAGTTGCATGAATCCTTCAAAGTCTGGAGGTTTGGTTTGATGTAAGTGGGTCTTATGTTTCTACTCTGGTCAGGAATCTGCAGTTCAGATGGCATATAATGATGAGAGGAAAAACTGTCAAGCCTCTAATCAGCAGAGATGTTGAATAACTGACAGCCATGTCAAAGGGATGTAAGGCTCTTCACATATAGAACAGACGTAAAGTGTCACTATCACCTGTAGGTTTTCAACATCAATTTAATACTTTCTAAGACCTTGTGAACACCAGTAGAATTCAGATTTATGTATTTAGTTCATGTCCGGTTGAAATTGAAATGATGCAATTAATGTGAACATAAATTAGTGTTGGGTGATGGTGTTATGTTTTAACTGTGAATTCAAATTTGATGGTGATCATCTGAAGGCCTTATACCAAATAGCAACGTTTGCATACTACAAGTTCCAGTCAGTTTCTCATCTATTATTTTCAAGCACACTACAGATCTGGGTGTGATTTCTGGTCTGACCAACTTAAAGATCTAATATTGAGCTTTTTTATAATTCAGATTTTTTGTTTTATTTATTTTTCCATTTTTGTTCCGTTACAGCTGCTTCTTTCTCTGTAGTCACTTTTAATTGAGCCAAATCTAAGTACATCTTAATGTTTTACATCTGATCAATTAGTACTTAATACATAAAGCACTTATTCTGTATACAGCTCTGAAAAAAATAAGAGATCAATTTCGGGGCTGGTTGTGTGGTGTACCGCAGGTCTATTTATTTATATTATTATTGTTAATAATATTAATGCAACCACAATATTGATCTATTATTATTTATTTCCTTTTTTTCTCTTTGTATTTCTTTTGGGGGGAGGCAGGTGATCTCAGGACAATCATTGTTCTATATATTGTTTAATAATAAAAACAAAAGTTTTAAAAAAAATCATAATATTGAGCAATTTTACAATTAGTGTATTGGTCTGATTTTTAATTTTATTTATTTATCCATTTTTGTTTCGTTATAGCTGCTTCTTCCTCTGTAGTTACTTTTATTTGAGACAAATCAAAATACATCTTAATGTTTTACATCTGATCAATTGCTACTTAATACATAAAGCACTTATTTTGTATACAGCTCTGAAAAAAAGTAAAAGTAAAGCAAAAGTATCACTTTCTCTAACTTTATCACTTACAGGTATGTGTTGGGAGTAAAATTAAGATTTTTTTTTTATTCTCTCAACTACCAACAACATTTCTCCCAAATTTCAAATAAAAATCTTATTATTTAGAGCATGTACTTGCAGAACAGAATGGTCAAAATAACAAAAAAATGCACATGTTTTCAGACCTCAAATAATGCAAAGAAAACCAGTTCATACCGATTTCTAAACAACACAATGCTAATGTTGTAACTTGGAAAAAGTTTAGAAATCAATATTTGGTGGAATGACCCTGATTTTCAGTGTTCTCCAAATTCCTGTTTGCATATCTGACAAAAATCACTAGATTTCATGCATAACATCAAGCTCAAGCATCACAAAAATGTTGCCTTTTCGAAAGGTCAAAGGTCAAGAGCACAATTTTAGCTTTCTAGTATATTTCTTAAGAATTTCAACCACATTTAAAGAAACAGCTGCTGAGAACTCCCATCACTTGTTTCAGATGATATTGAAAATTTTTTTATGTTGATTTCACTCAAAACATTGACACCGATACTTGATTTTTTCGTAAAAATTTGTAATTACATTTTATTTACGCATCACCATAATTACAAACCACTGACAGCTTCCGCCCTGAAAAAATAACCCCTAGGTCTTATTAAAAGGATGGATAAATTCAATAATTTAAGGACAATATTTCATAGAAAAAAAGCTTCTTTTTAAAAAATTTTACATTGAAGATATTTAAAGCATGCAAACTCACCTTCGACCTCTTGTCCAATAGACAGGCCTGCCCATTTTCTCTATAAACAAAAAAACAAACAAAGAAGAAGTACATTTAGATTAAAGTTTCTCCATTTTGTGTATTGAGATTGAGGGGAAAACACTGGATTACCATTTATCACCACCGCACACTTTGTAGGAGAGCAATGCACACATATAAAGAAAACTACACCTAGACACCAAATGTGAGCGTCACAGAGACAACAGTGCAACACTCCTCTTCACATGATCTTATTCCACATCACCTCCACAGGTTGAAGTACACAAGTTAAATGTGTTATACAGCATGTGTTTTATTGTCTACAACCTCTCTGCCTCAACAAAGACAATAAGGTGAAGGCCAGCATTAGTCAGTAATGGGTGTTATGAATTTTGCAGTGAAATAAGACCATTCTGAGGAGGTTACAGTAGTACCTGAGTGCCGTTGTAGCTGCCAAGTTTATAGACGAGGGAAGAGCAGGCGGAGATGGGCAAAGGTGAAAATAGAAAAAGCAGGGACAGATAGATTGAGACACCGAAAGTCCATGCATGAAGCCCCCAGACAACCACACAGGACAGCATTAACAAATACTAGTATTAAAAATAGTTAGACACAGATTAAAAATGGCAAAGAAAAAAAAACAAACATTCGGATTGCTGCTAAAGTGTTCACAGGTGTATTAGAAATAAGGAAAATAATATAGAAGAATAAATATATTAAAGAAAAAAAAAACAAGCGCTTTTCATCAGAGGAACAGCAAAAATAACAATAATGGTTAGCTACATACTTGTATTAACTCTATAGATGTTTGTAATTATGTTATAAAGTATTTATTTGTGATGGTGGCATCTGCAGAAATGCAACAGTTCAACATAATTTCTAACATTAGGTAGCACTTTGAAATCAAAATACAAGTTTTCTTTTAAAGGGAAACGTACCTGTGGGAGGCTGAAAGCGATTGACCCGGCAGTTACGCTGGAATGTGTCTTCAAGGTGAACACAAACTTGTGGGCTAAATTGCGTACAGTCACATGTCTGCATTAAGAATAACAAACACAAGAAAGTGGCAAGAAATAAGCATGGATAAAAAGAACACTGGTACTTTTTTGGGGTTTTGTCAGGGCAGGTGCAGGTTATGTAAAACAGGTGAATTTCTTTATCATTTTGCAAATTTGCCGTGAGTAATGATTGAACATATGAAGACATAGCTGGTAGATCCCAAGCTATGACTTCCTTCCTTAACACACACCGTGATAATATTTATGTGTATGAACTAACATCAGTTTGAAATAACTTACTGTCAGAATAGAACCATTCATAAAAAATTTTAAAAAAAATAGGGATTGTGGTTATATAGTACTCCAGTCATGAATTAATTGCTCAAAATATGCAAAGAATAAAAGGCGTGTTGTATTGTTTTGGAGAACTATTGAAATTGTACATTTTTGTTGACAAGCTTGATCCTAACTTTTAAGCAATAAAATAGACCAATTTCTCAGCATTTGCATTGAAAGAAAAACACACAAGCATGTTGGACTGTGAAACTGACAGAATAGGATCATTCTGAACAGGTGTCATTTGTGTGTAAATTCCAAATGGAAAGAGGAAACAATTAAATATGATTAGGTACTCTATGTTTATTGAAAACAGTTTCTCATTTGCATATACGGCTAGAAAATTAAGACATCAAATGACACATTTGATTTCATATCGTGATAGGTCAGCGCTACAGAGGGAGGTAGTGTCAACACTCATAAACTGCAGTGTCATGCACATGCATCAGAAACACATTCTCAGAGGAGTCACACTCACTGTTCGAACTGTGCCTCCTTGTCACTGATCACAGCACAGTTTGTCAATGACAGCTCATCTGTTGGGCATCGAGCAGTTTGCATAACCTGTAAAGACATAAGAAAAGAAATGGTAAACAGAGGCTCCTTTAAAAACACATATGTACACAGATCTGACAGATGAAAGTCATTGAAAGCTGGTCTAACAATTCCTTCAGTGACTAAAGATGGTGTGCATTATTTTATCTAACGGAGACACTGCTATACAATTAAATAAAATCCATAGTTATTTTGGTTACTGCAAGTTTCACACAGATTATGGTCTATGTGCATGGATGACCAAAAATGCAACGGGCATGTAGGTACCCATGGGACTTCTATTCACTGAGTGCTTCTATGGAGATCATGCTATGCTGATAAAGCATCTAGGCTTTTAGTGCAGTTGCATAACAGGTTTCACCTCCAAGGAAACAGTTTTAAAGCACAAGCTGAGGGTCTAATACTTCGTAATACTTCTTATTGTATCCTCTGTTTGTACTGTGTCCAAGCAAAGAAAAGTCTTTATAAAAAAGAAAAGGTTTACTTAAGTATTGTCGATAACACCAGAGTAAGTGATACTGTTGTGCAGTGATAGTTAGCCTATCCTTTTCTGTAGGTACAAAGCTCCCTCTACATTTGTATTTTGAGTAGCACTGAACAATGGGTGAAACGAACTATGTCATTTATTTAATTCAACGCTGCATAAATTAATATTTCAATAGTAATAAACAATTAAATTAATATGAATGACAGAGCAACAGAATCCAAATAAAGAAAATATATAAATGTGGAACTAAACATAAAACTACCTCTAAAAAAAATCTATGTAGCAGAAATGTATATATCTGCAGATGTGCCAGTGTCACACTTAACATCACTTAATAGACATTACCTCCTGTAATGTAAAACATGTAGTAAAACATGCTGAAACATTATAAACACAGTATAGCAGGAGAGTGTTCCTGTGAACCCAGACTAAAATATGTGCTTTAAAATGTGATGGGTTGTTTGTTCCATACATTTAAGATGAGGATTATTTTATGAACCAGAGATTGCATGAAGTGTGTTAGGGTGAGGGTTAGACAAGGTTTTAGCCTCTAAGACTCACATTACATGACATGACCTTACCCTAACTACTACTACTTAGCAGTATTGCTCATTATACCACTCCTGCAAAGACATTTCCTGTTCTATGTGTATGTACATTAACTGTAATTTATAACAGTTTAAATATTAAAGACTACAAAATAATATTCTATAATATTTTGAGGCAACTACCAAAAGATTTTTCCTTTAAATGTAACCTCTCCTACCTAATTTATCATCAGTTACAATTAGAAAATGTATCTTTTTCTGTAAAATATAGCACTGACTGAACATAACAATAAATACATCAACTACGATTGGCTAATGGGTTTAACTGGTGAATCCATGTTCCAATATTCACTATGGAGCCCATCCAAATGGGTAATATCTGACTGTATAACAGCTATAAAAGTGCATTTTACCTGAACTATTTACAGTAGAGGCCAAAAATTAGTAAAACAAATGTAATATTTGAGCTGTTTTATGTGTTTCTTTGGGATGTTTTTATTATGTTTTATTGACAACTGAAATAGTCATAAAATGAATGAATGACACAAAGTCAGCATAAAGAGATATAGATCTATTTCCTTAAAACCAGGGGGGAAACACAAAAACACAAACTAAGCCTATTTCACAAGCAATATCACACAATCATGTCCCTTCACAGAAGAAGCCAGATTCCATGTATAATCATTGTCAAGTGTGATTGTGGCAAAATCGATGGCAATGCAAGTGTCTTATAGGATCCAGATGTGCAATCATGTTGAAAGTGCGAAGCCTATCCTGCTCATTGCATAAATATTGAAGGTAGATGTGAATAATAATAATTAAAAAAAAAAGATTGATCTAATGTGATATTTGTGGTGTTTAGAGCAACAATGTACATGTATTCATGAACATTATGAAAATGAATCACGTTTTGGAGGTTAGTATTTTTTAGATGTCAGGTGTTCTAATTGTTTTGCCCACCAATGGAACTGAAAGGGTTATGTTAAAAGTGTAGAGGTTATTGAACATTTTATAACTCGTTAGTGACAGTGGATAGTTGTGTTCACTGATCTATGCTCTATTTATCCAACACTGACACTTGTTTACACTGTGCTGTTGTAGGCTGAATGGAGCACTTATTCAGTTTTGCTAACTTCCTTCTTTTCACTTTTTATGGTCATCATTTCCTAGCTTATGGTTTTGCTAGTATTTATGCACTTCTTAACATTTTTTTATACCTTCGTTGTTGATAGCTATACACTCTGACTGTTCCCCTGCCAGATATAGGAGCTGATATACTCTTTTAATTGGAGCTGTTGTGAGTGTTGCTAACTGTGGTCGTGTCATGAGATACTCCATTCGTCTTCCGGATTCACTGGGAAGTTTTGAATGACATCTCACTCTGCCACACAGGCTACTGCTGTGTTGGCTGTGTCTACATGAAACAGAGAGCCACCTGTCCCATAACTACAATTTACCATGAGCAAACCGGGAGTTAAACTGTGTTTCAGACGTAATGTTTCGGTGTAACTCACCCGGGCGGTCATCTTTGTGTTTTAATCCTTTGACGTAAAGTACAATTCGGCATAAACGGCCGAACGAACTGCTGAAAACCAAGAACTAAACTTCCAAAAACTGAAAAGATACTATATCCTTCTGTTGAAATAAAATGGTCCAGTGACAGAATTACATTTCCGCCATTTTGGATTCAAAGTGGTTATTTTAAAAGCACTGTAGTTCCAGCTCGTTCCTTCAATCTCTTTATCCACAGTCTTTGATGCTGTAAGAAAATCTTTACTGATAAAAAAATAAAGTTAGTTGTTTCCTGTAAAGCAACAACATCAGGACAGTTATTCCGCTGCCATGTTGGATTTAAAATGTCTTTCAATGGGATTAGAGTGTATTATCTTTACTTGTGCAGTCTTTGTCTGAGAGGCGGGATCCGGCGTGTTTACGTCATCACGTACACGCTACCAAGTAGTGTTGCCATTAAACATTGAAGGCGAAAAAATAATAAAATGTAAATCGTTTCAATCTAAAATGTTATTCTGTGAGTTGTTAATAGGAAGTTGTATTCAATTAACAACTTAAACACTAAAAAATTGAGAACAACACTTGAAATATGCACGTTTCATCACATGGAATGAATACATGCCAGAGGAACTGACAGTAAAATCGTAGCAATAAGCATCACTGAGGTCTAAAGCTCAGTGCATTTTGTTCCTTATACATAATATTAATATTAATTTGCTGATGTGAATTGCAAAAGGTACAAAACATAGTAACAACAAACAATCTGATCATTTCGACCACTGACAAGAGAAGTGGTAATAGGTTATATAATTTAATAACTATGCGACATTTCCCTTGGGTGGATATATTAAGCAACAGGTGAATATTTAATTCTCAGAGCTGATGTGTTGAAAGCAGTAAAATGAGCAACTAAATGACTCTGCCCAGGTCCACATTGTAACAATGGAGTGCAGAGCATCTCCACAACTACAGATCTTGTTGGATGTTCCGGGTCTGCAGTGGTTGTACCAATCAAAAACGGACTGGGAAGGAATGTAACAATCTCAAGCCAATTGATCATCTGTGGGAGATGTTGGATAAATAAATTCGATCCATGGAGGTCCACCTCTTTACTCCCAGGACATTTGGGATCTGCTACTAACACCTTTAGAGGTCTGGTGGAGTCCAGGCCTTGGGTCACAGCTAGTTTGGTGGAAAAAGGGGAACCTCCACAATATTAGACAGGTGGTAAATGTTTTATTCTTCCTTAGATGTTCTCTTGGTTGAGATCTGGATATCAAGTACATGATATTAAAGTTTAAGGCTACACAAACACCAAAGGGCATGAAATCCAGGAAAGCTGTTCTTTTTAATAAATGTTTAATTTCAGTTACACTAATTGAAATTATGGTTGTCAGCCATAGTAACACATGCTTCAGAGGAGATATTAAAAAAAAACCCCTCTTGATAAATGCAATAAGTATTACTTTTGAGCAAGGAAAGACAAAAAATACATTTATAAATCACACTATTACAAATGACAGAAAATCCAAAACTGTCAGTTAAATTGAAATTTAATGCCCTTTGATGCGGATTTATCAAATAATGGACAAGTATGGAAACAGGAAAAAAATATGAGAATTTTATATTTTGAAAAGTAATGTGTGGGCTCATAAGAATAGTTCCTTCCTGCATGTACACAATTCAGTTTTAATCCTCCCTTCAATATGACAACAAATTAGTACATGTACTCAAGTATACATTTTCTATTCTTGAGCCTGTTTCAAGAGACTTTGCAACATGAATCCCAAAAATGTACTTTAAAACTATCGTCGTGCAGCCAGTGAAACAGTACCATGTCATATTCCTCAAGAGACAAGACAAACTACTTAAAATACAAAATATTTATTTTGAAAATGTCTTTATAAGAGAAAACAAAACCCCCCCAAAAAGAAAAAAATCATACAAATTGTTTGGTTACTAGCATACCACTCTAGTGCTAGGAACTAACAATGAAGAATTGCTCACTTGGGAATAACTCACAGAAGGTCAGAGGCATTCAAATCACATCCACCTCTGCCCTCTTTTTTTTTTATATTGCACCCAAACACTGAGGCAAAACAGAAGTGCCAAAAAGTGGCACTCATGGTGAAATGGCATCCTGTTTCTTATATAGACTTACATAAGTCGGGGGCAGAATGTGGCAACCTTTCAGATTTTGTTTTCCATCTTATAAACAAAAACACAAAAAAAAAAACAAATAAAGTGTTTAATACATATCTGAAATACAGTGGGGACTTAACTGTTGGCATTGATATGGTAATGACAATGTTAGAGCTAGAGGGAGCTCTTGAACCAGAATGTAATATCCCAAGGAGTATCCCAACCTTCCAAAAACTGAACAGTGTGCTTCTGAAAGATACGGAGAAGAGAAAGCCTCGTTTCTGCGCACACTGCTGGCAGCAGAGGGTGAAGCTCCAGAGGTCAATGTTGCACCTTTGAGGTTGCGGTGGAGTCAACTTAAGGCTTTGTAAGCCCAACCTTAGAGGAGATATAAACATATATGTATTCTTAAACCTTTTAATCTTTTTATTGTGGTTGTACAATATTCCCTGATGGCCTGACATGGCCGCTGAGTGTTATACAGAATCCTGAAGAATTATCAAAAGCAAAGAGGGAAGAAAAACAAGAACAAAATAGGTGAAGTGATGTCACTGTCCATTGAGGGAGAGGCGAAAGTTTGATGGGGGAATCCTGTTTGTTGCAGTTTGTGGGACTCCTGTTGCTCTCCTTTGTCCCCTTCTTAAAATGTTACACACGCTGGTCAAATACACACAGTTCCTCCATCATACTGACGTGGCAATCTGATCTGAGGATTAACAAAAAAAAAATTTTAAAAATAAATTTTTTTGAAGAAAATGTACCAGGCAATGTTGTTTTGTACAAATATTATGTATCAATACAAAAAAATATTAAAACTGCCAGCAGTGTTGAAGGGCTTCGCTATCCCTCACAACAGTTGACAGCAAGACGTCATACCATGGGCGGGATGCAATATTCTGCCTACACATACTTTTGTATAAATATGTACGGACTGCTACAGAGCGACAGGGTGTGAATGGGTGTAGAACTGCGAGACTGATAACGGAGTCAAATTTCAGCCAAATCGTTGTTCGTATGTCTGAGCTGAAGCAATTTATGTAGTGGTAATTTTTCCTGAAAACTTTGCGATGCCATGGTACAAAAACGATGCAACTTTTCCCAAAATTTTTTATAAATATTGATGTCCCACTTATGTAGATAGTGTTAACCAATTTTGAGCTCATTGGACCTAACGGCCAAGGAGGAGACAAAGACAGCAAAAACGATGACTCAGCATTTTTTTTAGTTCAATCTAAGGTGGCAGACGTCCTGTTGGTTTATATGCATGGTCATCATAAGGGTTTTTTTGGTAATTTCCTTATGATGAATATGTGTACCGATTTTCATAGCTCTAACTTCACTTGGGCGTGATCAGGCCTAATACAATATATATTTGATTATTCAAGGGGGCGCTGTAGACACATTTCTGTACCGACTTTTATGAAACTATATATACACTCACAATTTTTCATACTTCTAAAGTGTGCGCAAAATTTGGTGAGTTTTCGTACAGAAACCGAGCAGGAACAATATAGCGTTTTTCTGACCAACCCCCCCGAACCTGGCCTCATATGAAAGCTTTCAACCTCCCCAAGAGTGTGCAAGTGGTGCAAGTCATCTCTGGCGAGCACGTCCCTGGCGATCACAGCGGACTAAATAGGCCTTGTGCCAGACATGGTCCTTGGCGAAGGCCTAAAAATCGTATTCAAAAAGTTTGAAACAAAGAAAATCCCACTCAAACATAAATTCAACTCATACTCTTCTCACCTATGTCAACTTCTTGGCTTTGTTGTAAAGTGAATCCACGACTTTGCTCATGTTCTGAATTGTTTCCAAGGCGGCTTCGTATGTTTTGTCCACTGGGGGTTCTTCAAATATGATCAAGACACCTTCACCTTGGTCAAGGATCCCTGTAATACAGTAAAATCAAGCTGCATTAAAGAAAGTGTGCCTTTTTTTTTTTTAATCTGCAGAGTTAACATTTCTGTTACTGACTGTTGGACTTACCATGAAATTTTTTGTCCAGGATCATCTGTGATAATTTCCTCTCAACATCTCCCTAAAAAGAAAAGATGATTCAACATAAACACACACTTCTAAACTGGGAATGAAAATGAAGAAAAACAAGAAAATATGTCAACAATTATACCTTTGACAGTTTGATTAGACCAGATATGTGCTCTATCTGAAAACAAAAGTAAAGAGCTGGTAAATATTTTATGCAGTTATAAAATATGGTGACTTAAAACATGAACATCTGCACAATTAACTGGATGTTAAAGTAACAAACATCAGCGCCACACTGGCAGATTTCCACTGTACAGAAGATGATTACCTGTACTCTGGAAAAAGGTTCAATGACTCGGATGAGGTTTTGCTCCAGCAGGTTGTCATACAGCTTGGCCAGATGAGTGTTGATAATGGGGTCGTCCCTCAGTTCTGCTCTGTACTCTGTTAGGGCCTGGGGGATTTTAATTTAAAATGATTAAGAACCATGAAAATAATATTTGTTTTTCTGAAAGTCAGCTGTGAAATACTAATAAAATCCAGTGTGTAAGAACTAAAGTAAAAACAAGAATGAAAACAGCTGAGGTTTAATTCTGCATGTGCTGCTCTTGTCCCAGTTGGATGATATGAGAAACCAGACTATAAATGTAGTTTAAGTGTTTAAAAAAAAAAAAAGAAGCTCTTAATGGGAGAGACTGAATGGGTTCCCACCTTTTCAAAGTCTGCTAATGACCTGTTCTTGCTGGCCTGGGCAACACATTTCAATGCATCCGTCTAGAGAGAAAGACAAAAAAAGGACATGAATGTCACTACATAGAAAAAGTAATGTATAAAGGAAAGAGCATGTATAAAGGAAAAACTATATAACTAATGGTCAACTAGTTCTTTAGCATTTCATTTCCTTCAAATAACATTAAAAGCATTTTAGAATGTAAAACATTAAAATAAAGTAGTTGTTTTTTTGTATCTTGTAATGCAATTCTGTTAGCAAAGCAGGACAGTTGTGCAATGCCATTTTAGACCTAATCCTGATCAAATACAATGGCATATATAAAAAATGAAACTACTTTCTTTCTCCCCAATGATGTATATCTAGGTGTGAATCAAAAATATGTTAAGTACATCCCATTGGTGTTTCTCTCATTTCACTAAAAGTTAAAAAAAAAATCCTTACCTGGCGGCCGGCATATCGCAGCGCCAGTTTACCACTGATCAAGGCTTGTACCTCCTCTGGTCTGTAACACACACAGAAAAAAAAACAATAAAAATTCTAGTAAGAGAAAGATAGATATTAAAGAAAAGCATAGAAAACATATGTGATGAACATGTTAAATATTACTCACGAATTGAGTACAATTTTGCAGAGAAGCATGTATTTGAGTGATGTGATAGCACGGGGACTGTCAATCGAGTCATAGCCCTCAAAGGCTTCAAAGAAGTAGGAATAAGCCGTCTTCCAGTCCTTCTCCTCCGCTGCATGGATGATCCCTGCAATGGAGACGACAGGATTACTAACTGAGAGACATTGTAAGATGTCAAAAAGTCCACAGACTTTCTAGGTTCAGCTTCAACACCAGCAACTGGAAAATATACGAGTCCAGTATGGATGTGATCACAGAACAAACATGCAGAGCTCAAGTATTAGCAGACTTTCCAATTATCAGGCACGTAGATAATTTTTATTTTTTAGAATGTGTTATGTACTGACTGAATATCAACATAAAACTTCAAGTCTATCAAGAGCCTGTAGCTCCATCTTCTTCTATCCATTCACTTGAGTCACTTGACCAACATAACTTTCAGAATGGGGGAAACCTCTAACCTGACTGCATGTCCAGTGCTGCCTGAAGCTTTGGAGGACAGTAAATAGCGTTGGCGGTGGTCCTCGCTGAGGTGAGGGCTGCACGGGCCTTGGGTAGGTTACTGAGAGCATGGTACGTCTTACTCTCCAACAGCTGAACCTCTACCAGCAGAGCTTTGTCATCCATCTTCTTCAACTCTTGGAGCAACTGTGAGCCTGAAGCAGAAGTGGGGAGAGGAGTTAAAGTAGGTATAATACATGATGTTATTACTTTGTTCCTCTTGTGATAGATTAGCCTACGACTTTGAAGGTGAAAGGCACATATTTAACTAAGCTGCTGTGCCATCTTAAGTGTCCTTGGAAATATGTTCATGAGCTACCTCTGAATGGTAGGTTTTATCATACATTATGTTTTATGGTTCTAATAGTACTTTAAAGTAGGAATGTTGAAACAATTGGGTGAAAAAAACATGAAGCCTGTGCTCCATAGATCTTTGATGAACAAGACAAAGCTGATGTAAAAGCCTGAACTGTAGAAACTCACCAAGCGCCAAGGCCTCCTGGTATCTTTTGGTGTCAAAATAGAGGGAAATCAGTCGTGCCTGGAGGGTAGAGAGACAAACTGAGAAACTGTGCCAATCTATTGCTTTATAAAGGAGGTCAGGCATCCGAGCAAAAGATATGCAGCATATAAATACCAATAACAAAATTACAAAGCTTAAGCATGGGGAATGTACAATAAAAGCACTTCTATATGCTGGTCAGAGACAGAATTAAATACTTTCATTTGCATTTCTTAATTGATGTGTGCCCTTCTTTCTTCATAAAGACATCAAAAATTTATTATTTCAATGAAGTTAATACACAGAACACCCAGCTAGCAATGAACGGGATGTTGCCAGTTCGATGCAGGCCATTGATAACTGGGATTATACAGAGCCAATACATAACACTGTGTTGATCCCGTTTTTTTTTTTTTATTTAAACTTCTCCCTGGCTGTAAGTGTAGTTGTGCATTCAGTCCTTTGGCCATTTTACCAATAATGTAAGCGGTCATCTAAGAGGTAACAGAAAGAAGTGATAATGATATCAAACATCTAGAGTTACACATTTCAAATGAAAGACTGAGAAAAACGCTGGAAACCTAGTTCTCAGCAAAATCCAAGTAGAAGCATCACCAGAAGAGTTAGAACATGTTGAATTTGAGCCTGTCTCTTGTCGCTGCTATTTTTTAAGCTACAAGGATTGCTTTTATAAATGAAGGCTATGTGTAAAAGGTAGGCCAGAATGAGTGACTGGACAAATACAAGGATTAGTTCAAGTAGTTAGAATACCAAATTTAAATGTAGTGGAAACAAATTTGACATCTACCGAGTATTAAATAATTTGTACCACCATTATGTTTACTTCACCAAACATGAAAACTTGTGCATGATATAACTATAACAGAACCAAACTTATCATTATACTTACTTGAACTGACATCCAAAAAGTCTCAAACTGCTCAACTACAGGGCATAACTCAAAGCTCCCAAATTAAATAATTTAAGTAGGATGTAATATTTTTATGATGGTAAATACAACACTTAATGATAATAACATTGTTTTTACTGTGAGGGCTGTGTGGACATTTGTTTAAGTTGCTCATCTTATGCTACTGTTATAGCATAGATGCATCTTTATAAAATTTGCTTACCTCCAAAGCCTGTCGTAGGAAGGTCCGTTTTTCAGCCTTGGCCCACTCAATGCATTCAAGACACAGCTCAACCTCCTGCCCTGTTGCTGCTTCCATGTCTAGAAAGAGATCCAGCAGAGAGCGAACCAGCCTGGCTGCCTTGGCCTTGCTGATAGAAATGAGGAAAGGCCTCACAAATTTCAGCAGCCCTCCAAGCTCTGGCAACAGAAAAGAAAAACACATTTAAAATAACAAATATAACACATCTAATACATTTTAAAAAACTGCTAGTGTATGTGAGGTGACCAAAAAAAAGGACTTTTACCTGCAGCCTGTCCTGTTTTGGCCAGGAGTGTCCCCAGCTCCAGGATGCTCTGTTCTTTAACCCTGACAGCTTCCTCATCATTTTCTTGAACATCTCTTCTCACTAATAAATGAACACAAATAGTTAACATATTAATAATATATATAATAATATTAGATTTTTTTTTTTTGAAAATGTAAGAAATTTGAATAATTTAAATGTATCTAACTAGTCTATTAATCATTCACTTAAGATGTTCCTGATGTTCCAAGTTTTCAAGAAAACCCCATTACTCGACTGGTCATACACAATCTGAAAAACATAATTAATCCTATGCAAACGTGTGGCTCATTCTTACGACTCTAAACAACAATCTGTAAGCATTGAAAATTGAGACATTAATCTTTAACAATGAAGACGATGCCTGTCAGTAAATACCGTTACAGTATGCATCTTCAGTGTTGCATGTGTTGACAAATTGAACGCACACAATACCTACAGATCTGGCATCTCAGGCATTGGGGCAAATAGAGAATTATTTCTTTGTTAGTTGTCGATGGTCGTAGGAATGCCTTTAAATCGCGTTCAATTGCGATTAACAGATGATACGGAACTAACAAGCGACCTGATAGCTGAAGGCTAGTGTGACAAGGCAATTTGAGGACACCGATGTGTGTAGAGTAATACCATGTACTATGCCAATACCCGTAGGTAACATCACAGAACTCTTCACGGCCGGTAATTGACAATTACCCTAAGACACCAAAATAGGAATGTATTGTGCTTTCTTTCTGTCACCGGGCTTCCTTTCTATGTGTCAATAACATGGTTTTACCTAGTCGCTTCTGACAACAGGCTAAAGACGTTAGCCAGCTATAATAGTTATCACGCTGACGTAACATCGTCAGTTCAACATTAAATGTACATATTGTTAACTTCAGAACCAACATCACTGACACAACGTAAAAAAAAAGGTACAGCTTTGGTAAAACGTTACATTAATTATTGACATGAGGTACTTATTCAAGACGAAGGCCTAAAGTTAGCCAAAATGCTAACTTGCTAGTCACCACTAGCTGCTACCATTGCCCTATCGTTCAACAGTGAGTCAGCACGGCACACCACCGGCATAACGATACAGGCTAGCAAGCTAACCCCGTCAAGTAAAAAAAGAAATAACGACTAACAATGATCGGAGATATCGTGTCTATATAGAAATGCTGAATGCAAACCTACCTATTGAATGGAGAATATCGATAGAGGCGTTGCGGTCGGTGCTAATGAGAGACTGGGCTCTCTGAAATTCAACCACTGCTGCAGCCGCCATCTTCCTTATTCAAATGCTGCCTGAATGAAAACCACGTACGGGGACTACGTTACCTTGCGTTGTGACGTCATAGCACCACTTGCATGTTGGGATTTGTAGACCTTTGGGAAATGTAGTTAGTTAAACCGGTTAGTACATCGCGTGCGTTGGATACGTTAAATATTTCGGAAAAAACACAAATCCCCCATTTAATTTTCCCTTTCATGATTACTTCGTATTACACGCACCATCCGTCTTGCCAATTAGACGAAGACTTTAGGTTTGTAGAGTATAAAACACATTAATATGACCTCTACAAGCTAATGAAACAGGTACCTTGCCACACGTGGAACCGCACCCTGAATATTTTTCCCTGCAAGGGCAGAGGACCAACCAAAAATAAATTTGGCATGTTTTTCCACCTCTAGATTTACGTTAGATGAGATCAGGTTCATATATTTATGCAATACGTTAAAGGAAATTCAGAATTAATTTCAAAAATGTCTTCAAAATACATTTCAGTTCAATGAAATGTAATTAAAACATGCAGACGACAGTATAACCTACAGGAGGCTATAGTACATAGATGTAAATAACTATTTAAGTTAAGCCAAGTCACATACAGTAGGTTCTCACTGCGATATAGTCGTAGTAGTAGCAATATTTAAAATACATAATATAGAATAGAATAGAATAGAATAGAATAGAATAGAATAGAATAGAATAGAATAGAATAGAATAGAATAGGTTGTGTAAAGGGACAAGTATAAAAAAGAGATGGTTGGCCTGTTAATTTACAAATATAAATACAAGGAAACTAATAGTGAGAGGACAAACGCAGAATAGATGATATAAATATAGACTATGAGTATAATGATATACAGAACACTACGACATACTGGAAATGACCAAAAAATACTACAAACTCCCACAAACTATATGGCAACATAACAGACTACTTGGTAGGCAATAGGTAGCAAAACTGAAGAGTGGATGGATGGGTGGCCTACTGTATATATAGGCAGGAAATTAAATACAGACTCGCTGAAATAGCCAATCACAAAGGTTTGTAAATATATTCAAAATTTAATCGTATTTGCTTTCTGGGTAAAATATTGTAGGTGTTGTTCAGTGTGTTCGGTGTGGTTCGGTGGTCGTTGTGCATAGTGTTATAGGCGGAGTTGGTTCCCAGCATAAACAGCATCGTGCACAGAGCGCAGAGCGGCGCCCCACCACCGCCTTTGCGTCAAGCGTCCTCACACAGTCAATGACACAACACAACACCAGCTCTCGCAGCATCCGCATCTCACGGCCAAGGGGACCAGGAGCACATCTTCATCAGAGCATCCATTCCACAACTGTCTGATATCCTCTGCGCACTAACAACAACAGGCGAATTCATCCACCGCTTGTTTTTTTTTTTTTGCATCGACCTGGAATATTTTTCTTTGTTACGTTTTTTTTTTATCAGCGAAATGGTTTTACAGTGATTTTTTTTTCTTCAACGGAAAAAACAGGTTACTGCGTGAGCCGTATAGCATCGTTGCAGCTAAGCTATTTTTCCATTTTCAACAGGAGATCTGGTGAGTTGCAAATAGTGATATGTTTGTCTTGACAGTATAGGACTTTAAATGACATATTCATGCAGCCATGATATTAGAAATATAAGTGATGGGAAGCCTTTTTCACTCGGGAAAATGGATTCGATGACACAAAGCTGCAGGTTTTAACCAATGCGTTTATTAATATACGGCGAGATCTTTAAAAAAAAGAAAAAGAAAAAAAGAAAAAAATACATTGGAACAAAAGAAAGTCACTCATATCTAATCGAAGCCACCGCCTATGGTCAGTGTTTCAATGCGACGCAGACGCTGGGCTCTCTGTTTTCAGCACCATGGAGAGCACCCGACATCCACAACCATTTATCACAACAAGACCCCAAATAAATCATTAAAATCTTATCCAATAAATGCCAAATTAAAAGTTAATATTTTGTCTTTTCCACAACTAAGGACACAATCATGGGTCTTGCCATTGGGTGATGGAATGAGGATTAGAGCATCATGCGCAAGTGAGCTCCATCTACTGTATTTGAACTATGCATGGGTAGTACTGCGGAACGGAAGACATTTCTGTAGAGCAGAAATAAACACATGCATTTCCTTTTAAGGACGTTCAACCAACGTTAATGATGTGACCTTGGATTTGGGAGTTGTTTTTAGTATGCAGAGTGCTATAGGTATCACACGCGACCTTCACCAGTACTGTATTACTGTGGTGTTTACGTTATAGGCTTCCATCTTAGTAAGAGGGGTGGTGCATATGGCTCACTGTGACTGGTCGGCCATTGCCAATAAAAAGACGCATCTAATATTATAAAGGGTTTATGAATATATAATGCAGAACGGATTTCAATAGTCGTTACATTCGATCGTATGTTACTTTCTATAAATAGCTGACCTAAATTCCCATCTGTTGCCTTTCTGATAAGGTTTCGCATGTAAATGTAAAGTATTTAAAAAAAAACTGCATGAAAATATCTAATTTGTTAAAATAAAATTTCCATTCACGTTAAATAAAGAAAAGAGCTGTCTGTACTGTATACAATTTAATTATGGTAAGATTCCATCTATTTCAGCTCTTCCTAAGTCGAATCACTACTGATGGTCTGTTGGAAAAACCTCTGATATTACAGACAGACAGAAAGACGTTATCTGATATAATCTCATAGAGATTCTATAAATAAATAAATACATAAATAAATAACCATGATTAATGCAAATGTAATAGCATGTAGGCTTTGTCTAATTTTTTATCTTTTCTTTTTCCAGAAGACATTCCTGCCCACCTGAAGACAGACAATACAGAAATATAACAGAGGCTGTCTCAGTCGAGCTGATTGTTATCTCCTCAACAGGCTGTTCATTGGACAATCTCCTACTAGGCTTTAGATGCCCAGTGGCAGCCTGTAGCCCGGGACTTCCAGCTCCCAGAAACATTGAGTCTTTGAGACCCCAGGACCTTCCCTGGCAGACACACTTCTGACCCAGTGCGGCAAAGCTCCTGGACACCTCTCCGAGTCACTATGGGAACCGTGCTGTCTTTGTCACCTAGCTACCGAAAGGCAGCTCTCTTTGAAGATGGACCGGCCACCGTGGGCCACTACACAGCTGTCCAGAACAGCAAGAATGCCAAAGACAAGAACCTGAAGCGGCATTCGCTCATCAACGTGCTCCCATGGAAGCGGATTGTAGCAGTGTCAGCGAAGAAGAAAGGCTCCAAAAAAGTGCAGCCTAATGGCACCTACCAGAACAATGTAACACACCTTAACAATGAGAACCTGAAGAAGTCCCAATCCTGTGCCAATCTGTCCACCTTCACACAGGATCAAAGCACTCCAGCTCTCACCAAGAGCTCCAATAACACAACATCATCTGTGAAGAAGGCACCCTTAACCACCTCCAATGTGGCCCCGGGGACCCCTAAGCGAGTGATCGTCCAGGCCTCTACCAGTGAGCTGCTGCGTTGCCTTGGGGAGTTTTTGTGCAGACGTTGCTATCGTCTGAAACACCTGTCACCTACAGACCCAGTGCTGTGGCTACGCAGTGTGGACCGCTCCCTGCTGCTCCAGGGCTGGCAGGACCAGGGATTCATCACTCCTGCAAATGTGGTCTTTGTCTACATGCTGTGCCGTGACGTGGTCTCCTCTGAGGTGGCCACGGAGCATGAGCTTCAAGCAGTTCTGCTTACCTGTCTCTACCTGTCTTATTCATACATGGGCAATGAGATCTCCTATCCTCTGAAGCCCTTCTTGGTGGAAAGCTCCAAGGAAACCTTCTGGGACCGCTGCCTATCCATCATCAACCTGATGAGTGCAAAGATGCTCCAAATCAACTCAGACCCGCATTACTTCACTCAGGTGTTTGCTGACCTGAAGAATGAGAGCCAGAAGGAGGAGGAGAGGAGCCGCCTGCTCATTGGCCTGGACCGGTGAGGGGATGCTAGGGGGGGAGATTAGGGGTTTACAGCATGTGGGGGATACTCCAGTCTGGCATTTTGACAAGTTTGAAGTGGCAGGCTTTAAATCTTATTTCAACCATTACAATTTATTTATTATTGGCCAAACTGAAGTGGGGCTAGGAAGCTGTGATGAGAAGCTGAAGACACATATAAGTGTGTGTGAGTGAAGGAGTTTTTGAGTTCCTGGTGGTTATTTTGACAGATATTAGTTACAAATATTATCATTGTATTAACAACATATGTGATGCGGTTGCCAACAAAAATGAAGCATATAGGGACTTTGGTAGTACAAGACAAAAGATCAACTTTTTTGACCCTATATAATAAATCAAGACTAAATTCTATTTTCAAATAAGTAAGGAGTGGATTTTCTGTAAACCTGGGAATGAAAGCTTTTTTTTGACAATGGTATATAAACAAAAAAAATGCCAGACTCGGGTAAATCCTTTGCTAACATACAGTACATATATATATAAATATATATCTATATAAATACTGAAAACTCTTAACAATTCATACAAAAAGACAAACATTTGAAAGGGAAGCATACATCTACAGCAATGAATGTGGGCAGAACTGGGGCTGCTGCAGCCTATAGTGACCTTCTGACTGTTTGACAATGTGATGTGCACTGCCTACTGCAGGAGGGTGAGGGCCATCGCCTGACTGACTTTCTTCATGCATCATGGGTGAACAGGCATCCCTGGCTGCAACAAATCCTGGCTCTTTGGAATGCCAACACCCACATCCCCTCAATTACATGGATACGCCTGGACATTTTTGCTGCAGTGCATATCTGGCCATCTAGCAAAGAACTGGAGGGGGCATCACTACTGGATCCATGTTTTGTGGCTTTCAGTTTGTAGCTCTGCAACAGGACATATACAGTATAGTGGCCAAATGGGTGGACAATAAGCAAGAACTGAATTGCAGGACTTTTGATAACAAGAGGATGTATGGCCAGTGATGAGTAGTCATACTATGTGTGTTCAGAAAGACCTACTTTATTTTCATCTAGAAAAAAAAACCTAAAGTAAATGGATGTTTTTCTCCCCAAAGGCTTATACCTTATGGAGGCTTATTTATTGCTTTTCTGAAACAAGTTTTCTTTGTCTGTTTGTTTTTTTTTTTGTTTTGTTTTGTTTTATTTTTTTAATTTAGAAATGTAATGTTTTGCACGTGTGCCATGCAATTTTACAGAGTTCTGGGGGAGTGAAGTAATTACTTTTCTTGTTTTTACTTGATTTGTAAACCAACTGCATCTGCATTAGAGAATGCTGTGAACAAAGTGACACTAGTTTATTTAGCTATGCTTGCTAAAATAGACTATTTGTTTACCAGGGAATTCTTTTTGTACTTTTGTCGATAGGTTGTATTGCAACCACTTTGGAATGACGTTTGGTTTTGTGCTTATGATTCAGCATAGAAAATGTTAAAACAGTGCCATATCTTTGATGAAAATCTCACAGGTCTGAGAACACTCTGAAATACTATACTGTATGTCCAGCTGTTAAACTAAGGGATGGATTTTCATCTAGTAATAACTACTTACCGACACCTTATTTATTGCCATTCATGTATTTATTATTTTGGCACATTTGTAAATGAAATACCATGATAAAAACCTTAAAAAGGGACAGACATTAAGGAGAGGTAGGTGTGTTTATCTTTGGTGGGAATGAAGATTGATTGTGGTTTAAGCAAATGAATGTTGCAGGGATTAATGCTTCTAAGTTTCTAACTAAAGCCCATAGATCAAAGCCAATGTTAAATCTGACCACACCAAAGTCACATCAACTTGGACACCTTGACAAAACAACAGCTTTTCTGAATTTTTACTGATGAGGATGCCCTGAGAACATCCTTTTTCCTACAACACTGGCCTACATACATCGCTATGACAACCTGCTGTCTCACATATCAGTAGGACAAAGCACAGCCATTTTCTTGGGGGATTATTTCTTTCAATGTCACTCAGTAATTGCAGAAAAGCACAGTTTACCTTGTGGATAATTTATCAGTATCATCTCATTGTAAATCTAATGTGAGGGAACATCGCAGATATCGACAGACTGAAGGAGATACAGTGATGTAAAATAAATCACATTTATAATTGGAAAAATCAAAGGCTGCTGTTTTTAATAGGAGCACCAGTACAACTAAGTATACTTACTGCTGGTTGTTTTATAGTGGTCTTATTTTCATAGAATAGTTAAGACTGTTATACTGCAGCTTCTTACTGATCCCATTCACTGGAAAAGGAATCTAGTTCCACTAAACTGTACTTTTGTGACCAAACAATGACACGATCTACGGATAAAAGTTTCCACATTTCACCTTTGTATGGATAAATTGTGCAGTTTCTTTCTGTGACAGTTTTCTGAAAATCTTAACACAAAACAATTATGGCAGTAGCAACACGTAGGATGTCAGTTTATACAGTATCACATTGAAAGTAATGTTTTCAAATTGTTCCCAGAGAATGGTTGGAGAACATGCCTCTGTTGCTTTGTTTATGTGAATCACAGAAAATTAACATCTCTGTTAGTTGCAACCTTTGACCTCTCTGCTACAGCATTGCAACTACCATGTGGAGTGAATCAAGTTGAAGGTTTGCAGTCGCAGTGTTTGTTCCGGCGCACTAAGGACAGGCACGGTTTGGAATTTGGGCTTCTGTTCTGGCAGAAAAAGCAGGGCCTTTGGGGTCAAGGGTGTCAAAAAAAAAAAAAAGAACAAAAACCTTCTCTCCGTCTACTTCTACCCCAATTCACTGAAATGTGCCATTTTTTTCACTTGCATCGTTAGATAGTTGTTTGAGAAAATACTTTCAAATACTTATAAAATATGAAAAAGATTCAAGTGATAGTTAAAATATTTCTGTCAAATTTTTTTCTGTATCTTGTTGAGTACTTTGTAGAAAAAAAAAAAAAGAAACCGTGGTTATGAGCTTCAAAAAGAGAGGCGTTCAGTGGCTGCATGTGTGTGTGGGTGTGTGAATGTACCTTTGTATGTTAGTGTGTGAATGGCAGCATTTTATTTGTACAGATGAATGTGTGACATGTTTTCTTATGGACAATTGGAAAAGGACACTTCACTGGAGAACGACAGGAAGGGGTGTAGACGCTGTTCAAGAAACTGTTTTTTTTTTTTTTTTTGGAAAAAGACAAAAAGCTGTTGCTGTAATTGAAACATTTTTCAGTTAGTTTCTGCTTACTTTGATTTATTTTTGTACTGTGATGAAAAATAAAATGCACTGATCGTTCAAGATCCCAACTCGTTTACTTCTTTGGCTCCAACTGCAGATTCAGTTTCCTTAAAACTGCTTTTGGCAAAAGAAAAAAAAAAAAAAAAAAAGAATCACATCTTAAATCACATTTTATAGCCGTTTGAGTTTCACCGCTTTCCATCAATACCAATAAATGTTACTGCAGCTTATTTACAGTGTTCAATAGAAGTTCATTGACACTTGGTGGATTGTAAACATGAAGAATGAAGCAATCCACTGGCACGGAGTATGATTTTCTTGTTCTTTTGACTCATGGTTGATCTCATTTAAATGATTAAATCTCTCAACTCTGCTGGTTTTAATACATGGAATCCATTTAACAATCTATAATCTATCAACACAGATTTTAATGAAACAAGTGTGAAAATGTGCAGCTTTGGTCAGGTCATTGTAGAGTCCCATTTCTTTAACTCTTTGGTCATTCAGTGCTATCTTAGTCACTGCCCTTGAGTGATGACTTTACCCCACTCTTTACAAAAGAGTCTCCTCCATCAGCCATTGGATTATAAATCCCTGCTGAGGTAGCGACTGATGGCTGACACAGTCGCAGTGGAAGCGGTGCTGTCACGCCAACAGCAGTGGTTTTATCCACATAGACGTCACCCAATCAAACAGCTGTTAGTGGGTGGATTAGCGTTGAGCTCCACATCTATTACCGCATCACACATTAGCATAAACAGCTGACCTCGGGAAACATTTACTTAACATGATGTCACTTTTTGCATGATTAGAGTAAGATTTAATGTTTAAAACACAGATACTAAGAGATATGCTGCAAAAAAAAAACATGCCATGAAAGGAACTGCTGCTGGAAATAAATTTATTAATAAAGTGATTAATGAACTTTAATTGTGGAACATCATGGAATGAATCTCTTGCATTTATACAGAATGCATTTGGACAAAACAGGTAAAGTTTCTATTAGACTTTGTATTTATGGTATGAAGTACTGGAATATTACACAAATATGCAAAATACAAACTTAATATAAAATTAGGCACATACTGAACGAGTGTATTATACCCACACATTTTGTTCACAATAACAGTGAGGAGAATTTGTCACTCTTTGGCTACTGTGGAAAACCTTATGTCGGGGCAAAAATAAAACACAAAAACCATATAAATAAATTGATTTGTTACAGGGTGTTACTATAAACAAGGAGAACAATACAATGGCACATGGTACCTAGCTTTTACATTCTTTTATGATCACTTCCTACTGCTGTAATTCGGAAAAGCCTGTTATTTTTGCACCTACTGTATTGTAATTTCTTATCCTCTATCCCATAGCAGAGATAATCAATATTACGGAAATTAACCATTGTTGATTAGGTTTGCACATGGAGACAAATCCAAGCTCATCAGCAAGTGGACAATTCATTGTATTTACAGTTTATTTTATTAGATTCTCCTTGTTGTGCAGCAATGGCTTTGGTGAATTAAATACTTATTGTTTGACATGTTTCGTTGCTGGTGTAGTTTCTCTCTTATTTCCAGGTTTAACATTCCCTTCTGGGCATATGACAAGTGAGAGGGAAAAAAAAAAAAAAAGAAGAAAACCTTCACTGCCCTGCAGGATGGTACAGTCAACTGGGCAAGGAGCCAAATAGATAGATGAAGGGAAGTGAAAAGGAGGAGGAGGGCGGCGGGAGGAGAGAGTAGGGAGTAGAGGAGGAGAAGAAGAGGCCAAGCAGGGCTTTGTTCACCCATAGCGGTAACCCTCCCCATCACCCCCATCCCTTCTCTTTCCTTAAGGAAGCAAGGAGAGGAGCGCTGAAGTGAGAAGTGACATGGAGTCCATTCTAATGATGAGTGTTGAATAGCAGAGCAGAGAGAAGGAGAAGCCCTGTGGGAGATTACCATGCTGGAGGATATGAAGGGCTGCACTCTCTTGTCCAAACACACACACACACACACACACAGACGACTCCTCACACTCATTTTCCTGTGCATAACCTCCATTGAAAACCATCTATTACTGTTACCAATGTCACTTCTATAATCAACACTATGAATGCAACACTTTTCTCGCCTAAACAACTCTTTCTAGCTTCATACTTCCTTATCAAACACAGGGACAAGGTCATTTAGCTGCGAGGTAGAATGGATATTTGTTCCTTGAAAAGACAGGGGCACTTAGGAAGTAATTAAGATAAACGACTTATTCAGACAACACTGGGGTACAATTAGACTGTGGCGCTGTGGCTACAAAGACCACTAACAAGTTGTTCTTTCTTTCAGTTTAACGTAGAAGAACACATTCGCCTACTCAACTAGGCCAGGCACCGGGGGAGATCCGATTCACAACCTTGGCCTGCTGTCTTTCACTTTAGTCTCCACACATACAGAGCAAACATAGATAAGTGGCTAAGAGGCGACCTGTCATTACTGCATGAATGGCATTTTCTGCCATACCATGAATACTCTATAAGACAAACAGTAGCTTAGCAACAGCCAAAATCAAGTGTTTTATATGCAAATATAAGAAAGACATATGCAGAATATTGTTAAGCAGCAACAAACACAATTTCATATCCCAAGAAAACAATTTTCTTCCACTTTTCTTTGCTCATGTTAATACTGAACATGTAGCGTAAACCCTGACACCAGCGTAAACCCTGACACCTACGTCGCATAAGCTTCTGCGCTGAAAGTAATTTTGTAGTGGTTGGAAAAAAAACCAAAACAACCATATTCTAATGTGCTAACACTCACCGAATAATGAACCCAAAGTGAAATATTTCATTAAATCTAACAGCTTGTGTGAACAGTAGAAACCAAATTCCTAGTGTTCATGTAATTTCACACTAAGGAAAGCAAATGGGAGGTTTTTAAAAAGACAGAGATGAAGTAGTAAGTCCATCTGATTACATTGTGGAGACGACGCTGGAAGCTACAGACTTTGCACCTCGTAACCTGCTCTCATTCCTTCCAGGCTCTCAGTCTGCTGTGGTAATGAACACACATACAGTACGAGCACATTCAATTGAAGAGCTGCACTCACACACTCTCTTTGTCTGATGAAGGGCTATTTGTCAAATGCCAGAGTCTTTCATTGACTAAGGTCTCAACACAGAGACAACCAAATAAAACGTGAAGGGGAGGAAAGTTCACATGGGATTATACTGAACCGGCCGGCAACACTTGCAGTAAAACTTAAATTTCAAAATTATGTTCAGTCGATGAAAATAATAATGCTTTAGATGTAGTTGTTATTGCCTTCTATTTAGTTGACGTTATATCCCTTTGTACACCTTATGCAGTATAAGTGCTTTTCAAACATATCTGTAGTCTTATGCTCATCATATATACTCTAACCTTTAATATGTAAGCAGTATTGGATTATTATCAAAATAGCAGTAAAGAATAGATGCAAATATTTAAATTAATAGACTTGCACGTATCATGATGCAATGCTCAGGATATGCTCAACACATCCTCCTCCACAGCCTGTGAATAACTAACAATGAATCTGGATTTTGTGCCTCAGATACATCATGAATCACTATGAGGAAGACAGTTTCTCTTCCTGTTCTCATATGTGATTGTAAACAACTAAGCTGCAATTCCAATCATTTACCATCTAGGTAGACGCCGTATACGCTCAATAAAGAGAATCATCAGTACTTTCAATTAGACTCTAATCACAAGTATGGTCTTCTAATTTAATGCAGAATAGACAAAGATGGGTGAACCATCACACATAAAATAAAACAAAACAGTTTCTTTACTCTGCAGTGTTTTGTGGCCGCTCTACCTCTACCACTGATGCAGGGATTATAACTCCTGCATAAACCCATGGATTTTGTTTCTCATTATGCAACATCATAAGTTGCAACATAATCTTCTTTTATCTTAACTGAGGATTTTTTTTTATTATTATTATTTTTTAAATCAGACAATAAATCATTTACAATAAACTACTAGTCATGAAATTTGGACTTACAAAATAAAATAAAACAACTTTGGTGGATAATCCTGTAGTGCATATATCAAAACCTGTGTAACGAAAGCTATTTGCACTTAGTAATATTGCACTCTTCTGTTTATATCAACAGTGCATAGAAATCTACAAAACAGGTTGAATTTGGCATGGCTTGAATCTGAGGATTCAATTAAACCAATCCTCTTACAGAGCTGCTATCGACATCCTCACATTATCAGCAGCAGAAGTGAATCAGAGGTGAATCATCATCCTGGCCTCATTTGAAATCTGCTGTCAGCCTGTTTGCCTTGGCCCCTTTTAGTTGCCAGGAACAGCCAGTATGTAACCGGAGCGGCTCTTGGTGAAGTCGGGCTGCGACTGGTTGATCTTGGGTTCCACAATGACTGTGCACTTCCTTCCATTCATGCTGCATTGGATTGGACTTGCAATGTTGACTTGCAGCTTCCTTCTCTCACTGCAAAAACAGAAATAAATGAATTAATAATGGGAAAAGATGACAGTTTAAAGTAGGTGAGGATGGCATATCTCCCTGGTTACAGATATTAGCTTTGTTTGATCAATATGGATTACTGACTGTAAAGTTGTAGAGTAGTTATGGAAATATGATCTGAAATTACTCATCAACAAACATATAAAACCTAAGTGATATGACATTGAACTTCAAAATTGTGAAAATTTTATGGAAAATCTAGTTTCCTACTTGAACTCCAGACACAAAATAGGTTGATGATAAGAATAATAACCGATTAGAACAATAAAAACATCCACAAACAATACAACAGACACACTGACCACTATTATATCACTGGTGAATAACACAAAAGTATTTATTGAATCCCAGCTATGCACAGTACAGGCTCAAATTTCATAGCGAGACATTAGCCCATTACAGTTAAAAGAATAATTTATGCTTCCTTGTAGACCCGGATTATAAAACACACCTAACATATAGCCAGTTCTCGACAGTAGCTTCATTGTGCATTCAGTTATAGTTTAATGCTAGGAATAAAATATGCATAACCATTAGCAAACTGTGTGGAGTCAGTGTATTATGGATGAAAAGTACGCAAGGCTGTTGAGGCCATAAATCACATGAAACCTCACACATAGCAGCTTCTTCTCACACATACACCCCTTTTACGCATAACCTATTTGGATGCTCACTTATATTCTATTTAATATAAATACTTAGGTAACAGCTTTGACTCATAAATCATACTTGCTATTACACCATCATACACTCATGACAACAATTATATGACTATAGTGGCTTGCAACAAAGGATACTATTGAGAGAACTGAAAATTGTGTCAGAGCTTGAAAGCAACATCTAAGAGAGTGTGGCAAAGGAAATGAAGGTAGGAACTATTCATTATCTTGACAGAAGTGTAGTATGATAATAATATGTAATAATATGGGCAGGATAATCATAATATATAATATGTGCAGGACAAAACTGACTACATAAAACCCCCAAAAAAGAAAATATCCATCCATCAATCCAAAGTACAAATCACACAAGAAATCAAAAGTAAAGCATTGTGATATGTTTCCTCTGGGTGCTCCAGTTTCCCCCATCACCCAAAAAAATGTTTTTTAGGGTAAAATCCTCCAGCCAGGTGATTCTGACCATTATCCTGGCTCAACAGCTGGAGATGGGTCCGCGGGCACCCCACTGCTCCATACAGGTTACCCCGATTGCATCAAGGATGGGTTAAAAGCAGAGAACAAATTTCATTGTACAGTGTGTAACTACAAATAAAGTACTTAAAAAACAACAACAATTTCATCTACTAAGAAAAATGTTCCTTAACAATGGTATAATGAGCCAATTGTTTATATGCTGACTGACTTATTTTTCATTTAAGTTAAGATAAAATACTGTACAACTACAATCTGTTACACAATTCTATCCAAGAACCTGGTGATGCTGCTACCATAGACAAAACCAGTCAAATATTTTGTCATTTTTATTTACATATACAATAACGGCATATAAATGACATGGGATGTATTCGGTAAATACTGTATATAAAAATCTAATCTTTAGATTCAGGCCTTGCCCAAAGTTGCGCTCTGAAAATATTCACATCTGTTCAACAACATTAATAACATGTACACTTGCATTAAACCACCAACAGTAGGATTACTTCAGTTTTTTTCAACAAATATTAGGCTCTTAGTGTGATAAACACAAAAACACTCTCGTAGTCCACGGTGCGTACAATAGAAAGTCAATGGGAAAAAAAAGAAAATAAATGTGATACTAATATTGTACACTCCATTAAATCAAATTTTTTGATAGAACAGACTTAAAGTCTAAAAAATAAATAATAATGATCAATATTGATTAAAACAGAATAACACATGTGGAAATTCAACTATATTTTACCACTCGAACCACAACGGGTTAAATATACTTTAAGAAGGAAGCGTTATGTGTCCATCTAAAAACAGATGTACAATATGTTTAAATGTTTAAGAATAGGAGTTAATGCATGTGAGGAAGTATCACTGCATGTACTGCTAAGTCTAAGACTAAGGAATCTAGTCATTAACTGTATTTTTGTGAGAATGGTAGTTATTCCTGTACTGTATATAGCTCTCACAGAGAATCATCTGAGTGAGAAAAGCATACTTATCACTTCCAGACCATTTTTACAGAGGAGCATGGCATTGAATTAATGAACAAGACAGTGTTATTTGTGAAATAAAGATGTTATTGTGAAGACTAATTATACAAAATGTCACCACATTATCAATTTATTAGTTTCCTGATTTGTCGTAGTTACTGTATTAATACTTGAGTTATGATTAAAATGGCGTTCCGTGACCTTGACCTTTGACAATCAAAATCCATCCTTGTATTTATTGTTATCAGGAGGTGAATATTGCTGCCAAATTTTAAGACATTCCCTGCATTTCCTGAAATACTCCATTTGCAAGAGTGAGACAGGAGATAATACTAAAGCGTAATGGCTGCCGACAACATTAGAGAAACATTAATGTCTGTGACTGAAAATAGCTTATTCAACCCACAAGAATAAATTAATATGAGGAAACAGTAACATAATAATCACAAGTGGTGCCTCGCAGAGCAAACCACACCTCCCTTGCATACATTTTACCTAATTTTTTCTTATCTGCTATCATTGCAATAACACATTTTTGGTGACTGTTATTGTGACTTTTGACCTATATTCACCATGTAGGTCAGTGAGGTGTGGAGGGGGGGGGGGGTGGTGGTGGTGGTGGTTATGGATGGCTTTATGGGTGAGGAGGAGGATCTTAAATGTTATCTGATGTTAGACAGGGAGCCAGTGGAGGCGTTGGGAGGACAGGAGTGATGTGATGGTATGAACGGATGTGAGTGAGGAGACGAGCAGCAGAGTTCTGAATGAGCTGGAGGTTACTGAGGAGTTTGGAGGGTGAACCATAGAAAAGGTTCAAAAGTAGTCAAGTCTAGAGGTGATAAAAGCATGAGTGAGTATTTTAGCAGCAGAGGGGAAAAGAGATGTTATGTTTTTGAGGTAAAGAAAGGACATTTTGGTGACCTGTTTGATGTGCTGTGCAAAAATAAGGTTGGTGTCCAAAAGGGTGCAGATTGTGAGTGTGGGGGGAGAGAGAATCGAGGATGAATTGTAAATGGGGGGGGGGGGGGGTGTAAAGGATCAGGGGCCAATAATCAAGAGGTCGGATTTATCACAGTTGAGTTTGAGGTAATTGGTTTGCATCCAGAAGAGGCCGTTTGAGAGGGTGGAGGAAGAGACGGTTTTGGAGGAAATGTAACGTTGTGCGTCATCGGCGTATCAGTGGAATTGTAGACCGTGATGTAATATATGTGTGTTAATAATACGATTTGAGGAAAGAATACAGAATAACTGGTAATTGCATGACAGACTTATCTTAAAAAAAAGGCACGCTTGTCAAGTTTTTCCTTCTTCTTGCTCCTTTTAGAGTAAAAATTAATGATTTGGAACTTTTTTTTTTTTTTTTTTTACTTGTATGTATTCTGTGACTGCTCGAAATAAACAAATCAAATCAACAACCAATAGTAACATTTAAGGCACATTAAGAATTTCTAAGCTAAATGTTTCTTAATAACTATTATTCTATTATACTATTATATATACTATTATATACTACATACTATCAACAGAGCATACAATGTGATCCGTTATGCTTTGGGGAATCTTGGTTAAAAATAACTGTGCATGTAGGAAGAGATATTTTTAGTTTTAAGGGCATAATTGTGTGTGTCATGGTATAATAGCACTTGTCAACAAGAAATACAGTGTATAATAATACTGTAAGTGAAAAAAAAAACATGATTTATGGGATAAGATACCTTTTATTGCACAGTGATTATATTAGAGTGTGCATGTTTCAACACACAGAGTAATAAAATTAAGATGAATAACACAGAAGAAAGCAGGCAGGAGTGCTGTTGAAGGAATGATCCATATGGTGGTGCTGGGCCGGGGCACAGCAGTGGATTGGCTTTTAGTGCCTGTCACATTTAGTTAGGACCTTTCTGGGTGAATGGGTGCTTTGCCTCGTTTGCTCTTAAACAGGATCGATGACGGGAATCAAAGAGTGAGAGGAAGAAAAAAAAAGCAGGAGAATTGTGAGACGGTTAGAAATGTAATGCAAATGTCGAGAGCAGTGAGAGGATGACTGTGATAATCGCTCTCTGCCTGAGACACAGTGGGAAAAAGGAGCTGCATGTAAATGTAAAGAAGGAGAGAAGAATAAAATTATTTCTTTCATTCCAATCTCTATGATTGGAAAAGAGCATGATGAAGAAAACTTATAATTCCTTCGACTTTCTTCCAAGATGTGCTACACATCAGACAATCATCATCATAGCAAAAAAAATTAAATGACATCATAAGTGCAAATCTACTTCATTACATTTGTTTAATATAATTTCTCCACTTTTTCCTTATACATCCTCTTAAACTGAAAAATACAGCTCCTCTCTCTTATTGCCAAACAATTCGACATTCTGACACCAACAACAGAAATACACATTTGTTTTCCAGTCGTTCATTATGATAATGGTGAGGCATATCTTGCTGTTCAGCACTTGTCTCATTGTGATACAGTTTCTTGTTGACACAATTAGAGATAATAGATGTCAGTGCTACTGGTAAACACAGTTACAGGCCTTCAGTTCACCTAACTGACAATTCCTGTTCCTCAGTTCGAAACATGGGAAATGAGTCGTGACCCTGATGACACTTACTTGTTGCGCAACAACAATAAGTCATAAACAACGGCAAAGGCTTCGACTGCCCACGCTGCACTCCTCTGCAGTGTGTGCATCTCAGCTTATGCAGAGCGAGCAGCTCAGGGTAGCACTGATGCAGGTTTCCATGGAAACCCCCATGAACTGAACTCCCCCATCTGTCATGGCTGCCAGCCAGTGGAACTGTGTGTATGTGTGTGTGCGTGTGTGTGTGTGTTTTGATAAGTCTCTTTCTCTGTACGTCTCTCATTCTATTACTTCTCCATCTCGCTGTCTTACCCAAATGCCAAAGGGTATTTTGTGCTGTGCTCCTCTTGAAGGGCATGTGGGGTTACACTCACAAACACAGAAAAGTACCAACACAATTAAACACTAAATAAAACACAGTGCTACAGAGCTTCTGTTGGGTATACAGAAAAGGATTCCGACACCTTCCTGATCTGTCAACACTGAACCTTTTCTGTATAAACCCTCTGGATTCCCAATAAAAAAACTTCATCACTTCATCTCTGAATAGAAAATGGTGATCAGTTGATTCTTAAGGTCAGCGTCTGGCCTTTTCCATCAGCCACTGGCCTGAGCCAGTCAGCACCCTGAGGGAAGACTTAGTCCTTCATTGAATGGCCTCTCCGACTAGAAAAATCAATTTTTTCCCTTTCCCTACCCCCATTCCCTTTGTGAATCTTTGCCCTTCAAGCCATGTGAGTCTGTGCTCACTTGCTCTCAAAAACACCCCCCCTTCATGTGTAGGGATGGAGTACAGTAGTTGAACGGAAAGATGATAATAAGAAAAGTTAAGTGGACTTAAAAAGAAAATTCAGTTTCAAGGGTCGAGAAGGAAATTTATTAGGCAAGGAAAAAGTTGAAGGTGCCAGAATCTAAGAGTAAAAAGAACAACGGATGTGAAGAAATATAAAACAGAGGAAGTAAAAAGAGTCAGAGCATTGCATGTTAAGAAATATGAACAGAATAAGAGAAGTGAGAGAACTGATCAGAGCTATTTTCAGGTTGAGGAGACTGGATTACCTCCAGTCTGTGAAGCCATCCAGTCCCACCTCTGAGTCATCCCATAATAGTGTACCTGGCACTCCCCCAAGCTCTCTACTGCTGAAAAATATATGAGCGCTGCAGGTGGGGAAGGGGGGGGAGGGGGAAGGGGGAGGGAGCGACACTGCAAATCTGAGTCGCTCAAGTCTTAAGCCTTTGAGAAGGTGATCAAAGCTGAATCTTTGCTCACTTTTACCCATGATGACAGTGCCATTTTAGGATAAAAAAGCAAATCAAAACACATCCGCTTTAGACACTAGGACTAAATAGGAGCAAAATACAGTTTTCTTGATATAACATGAGAGTTTGTGTAGTTTCAATACATGAAGAACAAACATGATGTGAACTTTTATGTCGGTCAGGCTGTGGGTAATTTCAACCACAATACCCTAAAACAGGGGTGCTCAATCCTGGTCCCTGAGAGCTACTATCCTGCATGTTTTAGATGTATCCCTCTTCCAACACACCTGATGGTCATTATCAGTCTTTTGCAGAGATTGATGAAACATTTAACATTTGAATCAGGTGTGTTGAAAGGAAGATACATATAAGAAATGCAGGATAGTAGCTCTCGAGGACCAGGATTGAGCACCCCTGCCCTAAAAATACAAACCAAACTAGAAAGGCACTCTGAGAGCGCACACCTCCGCCAAGGCAGAGTCCGCCAAAGAGGTTATGTTTGTCTGTCTGTTAGTTAGCAATATAACTCAAAAAGGTATGGTCGGATATTGATGAAAATTTCATGACGTGTTGAGGGTGTCGCAAGAAACAAATGATTAGATTTTGGAGGTGATCCGGAAGAGATCCTGGATTCTGGATCACTTTGAAATTTTACATTGCGGTAAATGGAGTATACATTTCAACGTGATCCAGAATCCAGGATCTCTTCCAGATCATCATCAAAATCTAATTCATTTGTTCCTTGTGAACCTTTGTCCCAAACACATCATGAAATTTTCATCAAGATCCATCCATAACTTTTTGAGTTATCTCGCTAACTAACAGACAGACAAACAAACAAACAAACTCTGGCAAAAAAATAACCTTGGCAGAGGTAAATATCTGACTTTCTTGTTCTCACACACATTAATGAGAAAATACTGAGGATGCCTTCCTAACAGTAAAACAGGGCTTAATTGTCCAAGTTTTAAGTGTTTAGTGGGTTGGAGGTATTAAAAAGTCCCAAAACAAAAACAATCAATCAAACCCTCATGGACAGATATGATTATTTATAGATTTTACTATGTTATGTGTGTAATCCAAAGAAGGTCAAGTCATCCTCTGAAAAATGTATGGAACCTAATAAAAACATTATATAGCTTAGATAAGTATTCATTATTAAGCTTCTCTGATTGCTTGTAGGGAGCTGGGAGTCTAAATTTGCTCGTTTAAGTTAATGAGCACCCACTTTACTGCAGATGTGATGCTGGGTTCAAATAAATTAACCAAATGTTAGGTACAACAGCTGGTTGTTAAAGTATATTCAGAATCATTACTACTTTTGCTGATGTTACTACTAAGTAGCACATGTTTTGTATATGTGCTTGTAAAACTGATTTAGTTTTTAAAGCCTTTTACTGGTTTTTTTTATGTAGTGCAGAGTTAATATTACTTGTAACATTTTCTCTCAGCTGAGGAATACAAGCTACATCCCATATTTGTTTCCCATGGGCACTGATGCTTAATGTTAGCATTTTTTTCTTTGTGTTTGTTTTAATTAATTGGCTGCCTGAACCAAAAAGTGTTCTAGTTCTAGTCGACTTGTTGTCATTTGGTCTAGTCATGGTAACTTTTTTTCTTTTTTATTTGTGCATGTGTGTGCAGAGTCTGAAATAAAACTACTTCAAACAACTGTCCAGTCTGTGGTTTTTTGTTTTTTTTTGGTCTTCATGTTTCCATCCAGAGGGCCAACCTACTGTTTAGCATCATAGATCAATTTCCACATGTTCAATGCCAACTCTACTTGGACAAACTGCATGAAATGCATTGCCAGAGATGTTCAGTCATTCAGATAGGTTAACTGTGTTAAATTTAAATTTTTTATTAATCATGATAATAGATTAATCAGGGCAATTTTGCCCTATTACTACTGCTAACTAATAAACATATTCATCTGAAAACTTCTAAAACAATTCACCACCAAACTCAAGATAAATAGCATACACACACATATATATATATATATATATATATATATATATATATATATATATATATATATAGTATATTTTGACAGCCAATCTCCTGCAACTCAAAAGATGATTTGACCCTTCTGCTGATCTGTCAGACTTATTACTGATCTCCTCCTCACATACAACCCTGACCAAATGACAGCTTTCTGTATTCATGCTAAGTCTCTTCCCATCAATATTTCAGTCCATCAGCAAATATGTGTGTGTTTTTGTGATTCCATGCTGAGATCAAGAAAAGCCACGCAGGCAGAGAAAAGACAGCATGTACACATGTGGGTTTGATGGGAAACCACGCCTCTGTGCAGACTCTTTGTTTGTATGAATTAATGTTTTGTCAGCACACAGCCATATATTAAAGCATTGCCAATCAGAAGGAGGTGATTATAGTCCATCTAATTCACAGACAGTGCAAGCATAAATCATGAACAGGAAACATTAAGGCTCAGTCAATATTTTTAATTGCGATTTTTTTCCCCCCTTATTCCTTTTCTGAAGCATTTTCCATGAGCTCAATGACATGGCAAATTCTAAAATGGAAATACATAATGTTATTCTATCAGGATGAAGTTTTTTTTTGGATGGTTCCTGTTAAGGAATACTGACTAACCCATTATACAGTGTAATCAGTTTTATTGATGTATTTATTTGTTTTAAATCATTCATTGAAAAATAAGCTCGCAGTTTGTTGAGAAGTTGAAATTGAGTTGTTGTTTCATGTAATTGAGTTTATAATTTCCAGCATATGTTTATATATTTATGTATGCCTAAGTGGAGTGTGTCTGGGAGATAGGAGCCACTTATTAGTTGGCATTAAGTGTCTGCTTTTTCTAGGTATACACTGTTGCTGTCAAACACTCTAGTTTACTGGAAGTATTTTTCAGTCATTCTCCTTCCTCCGTGTATTATATGTTTGAAAAGTCCCCTTGCTACATGGAAAAACAACCTCCAACCCGCAACTATACCTGCAACATGTCAAGTTTTGACAAGAACACACGTCTTCTATGTTGTTTTCTTTTGTTGTGACTTAATCAATTTAACATGATGTGCTTCTTCATGCATGTATCTTCAACCAATAAAAAATGTCTTTCTGTCACTTTATAACTGTTTTGCAAATACTGAAGAACTATCCAAAGTACAAAGATACTTTATCTTCTACCTCAGCTCCAAAATAACAGTGAAGAATATACATATTGTGCTGGGCTCAGTTAATGAATTTTGGAAATACAATAGATCAATCTACGCTAACTAGCTGTAAAAGAAGAAAAAAAGGGCAATGAAGAACTTTGGGGTGAGTATAAGTTAAACAGCTCTAAGCCTTCTATGTAGAAATTAGAAAAGCACTCTGACAGCATAGACCTCCGCCAAGGTAGAACCCCCCTCGGATCACCACCAAAATCTAATCCCTTCCAGATCTCCCCATTACTAATGTACCCTGAAATTTTCATTACAATCCGTCCATAGGTTTTTGAGTTATCTTGCTAAATAACAGACAGACAAACATAACCTCCTTGGCAGAGGTAAATAAACATAGATGAGAGGGTCATCCAATAACTGAAGGGTTGGTGGTTCAAATCCAGATCACACTGGTATATGAATGTGTATAAATGTTCAGTGGTGATCAGAGGGGCCATTTGGCAGGAATTGGCAGCCATGCTTCAGTCAGCCTGCCCCAGGGCAATTGTGGCTGCATATGTAGTTTATTACCACCAGAGTGACAATATGAGAGTGTATGAATAATGGATTAACAAGTGGTCCCAAGCACAACAAATCCGGTCCCTCACAAACATTTCATCTGATTTGCCCCATCGTTTGTCATCACAAAAACACATGTTTGGTGACCTTGACCTGGAACCTACAGTTACCAAAATTAATTTAATGGGATTTGTTCTGGACCACCTTGGACCTTTCTGGAAAATTTTATGGCAATTGGTCCAGTAGTTTTTGCATAAAGTTGGGTAGGGTCATAATGTAAAGTGCTTTGGGTGCCTTGAAAAGCGCTAGAAAAATTCAATACATTATTCATCATTATCATTATCATCATTATTACAGGTGCTTATCATGAATGCAGGGACTAAAGGGCTTCAATAAAGTGTATAAGTGCCCATTCTGACTAACTCCACTGCATGAGTCTTACAATGACCAAATCCAAAACAGGCAACAAGTGAAGTGTTCAATATCCTAATGTGAAAGTATGAATGTGGGAGAAGTATGTGAGAAAATCATAAGACGGTTAATGCAGAGCCATAAGTGGCTTTGAAATGGTAAGTTTGAGTTTTGTAATAGTTTTAACATATGACAAATTACATAGCATATATTTGCAATTTTTTTCCTACATGGGCCTGAAGCTCTGGAGGCTTTTAAACCCATTTAACTGAGACAAGTGAACTGAATATCTCTGATTAGAGGCATTAACATTGATTTATTTTTGCATGAGTTGTACCCTACATAAACACTAAAGTATGACTTAAAATGATTATCATTAAGATGGGAAGGCTCAAGATGAATTCCAAACAGGAAGTGGCAGGTTGAATCATTGTCATTAATCATTTTTTGTGTTGATTTGTAATGTAATAGGTCATCACATTTGGATTATAGGATTCTGTTAACAGCTGAAAAATGCATTTGTGTTTAGTATCAGTGCATCTTAAATATGTTCTGGCTCCACGTACACAGCAAAGTACAACCTTCATATGAAGAGTTAATTTACAAAAACAGTTCAACCAAATGAAATAAATAATATATCAAATCAATGAGTATTACCCTGGAATGTAGAATAAAAAATGCCACTTTGTGAAAAAAAAAAACTTTTTTTTTTTTTACAAATGAACTCTTCATATACACATATGACCATGGCCTTGTATCTGAACCTCTGTAAGGTTTACACTGTTGGTTTGAAATAATAATATAATGTTCTTTGGTCATGAAAGTAATATTTAGCTGAAACCCTAACAGGATGGTTAGTATGACTCAGTATCTATTTATTTACCTCAGTATAATTAATCAACACCTTTATCTCACATTTTGGCTGTTCCAGAAAAGGGAACATAAAAGCATAGATTTTAAAACACTATTTCATATCCTGTGTTTCTTGTGTTATTCTGCCATCATTAGCACCCACTAAATTACTCAGATTTGCATTTGACACTAGAACTGACACAGAATCTCTCGCCTCTTTCACATGGCTAGATCACACAACTCACGTGCTGTCCTGTGCTATATTCACGACAGCAGAAAAATGCAGACCATTAAAAATTACACAAGACACACACCTGCAACTGAGTAAAAATAAACTAAAGTAATGGGGGATGTACTGTCCAGGTAGATAATCACAATAGGGGGCGATGATATGAGGCAACTCACAATGCAGATCAATGAAACATGAAATAAAAGGTCGGTATTGTTGCTATTTTGAAAGGAAAGGCTTTATCTGCCCCAGTTTGCAGAGGCTGAAGTTTGCAGTATGAAAAGTGCCTAAGAGGCTTTCTGAGTGCAGTTCTTTAATTAGCAACTCCGTGCCGAAGTTATACATTTCTGCAAGTACTGCAACTGCAGATGTGATGTATGAATAATAAAGAAATGCAGAGGGTGGCATGGTGAGAGGTGATGTGTCGGAGATAAGTGCAGTATGAAATGGACGGTTTAATTCTGTAGTGAAATATAACTGTGGGGATGCCTCAACAAGTCCAACACCATACGAATAAAAGTCGAGGTTAAAAAGACAATCAATGTCCTTCACAGTAGTTTCCAAATCACAAAAATGCCAGTTTTCGAAGCTGTAGATATTTTCTTTCTTCTAAATTATGTATGCTTCAACATCTATTCTTACATATGTTGTCTTGGCAAAACAACCTTCTGTTATACACTTTTAGCTCTTACAGAAACATAAAAGAAAATTTTTATTGGCAAGAATGACTGTATAAAACTTTACCAGAAGGCAGCCTCTGGAGACGTACTTTAATAGACCGACTGTAGGGCATGCCTTCCTATTGCTCCTTCAGTTTTGTATATTCTGTATATAATTTACTTTATTTTTTGCTGCAAAAAAAGTTCACCAATCACAATGGAAGTGGTATCTAACTAGGGCATTTAAAAATAAATAAAAATGAGTAAATATATAACAATGATGCAAATGTATTAATGCTGATTTTAAAAGGTTTTAAAAGATAATACAAAATACAAAAAGTGAAGTGAGAATGTCAAACGTGAAGTTACTGAAAAATGGGTACTGTATCATATGACGCAGCAGTACATCTTGTTCAGACAAGAGGAACATCCATATTCTACTGTACATAATATTATAATACATTCTTTTAGCTCCCGTGAGGTTCCATTTGAACTGAGATTATACGAATATGTTGAACACAAGCTGAAGGACCTTGTCTTGTTAATATGCTATGCTAGTATTTCTGCTTCTTTTTGCACAGTAAGCTAGATCTAGGATGGTGCAGTGGGAAAACAGAGGCGCTGACTATCAAAGGCCCTGAGGGCCCCTGAAGTATCTTAAAGAAAATGCCTTTTGTGATACTCAACTGTGAAGTTCTAAATATTTTACAAATGTATTTCCCACTTCTCCGATTAAGAATCAAATTTTGGTTGAAATCTCTTCAACTGGAAATAAATAGCATGACACAAAATGACATGAAAAAAAAAGTGATAACTTCAGGGTATTCTTCTGTCCTTTCTTCACCTCAGTAGGAAGTGCTTACTCAAAGTTTAATCTGAGTTTGGTCATGACATGGTGCATTGGTTTGATGTGGTTTGACATGCATTTAGTATCTCTTAAGATAGCAGAAAATAGCAAAAACTACATCATAACCTAATATACTACACAAAGTAAAGTCAATACATTACTGCAGTGTACAGATGGCACAATTTTTTTTTACCAAAGTATAATGAAGAGGTGTCGAGACTGAAACAGGATATATACAAATTCCACATCATAATTTTGTAAAGTGAGCAGTATGTGGAGCTGTAATAACATAGATGATGACCACTGGTAATTTCTCCACACGGCATCTGGAATCACAGCATCCCTATTCCCAAAGCACATTAAATGAACGCCCGCTATCAATAACAGATACTTGTACAAGCTGTTCTCTGTAATGGTTAAGGAGACACCAGTCACAAATGCCCCAGACAAATAAAAGGGCACACTTCTAACCTGCACATCTTTCTATTAGGTAGATCAGTAGGATGAAAGAAAACCGGAAACGTACAAAACAAAAGCTCCTCTCTCTTGGGGATACTCTAGTTGATCCACAGATGGCTGTCCAGTATTGGAGAGCCATTATAGACACCCGGCAGGAGGGTGTCCATTGTGTTAAACAAGCGGGTGTGTTATGTGTCGGGGGGGTGTAGTCAATCTCTGTGCTCCTTTCAGTGAAACCAGTGAGCTAAACCTTACTCACTGCTCAGCCAAGGCTTTGGCCTTTCAGAAGGATTTTCCACTATCTACAGGGTGAAGGGAGTTGGCTTTAAACACGCTACATAAATCAATACGCTGGCATACGGAGTGAGTCCATACAGAACAGAAAAAGGAGCAGCCTCAATTACTTGCTCATTACTGTCTCACCTGCAGTTCTGTTCATTAAACACCATCAATACTTCAATCAAAGGTTCATCTTTTGTAAAGTGTTACCACTATTATAGAAAATCTATAATAGTGCACTGGTTATGATGTCCATGTAAAAGGACAGAAGAGTAAGAATGAATAAACATAACAGCATTTAGATTTACAGCTTATTTTATGGTTCATTAAAAAAAAAAACAGTAAAAAGAGACAAAACAGGCTGGTTAATTACAACCTTTTGTTGAATTTCAATCTGTAATATTTACATGCACCTGGGTTTATGTGAAGTTTGTGTTGGACTCTGTGTTGTGCTAGTAACTAGTTGATTGTTAATATTAAAAACATTACTGTTGCATACTTCTCCATTGTTGAGAAATGAATGAGGTATTGAAAAATCTACAGGAAAGGTAAACAGAAGGTAAAAACAAAAATGCTACAACATAAATATAAGCATATGGATAAGTGTGAAATAGAATTTTAATAAGATATTGCACCTATACATTTATGAAACAGCTTTTTGTTGCCATTTATGAAACAGATGCTATACTGTATAAAAAAGAAATAGCTTAATTTTATAAATATATTAGGTGTATAATATATGATTTAAGTACTACAGCTGAAATTAACAATACAAACACCTTAAACTAAAATTTTTTTTGTCTTATTTTCTTCAAATATATCAACACAATGTACCCAAAATGAAACCTTCAGTCAACTAACATAGTCAATGGATGACTGTTGATATTTTTACTCAGTAAGTCAGGTGGTACAGAATTATGAATGGCAAAGAAAGATGAGAGCACAAAAACAACTGATTAAAGCAGTACACAAAATTAACAATCGGCGGGGAATGAAGAAAAAAAATGGCAGAGGAAAGAGCGGAGGAGGAGGGAAAAAAAAGAAGAGGTTAAGGAGGCCAAGGAGGGTGGAGACCATGCAGACGCTAATCGTAATTGGCCTGACGGTTGGAGAAGATATGGTGCTGTTGCTGGGTGGAACATGTGTGTGTGCTGGTAGTGGGGGGATTATTATTGGGTAAATGTAGAGGTCAGTGAACAGAGTGCGCAGATGGGAATAGTCTATAAAACATATAGGCTCTTTTCATCTCAACTGTGGAGCAATTATTTAATGTTTTCATCAGAAGTGACAGAAAGATGCTGGAGCTGGAGGATTTAAAGTGCCTATATTAAACGCACATAGCGGAGAGAGAAAAGCTCCTATGGGAATTCGGGAGCACTCCAATCACTATGTACTGCAAGAAGACTGCAGCCACTGAGTGACTAAGTTGCAAAAATAGATGTACTGTAGCATTTCCTGCATTCCTTCAGATTCCAATGGATAACTATTGATAGCAGACCAACACATTTTATGTGTAAGTAAATTTTTCCACCTATGGACACATGCAGGACAATAGCTCTGCCTACTGAATATATTTAAGACATGTATATATGAATTCAGTCTGTGCCCTAAGGACATGCATTAATACCATATTTATACATGACAGTGTGGGGATAAATTAGCTCTGAACCTTTCATTCAATTCGTACTTACCATTTATAATGAGGTTCTGATTGACTAAGGCAGAAACTCATTATACAGTGAGATCTTGGATCGTCTATACCAGGGGTCTGCAACCCTGGTCCTAGAGAGCCGCTATCCTGCATGTTTTAGATGTTTCCCTCTTCCAACACACCTGATTCAGATGATCAGCCTATCATCAAGCTGTGTGGAAGACTGATAATGTCTGTCAGGTGTGCTGGAAGAGGGAAACATCTAAAACATGCAGGATAGCAGCTCTCTAGGACCAGGGTTGCAGACCCCTGGTCTATACACTGTAGATGTGCTCTGTATGTAAAGACCTAAAGTTCAACACTGGGATTTGTTTGAGATCAGAAAGCTCAAAGGAGGAAATACAAACAAGCAATGGTGAAATTTAAGTACGAGTTATTATGGCGATTGCATTCGAAATCGTTTACTAAAGCTGCAATTACATTTCAGAGACGGAGACTTTTACAAGAATCTTTTAGTTAATCCACCATCTCTTTTATCTCCTAGAATATATCAGAAATGAGGCATAATAAAAACGGCCCTGACTACTGTCTCTGCCACAGGGTCAAAGCTGATTATAGCTGTGCACGTTTGTGTTTGAATATCAGAAAGTCAAAACATTTAACTATGTTTGTCGGTTTATTGATCACTAACATTATACTATATATGTATTTTGAAATAGTAAATCTCCTCGAACACAGAAGGTCATTCAGATTCATCATATGTGTGATAAAATTAGAAAAATGGCTTTTTGGCAGTCTTCTAATCCACTACCAATCTGCTTATTTTAGCAGTAGATTATATTAGTGGTAGATTACTAGATGTTACAAGCACATATTGAGTTATAGCATGTCACTGTTAGACATGCATTCTCATATCTATTCTTTACTCACATAGCTTGTTTGGCAGTCATTAGAGAGTGACTGCAGGAGAAAAGTAGGTCACATAACTTTTACACACATCCCTTTCATTCCTACGCACCTCTTGACTTGTACATTTTCACACATTATCACCAAAGTGTACATATGCACGTCGGCCACATAGAAATAGGCTCTTGCAGGCAAAAACAAACACACACACACAGACACAGACATTCTGTCCTGGACATTCGCCATCCAGTTACCCCTCCCTCCCTCCCTCCACCCAGCCTCCTCCCCCAGGCTGCAGCACTTTGCCAATGAGATGAGCAGGACTCCCACTGGCCCACATAACAACGACTCTGAGAGTGTGTGTGTGTGTGTGTGACTTTTTATGTGTGTGGAAGGGATTCTGTCAAATTGCATTCATGAAACTTAATGTTAAGAGTTAAAAGTTGTAAATGACAATGATGGTTAAAAAAAAAAAAAGAAGATGGTCAAATATAGAAGTGCATAATTCTGACTTTAAAAGAGGAGCCTATTTTCTGAGGAGCAAAACTGAGGGAATGATGTTAAAAGTAAATTCAAGGCTGTCGTTCTTCAACTTCAATTCTCAGCCGTTTCCTATCCTCTCTATGTGTCTGATGTTTTAGCCTCCTTCAGACTTTTCTTGCTCTGTCTTTGGTTTTCACATGTGTTTCTGTCTCCATTCCTCTGTCTGTGGTTGGGGAGGAAATGTGCTGTTATTATCTTCAGCCAGCAGGGTTATTAATGGATCACATGCGTATCAGACAAACGTGGATCCAATGGTTGCCATGGGAACTGCATCCGCAGCGCCCCAGAAAGAAGGGAGAGTGTCGGAGGGAGGGAGGGAGGGAGAGGGGGAGAGAGAGAGAGAGAGTGAGGAAGGGCAACGAAGAAGAGAAGTGGAATGTAAAGTAAAAAACAAGAGGGGGGAGGAGAGAGGGGTGTGAATGGATGGAGAAAGGGAAATGCAGAAGGAGGGATGAGGCGAAAGAGGAGAAGAGAGAAGCCCACTTCTATCAGTCTGAAATATTTGATTCAGCAGAAAGGGTGACCTTGACGGGGGAAGACAAAAGCGGCATGATTTTCCTTTCCCTCCTCTCATTCTTTCCTTCTCCCCGTCTTATCGCCTCCCTTTTTACTCTACCATCCATGCTTTTATCTTACTTCTATTAATAATGTTAGAGACATCTCCACTTGTAACAGAAAATGCACTTTGGCATATTTATTCAACAGTAGTTCTTGATGAATATTCATAAGTCTCTGTTTTGGGTTGAGTTAAAACACGCTGCTATAGATCAGACTGCAGGAAAAACAGATCTGTTTTGTTCATTTAAATCACAAATTAAGGTAATGTTGATGTTCTTAAAAAAATAAATAAATAGAGTAATACAACAAGCAAGAGAACCTGAAAAATGGGCAAAACACACCAACCAGTTACATCTGACGTTTGGAAAATAGTGCAATTTCTAACTTAACTTTCCTTCAGTATATTCCCTTACCTTCTACCTCTGACCTAACACTACATCTCGTAGTGTTAGGTCTCACAAACTCCTGGCACTCCTCCCAAATTGTTTCTGCAGTTTCAGAACCAGACAGGAAGGAGGTAAATGTTCAGGCCTTCAGGGATGGTGGGTAGGAGAAAAGGTAGCAATGGAATACGACCACATCACTCTGACAGATCAATGCAGGGGTATGTACAGTGTGCTACTGCTGACTCATACTTCAAGGTGGGGGTGAACGACACAGAGGCAGAATTAGAGCACGTGGGAGGGAAATGGAGCCAGGAGGACAAAGGCTGGTGGAGGTTAGAAATGAGCTGGAGTAAGACAGAGAAAGTATGAATGGACTTTTAGACAGATGTGGGGGAGGTAAACCTATAACGCAGTTGTCACAGAGACAGACTAGAAAAGCTTACAGTGAGGATGGAGGAGAAGGAGAAGGAGAAGGGAAGGGATAGGGGTGGAGGGTGTCGAGAAACACATCCTCCCACGAAGGAACACATCTCTTAAAGCTGCACTACTGTTTTTCTTCTTCTACAGCATTGATTAACTAACATTAAAGTTCTTGTACATTGATGCAAACCCCACGAATGTACAATTTTAAGGTTTTTTATATAAACATATCTATAAGCATACTGTATATATCAACACATTTTTTAACTGCATATGTCACAATTCAACTATACTTGTCACATACTCTTATACAACTAATCATTAGGGTTACAGGAAATTACGCCAAAATCCACAAAAGTATGGGGAAAAATTCAAGTGCTTCATTGCTAACAAAAGACTAGGGCTGTGAAGCAATGAGGATAAATATTAGATATTATTATTTAGATTAGATATTTATTTATATATTTGTGTTAATTTTGCAAAATGCTTGCTTTTATTTATTATATATATTTTTTAAAATATTTATAATTGTTTTACATTTTCCGCTTCTAGACTTGTGATATCACTGTCATGTTCAGACCATGAATAATCATTGAAGAAAAACACTGATCTTCAACCTCTGTTAGCCCATCACAAGCTGAACATGTGGGAAAACATCACACAGCACTCCTATTTTTGGGGGCATTTTGTTGTATGCATTTAAAGTAGGGGATAACCTGATTATGACAGTGCGCTGAAACAACAACCCGCATCAAACACATCAGCGATGTAGGACATTGCCCCGGCCCCAGGCGAAATGTCCCCAAAAATAGGAGTCCTTTCACCACATGCTAGGATCAGTGGGCTTCTATGTCAGCCACACACTGCTTTGCTTAAGGGGACATGAGCCAACAATTGATATAAATATAATTGATATAAATAATCATTCTTCTTAAACTCTCACTCATCTGCCTTTAAAACCTAACAAAAAAAAATGTATGTTAACTGTATTGTGATAATTATTTCCTGCAACTGACATGAATATTTTTATAATGATATCTCAAATGAGTGCTAACAGGAAGTCCTAAAAGCTGTAGGTGTCAACCATATGATGTGTATCAAATATTCAATGATTCTCAGGGAAAGATTTCTTGAAGCTTGGTTTAATGTTGAAAAAAGTCTGCAAGGACCCAATGAAAATGTCAGCATATTTAGCAGTCTTTCACCCATACCACGATTGCTTTCTAATCAAAGTAAATACAACCTACAAGAGTCAGGATGCAGATTCTGATCTCTGCTGGAAAGGTCCTGGAGTGAGACTTGTCACCAATGAAAAGCAAAGACGAGTTAATGATAGATGTTAGTAAATGCCTTTTCAATTTGCCACTTATCGGGATGAATTTTACCTTGTAATTCAACAGTCAAATAATATAGTTCCACAAGAAAAACCACACAGGGGGCAACAGACATGGGTAATAAAGTCCTATCAATGATGCCTGTCCTTGCACACACACACACACACACACACACAAAATCAATCTACTCTCCTGGCTTTTTCATTATTCACTGTGGACCCTGACTGTGGTGGGAGCGGCTGGTGGACCCGAAAGCAAGCTGTTGCCACAGAAACAATCCATGGAGCTTTTCTAAGAAACCAATTCCAGCTGCTTACACAACAGTACAGTGAAAGCTAGACAGCAGAGATTATGTGAACATAGGATTTACAATTGTCAGTCATGGGGAAACTTACTATTAGGTCATGTTAGACATGCTGAAAGGGTAAAGTGGGATGTTTGGATGGTGAATGACACAGGTTGTACAAGTTTAACAAGCTCTAAATATATTCAACGTCACATTTAAAACACTCCACATTTCTTACTTGTAAGCAACAGGAATACCTTTGAATAAGTAAGATGGTGCATTCAAAGCTTTAAAACGGAGTTCACCACCTGTTAAATTTGAGGTTCTGGATGAATAATTCAGTATATTGCTATTTTTACTTCTCACTGGGGAAGGTGTGAAACAGAGAGTGCATGATTCTGCACTTACTGGAACATAACTATAAAGAAATGTATACAAAAATCTGATAGTAAAAGAAGAATTGCAGTATTTATTGCAATATTCTCCAATATTTGCTTAGCTTTTTTGACAGATAAATGAAAAACTAGTCTTCATGGCACCTGAAAGAAGGGAAAAACTTCCATTTTAATGCCTTACATTAAAAACTAAATACTGATGACGCTTATGTATTCCTTAAAACTACTCGATACAATATTTAACAAACTATAAACTGATAGTAAATTAATCTCTAGCCTTGTTCATGTATTTCTTTACTTGTTTTATTAACTGTATATTGTTTTTCATTTTCACCCTGCTCTTAGTTCAGTCACTATTGTCAGAAGACATAAATCTACCTTCAATTTTGTTTGGTTGAATAAACATAAAATGACAACAACATGAACAAATAAGTGGACGCAGTTGTGTGTCACATAAATGTTGTGAAAATGCAAAAATAATGTAGAAAAAGGAGCAAAAAAAATAAATAAAAAAATCCCAAGAGAGGAAACTAATCAACGTGACAAGCTGATGCGTTGTGAAATTCCTTCAAATCACCTAAATATAACATTCATTTACTCTCTTCACCTAAACACCCATCCTCCACTCTACAGACTTAGAGACTGATGATGTTAAAATGAAACTCTCCAACTCTGCTTACTCATATACACAAAGGCAGATAGGTAATATATGGCGTTTAACAAGAAAAGATTACATTACACTTATGTAATTTAACAGCCTGAAAATACTGTATTCTGCTGCTCTTAAAGATGTGTGTTCACTGTGTTATTTCTGTCTTCTTGTGCCATGGATTTGGTTGTTGGGGTTCTGTTTGATCGCTCCTCCTTGTAACGTTTGAAGAAAAGTCAGTAAGCAAAGTTTGAATATACAACATCTATACATCACTGGCTTGTTCACATGTGACAAATGCAGGTTGTCTGCTTTGGTTTCCTGGCAGCGGAGGGGTGGGAGTGTGCCGCAGTCAGTGGTATTGGAGTAGATGTCAGCACATACACAGACAAAAAATGAAACTGGCTCTGGCTCATCTAAATATAGGCATGAACAGCAGCACAGCCTTAAATATTTCATTGCCTCCTTTCCAGAAATGAAGAAGAAGGAGCCGAGGGAGAAAAGGGGGAAGGACTGAGAGACGGAAAGAGAGAGAGAAAGAGCCAGAAAGAGAGTGAAGGAGAGATGGGGAAGCAGAGGAGAGCCACAAGGGGTTCAGGAACAGACTGGGATCAGTACAAAAGGGATGGAGTCAAAAATAGGAGGCAAAAAAAAAAACATGAAAGAGAAAGAAAAAATGGATGGGGAGAAGGAGGATGGAGGCTAAAGGCATGGGAGTTTAATCCCCTTCCTTTTTATGCAAAATAAGAATGAAGTATTTCTGAATTTCTCTAGTCAACTGGTGCGTCATGGCTGATAAGAGGGTTATCTACTTATGTCTGTGTGGCACAAATCTCTGAATCATTTCTGTCTGAGGCAACTTTCTGGTATTGACAAGTTTCTGTGTTTTCTGAAGTGTGCCAGCTTTGACACCATCTGAAAATTAAACCACTTCAGTTCTAAGCAAAATCGAAATTTGTGAAAACAGAAAAACAGATTACTGTCGAGCAGATTTGGAAACTGTCATAAACACAACACACATATGAAAACTCAAGTATCTAGACAGTGCCTCGACAAGAAGAGGGTTTATTCCCAACGCTGGTGTCATTCTGTTTTGGCCTTGCTGTCACTTAGAGGAGGATAAAGTATTGCTTTGTTGCCGCTGTAAGATGCCTCCTATTGTGTGTACTGTGTACTGTGCAGTATGTTCAAGGAGAGATAAAGGTTAAAGCCACATCTACAGGGAGCTGCACGGGTGGGACAGTGCAACCAAAAGACCATTCAGTGTGGTTACTCTCATGCACACTACTTCTGAAGGAGATCCCCCTCGTGTAGACACACACACACAGAGACATACACTAATGGCTCCAGTACACACACAGGTTAATGCAGTCAGTAAACTGCAAAAACACCAACACACACACATTTGCATATGCTGGTGTGTCCTTTGTTCTGTCTGTGTTTCTCAGTGATGGATGAGTTGGCACGCAAAGCACACGGAGGGTCATTACAGGAGGCCCAGTGGAGGCCTTTCTCAGCCCGACACCTACAGAGAAATGAGCTGCACAATAGAGTAAGATACCATCACAGAATGGCAATGATGGAGCACATGCACACGTCCCAGTCACACAGCCAGACTATATACACACACACACACACACACACACACACACACACACACACACACACACACACACACACACACACACACACACACACACACACACACACACACACACACACACACACACACACACACACACACACACACACACACACACACACACACACACACACACACACACACACACACACACACACACACACACACACACACACACATCTTCACATACATGAACAGCAAGATAAGCAGATGCAGACACTTCTGTCTGCCTGTGCATCTACTCATCCTCCTCTCACACAAACACATAATTATACAAGGACACACAAGAACAAATCAATGCACGTGCCAGACGACTGCAGAATAGTCAATTCAGTAATCAGTGGAATGAGTGTCACAGATTTTAAAACAAGCTCCATCAAAACAATGATGAAGTAAAGAGTCATCAAATGAACCGAATTGGTTAATCATTACACTAATTACCATTAGACTGTATTTTCTCTGATTTCATCATCGAAACCTAACATTCTTAATTTTTAATACGTCTTGGTCAAATGTAGTGTACGGTTCTATTGAAAGTTACTGCCCTATAATTTAGATTAAATTGTCTTTGTGCAAAACTTCGATTTGAAAGTACTCCAATCTTATAACTGCAGAAGGTACAAAGACTATTTGACCTTGAAAAAATAGAGGTCAGGTGCACTGGTTTTAAATAGATGTCTGCCCCATGCCAAGATGCACCCACAGTATACATTTGGTGTAAATATATCAATGCATTCTTCAGATACTGTAATGTGATTACGTCAGTGAATGGACAGACAGTCAGATGATAAAATGATTACTCCTTGGGTGAAGGGTAATAAAAACTGCAACAGAAAACTATAACTAGCTGTGAAAACATACTTTGGCTCAAATAACATAAAAACCAGAAACATAAAAACTAAACTGAATATGCATTGAGCGATGTAATGTCACTTTCCCCCAATGCCAAAGCTTGAATGCATCTAAGAATAACCTGAGCTGCACCTACAAAATACAGAAGTTCTCTGAAATTACATGTGCTATCATTTATTTTTCTTTCAGCCAGTGTTTTCGAGCTTACATAACTCAAGGCTTTTTTACATAATATCCCTAACTAATGATTAAAACTTCAGAAAAACTGAAACTACTTTTGCTTTCTAAAGTAAAAATAATAGAATGAATTGAATATGTGGGGGTGCACTTTAATCTGATTTCATGCAGTGTTTTTACCATAGTTTTCCAAATCTCTATTACAGAGTTATTTGTTGAATGTTCCTTTTACAGCAGGTTTTTGTTTGATATGTATTCCCTCTTCCAGATAAAACACAAATGTGACACTGTGGTCTCATTTATACATTATTGTCTTATTTTGATGCCTTTGGCTTCTTCTTCTCTTCCCACTGTGACAGAAAAATCCCAAAATAAACATAATCTGGAGACTAAGGCTGTTGGCTTCGTTACTGATGAAAAGCCACACCAATTCATTTTGACCAGAATGCACTGGAAGGAATCACAGCTATTCATTCAAATAAAAATCCTTTATCATGGCCCATAAGGCAAATTAGATAAGAAATGAAACGTCAGAAATAAGTACAGGCAATTAACTAGTGGATTTGTTTACTTTTAGTCAAACAAAGTGCACTGGATTTAAGTGGTGACAATGAGACTGGTTCGAGAAATGACCAACCTTGAATTTCAGCCTTTCTCACATTATTTTAGTCAAGTCAAACCCAAAGGAATAGTGTAGGCTTTACAATATATTTAGATCAATATACTCTATAGTACTCTTTATAATAAGGGAAGGATGTATAATTGCATAATGAACAAAATGGATGGAAAACAAATCACTAACTGTACTTTACACATTTTATGTTGGCAATCCTTATTTATTTATATAAAAAAATAAGGTTGAATTGGAAAAAAACATACATGTCTTCTCATTACTCAAAATCCACAAGGTAATGTGATGGAAAAATATCACAGTCTCTTGTTAGAAGTAATTGAATAAACAGTTTTGTTACAGATTAAAGAAAGCGTAGCTTGCTTCCTTGTTTATCTTAGAACAGGCTGAATTCAGGAAAATGCTGCACATTGTTGATTATGTAAGCGAGTGTCTGTCTAATTTTCCTCACTGAGTGGGAGATGCAGTCAGACCTACTGCAGCAACACTCACCTCAGCTGAACTAAACTAAAAACACAATAAATGAGGTGGGCGGAAGCAAAATTGAACTCATGTGACAAGAGTATTACTACTGAGGCACCAAAGGGTAATAATCCAGCATTTTACTTTAGACTAATCACCAGTACAATACACAGGTCGAAGGCAAGATCCTGAAAAGAACTCTGAGCTCAAATTAAAACAACAGTTGCTTGCTGTGACTGTGCACCATAATCCTCTTGCCCAGGACCACATGGTCAATATCCACATCTGAACAGCTGCTTAAGGTCTTTCATAGTGTTTTGTAAATAATGGTAAAGAAGGAGGTAATATGTGGCTACGTCAGGATGAGTCTGAAGACCATTGAGTTTAAGTGGGGACAATGAATCTGATCCGCTCAGATGAAAAAGGGCTGGATTCACTTCGGCCTTATGGATATTCACTCACTATTTTAATCCTACGAGTCGTGAGTTTGAAAGTTAATGTGAGTTCAGTGGAAATTGTAGTAAAGCAGTGATTATCACATTCACCCACTATGAACACCTTCAGGAAATACAGACACAGAAAGAAAAAATTAAGTCACCCTTGTTCATTTTAATGCCTGCTTGCCTGTTTGGACGAATATAATGATAAATGAAAAAATGAAATAAAAAAAAAAATTGCTCATAAGAGTTTCATTTCAAAGCTGATGGGTTTCTTGATAATAACCAAAATCACTTCAGTTCTTAACTGTAGAATGTTCATTATGTCTTCCTGTTAAATTTAGTTAGTCTTTTCTTTTATCTCTCACATATGTCTGAGATAAAAAGAACATACTAACTTAATACTTCAGTTCTTACAGTAATATTTATGGCATTGTTCCAACAAAAACTGTGCTTTTAGGCATTCAATTTTTTTAAAATTTCTGTCTCTTTTAGTTAAATAATATGCACAGGACTTAGTACTTGATGGCACAACAATTGCTTTTGTTGACTTTTGATAGTCAAATCACTTTTTCTGTGACCACATGTACAGTACATGATGCATCCCTAATATGTGATATATGGAGCCTTTTTCATTCGTATCGGAGGAAACAACCGAGCTTGAAATACTTGTATGATTCAGATCCATCTGTCATGTTATTATTAGCAAGTATGGAACACAAGAAATTAGGACAATTCACACTACTGTCAACAACTAAAAATAATACTTTATATAGGACTGAAATTAAATAATTTCTGACAAACTAATACGTTTGTCTATTAGTGAATGGTTAGAAAAATGCAGTTGAGGACTTCTGAAATACTCAATACAAGTCAGAATAGATATCAACCAGCCATGTGTCACATACTGTACATGCTGATCTCATTCTATCACATGTACCACCATTAGCCGACTCCTGCCCTTACCTCTTGAAGTGGCTAAGTAGAGTGCCAACAAGTTCTCCTATGCGGCTCTCATTGGCAGGCACCATGCCCTGCAGGCACACCACGAGGTCTCTGCTGTCCTTGGTGTGGAACACAACCAGCTGGTCCTTCCCAGGGGACACACTCACTCCTGTCACCTGGGGCAAGGCAAGAGAGGACATGTGCAGTCAAACAATGCAAACCAGGTACTTAAAACTTACATAGCAATACAAATTATGGCTAGACAAAGACCATTTCTTTTGGATCAAAATGAATATTGGATCAAACCGTAATTGCTATACAAAAAAAAAATTCGAAAAACCTTGATAATTATTTGTAGACTAACGCATACTTTGAACAAAAATTCACTGAAATGTATTTAAATGGTCAAATACAATAAGAATTTACATTCTGTATAACTACTGCACTACCAATACAAAAAACTATGTGGATTTAATAAGCAAGTATTTCAGAATCGACTGCATAATAACTGCAGTGATCAATATGTTTTTGTTGTTAAGTAGTTGACTTTGAGTCAGTTTGTAGCGTCTCATTTGTTAAACAACCATCGGTTTGATAAACAGCATAAATATTAGACCGTATATAGTAAATGGAGTAATGATGATGTCACATATTTGTTTCTGAAATGCCAGTTCGAAACCAGTAGCTTGTGAAGATACGTCCACATTAGCTGAGGTCTTTGCCCCGAGGGAGCAATAGAAAAGGTCATGTGGTCTGATGAGTCCAGACTGCCCCTGTTCTAGAGTGATGGGGGCATCAGGGTGAGAAGAGAGCCTGACGAAGTGATTATCCATCATGTCAAGGACAAGGACCTACAGTGCAGACCCGTAGGGGCAGTGTTATGACTCAATTCAGTTCGATTCAATTTATTTGTAGAGCCCCAAATCACAACCAGGTCATCTCATAGGGCTTTTACAGAGTTGATTAGAAAAAACAGAAACAATCATAGAAGTAGATAATGTGCCAGGTATTCCCTGTCCTTAGACACCCCCCCCCCCTTCGCAGGAAGGAAAAACTCCAGAATCCAGTGGGAAAGGAGAAACCTCATTGTTATGATCTGGGGTTGCTTCAAATGGCCAGGTCTACTTTCAGCATCGTTATGTCCATAGACTGAGGTCAGCTGACTACCTGAATGATCAGGTTTTACAGCAGTTTGTATATTCCATCACGTATTCAACAACTTGGTAAAAAAAAAATATTGGAACATTGGACAGAAATAAATGTGTGACATTGCTTAAGTGTTGTGACCTAAACAATGCCACAGTAAATGTGGTGCAATCAAGACTTTAGTCAGAATATAGTTATTTTTTTTTTGGTTAAGCAGTATAGAACAGAATAGATACTTTGCCCACTATTGATCGCTTGACAGGAAACTCTTGGTTATGACAGCAGAAAAACTACATGTGACAGGCTGCCACTCAACTAGTGTTAAGGAAGATTCCAGGAATTACAGTACAAAGTACAAGCACCTCGTATACTTAAAACGTACCCAGACATCATACAACATACACAGAGTACACGTGGTCACATGATGATGTCACTTTTTCAATGGATTCATGGAAATAGGGGAGAAACAGAAAAAGCAGCGTAGACTTAAGATTGGATTTCATTTCTCTTTTTACAAAAAATTGGAGGGATTCATACATTTCTAAATAATTGTATACCATTTTAACATTTCATTGTTGACAAGCATGTACATATTTGGTAATGTGTAATCCAGTCATATGAATGGATCACAATTTTGTTAAAAAAACATGTTTAACTTTACATTATAACTGTAAATATATGAATATTGGATCACATTGGATTTGTCCATGGCTGATAACAGCCTTATCCTAAACATAAATATGTGCAAACATAGCAGGAAAATGCATGAAAAAACAGACACAAGTCTGTGACAATACGCAGAGATTGCACATATGCAAGTACAGCTATAAAACCACAGTAGAGAATATGCATTGGCACACCCCAAAGGCCATCATCATTTGAGTTCTTGGCAAAGCTGCAATCTATCAACTGGTGTATTCATCTGTTCATCTGTAAGGATTTTAGCGTTTAGACATATGGTTTAGCTTTAAAGAACCAAGCATGTGAAGAGTAAGACAAGAAAATCTCTACAACCTTGTATTCATCAAGTTAAAAGACACAGATCAAACAAGCCTTAAAAAAATATCTGTAGATTATCAGTGTGTGACTTCTAACATTCTAGTTTTGAATCTCTAGTAATGATGAAAGGAAGAGCATCCCACAGGACAAATCAAAGGTTTTTAATCGAAGTTGCCAAACCATAAAACGGCAAAAATCAACAAGGCTGAGAGGGGAATCCCAGCCTCACGGTTGGATAGTTTAGCTTTAGCTTCAAAGTAAACACAACAGGAAGAAACCAATATGTTCACAGGTAAACACATCTGAAGAGGCAGAGTCCTGCCTGCTCTCATTAACTCTACCCATGTTTTTCTTTTATTCTCGTGTCCAGCATCTTTCTTCCCTTTCTACTCGTGGTGCTTTTCCCTCCCCTAGGTTTCAAGCCATTTATTTCTTTCCTATTCTGTCTTTTTTTAAGCTGAACCGAGGCAGTGTGTAGTGAGGAAACAGCCAGGAGGCAGCGAGTCAGGTGCATTAATATCCCTTCACCCTAGTGCAATGCAGAGGCACATTTGTTCTCTTCGTCCATCAGGGGACGACAGGGAGAGACAGTTTCCTACCCAAGGCTAAGCAACCAGCTAGCTTATTTGGCTACAACATGACACTTCATATAATCACCATGAATTAAAGCCCAAAGCCTTGGTTCTCTGTCTTGCAACCAACCCACAGTTAATTACAAGGAGCCGATTACATTTACATTTATATTAAAGGCTTAATTGATTGGAACGACATTCTGTGTTCTAATGAGTTGGGTAATGATACATTCTGATTCGTTTCCTTGTTTAATTTTTCTGTCTTGATTCACCAAATCAGTTTTACCCCGAGTACGAAATTTGCCAAAGCTATTTATCTGCCCAGACATCTGTTCAAGTGTTTATCTGACTGGTCCACACTAATAGGACAAAACTCTGAAATTATGATATTATTCCATTATAGCATTTAAAGGATTTTTTAACAACCAACACTGGGGATAATAGTTACCTCAAAGGATCTGCACAAAGGGATGTATTCAATTGAATATGTTTAGAGAAATCACAATATAATTTTTCAAGCTGAGAGTTAAAATAACAGGATACAGTAAATTTATCTGTCAAATAGAGAGCCCTGCTCCTTCCATTGTGCTCCTACAGGACATCATTTCAGGAAAAACATGAACAGCAATCAGATAATTATACCATTTGCACAGTAGTCAACTAAACTGCAAGTCAACTGCATCCTTTATCAAACATGGTATATGACATCATTAACACTAAAATGGCTGTTACTTTGATGTGTTTAATCTTGTTCATCAAATCATTCATTTATTCATTGAAGCTTTATTAAGGACACAAATCTTGGTTCATAGGATGAAACAAAAACGAGAGGAAAAAAAAAGAATTGGTGTAAATGGGTGGCCAATGGCTCCATTGGTAGAGCTTATCATCCAATAACGGAAGGGTTGGTGGTTCGAATCCTGCTCTTTTCTAGTCAGTCCATCGTGTCCTTCGCCCTCCTTGCCTCCAGTGCCACTTCGGTGGTGGTCAGAGAAATCATGTTACCAGATGAAGTATTCACATGATGTTTTTTAATGTTTTTGTATATAACCGTTTTCCTTTTACTAAAACAACCGATGATTTTAACATAATGTTAATGAAGAGGATATAATGCTGTTGAGAGAAGTCATTAGAATGAAGCTGACAGATTTGCTTTATGTTGAACATGATCGGAAACACTTGATACTAGGTGTGTGATGACATCTCGTTGGACAAAATCTCACAAGATGTAATTTGGAGAGATTTCTTGTTGCATTAAAATTCTGTCTAGCAAGACAGTTATCCAACAAGCAGCCAAAATGAGTCAGAAAACATAGACAGTAGAGCTAACGTTACACCACTGCTTGTATGTGTACGTTGGGTTGATAGATAGTCTACAGTGCTGTGTGTAGGGTTATCAAACATCCCTTGAATTTTGCTATCAGGTACACAAAACGATCATGTTTGTATGACATAACTGGAGATGTGACTTTTTGTCCAAAACACTATTCGAAATTCGCTGAAAACTATTCGAATATTATTCGGAAATCGAATGCGTTTCCACAACCCACAACTTCCACAGTCAAGTGCCAGATTTGATTTTGAAAAAAGGAGAATTATTTTATTGAATTTATTTAAATTTTTATAACATCTTATTTTTGTTTCAATTTGTAAAGGAAGACGTTCATTAAGAAGTTAATTAAAAGGAAGAAGTTAATTACAGACAGAATTATAAAATCCATGTGCAACTCAGTTAAATAAAGGTCTGTTGTCCATTCATATAATTTGTAATTTAATTTTCTTAAAATTGTCTCTCGTCTCAATCTCGTGAACCCAATCTCGTGTCTTGTCTCACCTCGTGAGCTGAGTGTCTCGTCACACCCCTACTGTATAAGGCCACAGAATGTTCCTTTTACTTGCAGAAATATTGTTTTATATTATACCTTCCAAAGTACTCCAGCTATAATAACATTTTAACATAAATGCCTTTTGTTCCCCAAGATTTCTGATAGAAGACCACTGTATTGGAGTCTGACAATGGATGATGTTTTCTGAGAAAACAGCTAACGAGAAATACAGTTTGTTTAAGTACAGGCAGTATTGTGAAGAGCACTCTTTTATATTCAGTCACAGCATAGCTTTCATGAGGACATGACTCGAACTGTTTCTTTCTATTCCTATTTTTTTTTTTTAAAAAAAGACTGGTTATATAACATGTCCCAGCAGCAAAGTGATGATAGCAGGGAAAAACACTGAGTGGCTTTGCAATTAAATGAATATAATTGAATAAGCTGTGTGCTGCAGGATTTCCTGGTGTGAACTAACCAGCAATGTTTGCAGGACAAAAAAAAATAGATGCCCCCTGTAAGTTTCCTCTAGGATGTGTGAGTTTATTAACACATATAATTTCTGCTTCATCAGCTTCTTATCCTGATCTCATGTACGCTGATGAATATGCATACTTAGAAAAGCAGCAGACATCAGGAACCCTCTACTTCTACGTGTGGAAAAAAATGTAACTGAACAAATGAAAAGGAGAAAAAAAAAAAAAAAAAAAACAAAGAGGAAGAAAATGAGCATTAGGAGAATGTGAGCCAGAGGGGTCAGAAATAAGCTTTACTGTGATATAGGAGGAAAATACTGCACGTACAGGAGAGCGATTTGTGCACATGCCTGAACGACACCAGACATCAGCTGATCTGCCCTGCCGCTCGGTATCCATGACAACAATGTCTCCTGGGAAGTTGGCATGACAACAACGGGAAGAGAGAAGCAGCAAAGAGAGAGGAAAAAAGCAACACATAGGGAGAGGAGCGAGGTGGGGATGGGTAGAGGATACAGGAATAAAAAAAAAAAAAAAAAGGAAAGTGCAATGTGGAGAGAAGAAATAGTGAGAGGAGCAGCAGACGAAATATTCCACTAGTCCTTCCACAATATTTGTTTTATTAACGAAAGATGCATACAGTCACCATGAGAATACACTTATGCAGTGTAATGATCTCAGTTTTGCAGCGCAGGCATTAATTGGCATATAAATCCTCTGGCAGACAGTCGTTGGCTCCTCAGTAGCACTAGCCATCTATCAGCCTGCCTTTCCCCTATTGCTTCCCTGCAGGAGCAGCAGTAAATAAACAGTATAGGGCAGCCAAGAGGATGGTGTAGTGTTAGCCTATCAGTGCTAATCAACAATGAGCTAACAGCTTTCCCCGCTGTTTGACCTTCTCCGATCAATTGCTCTACGTCACGCTGCTGTAGTTCTCAGCCTACATCTCTATATCTATGTCCTTTTCCACCTCGTCACCATGCATCTTTTTCTCTCTAACTCTTGTCATTTTTACACTTTTCAGCGTCGCACACTCATTGATGCCTGCAACTGGATATTGACTAAGCAATAGGCAATACTTGTAATAATTAAGTGTAATGTAATCATTTTAAAGTAATAATAATTTGGGGTGGCCATGGCTCAGTTGGTAGAGCAGGTTGTCCAATATCCAAAGGGTTGGTGGTTTGAATCCTGCTCTGTCCGAGTCATCAGTCTGTTGTGTCCTTCACCCTTCTTGCCTCCAGTGCTACTCACACTGGTGTATGAATGTTTGGTGGTGGTCAAAGGGGCTGTTTGGTGTAAACTGGCTGCCATGCTTCTATCAGTCTGCCCCAGGGCAACTGTGGATACAACTGTAGTTTACCACAATCAGAGGGAGAATGAATGAATAATGTGTCACTAATGTAAAGTGCTTTGAGTGGCCAAAAAAAACACCATATAAATCCAATCCATTATCATTATTATTATTATTATTATAAATGCAATGGAAGGATGAATGAATTAAATCTGAACAGAAACTGTATTTAGAGCCAAAACTGTCATCATATTAATTCGATATTTTGCTTCTGTAAGAGTTTTCTTTTATACCCGACACAAATGTAAGTATAAACCTTCAGTAATGTTGGCGTGTGAGACAGTTTTCCTGCTCGCTTTCTTCAATTTCTGCTGCCATCCAATTCATATGTCACCCATTTGGGTTCTTCATATCATATCAAAAATATTAACCCCTAGAACTCATTTATAGTCAAAAACGTATAAACAACAAACAGACCTTCAACCTTATACAGTAATATCCACCTTTTCACATATCTGTGACTCCTGTTCAAAGCTGAAGCATGTTTCTAGATCTACTGTAGAAAGGTTGCTGCTGGATTGGTACAGTAGTATGTGTACGATGTAAACCTTTTTGCTTCCTCATCCTACTACAAACCTCATGCCTTCCCAAATGCCTTTTTTTTTATGGGAGTGATCCCCATCCATAAATCTGTTCTGACTGGGTTTCAGTACATGCGAGTTATTTCTGAATGAACACGAATGAGTAAAACTGTCATATTTCTTCATATTTTGACACCATCTGTCTTAGCTTCATCTCTCCATTTCCAGATGCAGTGATACAGGTTTAGGTGTCCCACAAGCTTTCTAATTCCCTCTTGTCACTTTGTCAGATTGAACACTGGGGTGTCTTGTCACAGTTGTCACAGCACACCGGTTTCAGACCCCCTTCATTTTACCAGCTGACAGACACACATCTGCCTCAGAGATTAATGTATTAAACCTTCGCTTCCCTCCTCATTTCTGTCCCGCCTCCAAGGTCAATCATCCAATTCTGTGTAAGCATTTTCTTTATCCAGTATGGTGTAGATGGTTAAATAACCAGGAAGCTTGCTAACAAAAACACAGCATTATTTTCTGTTAAATGGGAAATTTGGCATCTTAGTTATTTATGAAACGAAGACATATATGTGTTTTTCAATATATTGATTTACTCATTGAGGGCATGCTGTATTTCCCTTATTTTTTCACACACAAATTAGCCAAAATAGATTTAGGGTTAAAGCTTGGAAGTAAAACATTAAGTTAAAGATGAAGAAAGTAAAAAAGGCAGATAAAAATGAAAAAATATCAACTAACATTATGTGCCTGTAAAAACTGTAGAACTTATTATTAAGTCAACATGCACACAGGCACACAGGACACATTTGCCATGGAAACAGCCTCATGTGCTGTGTGCATGTTGCAGCTTTAATGGACCTATCACAGTGTGAATATAAATTAAAACTAACCAATTATAGAGCTTGTAGGGAGATTTTGCATATTGACATGTTGCCACAAGATCACAGGCTGGTGCGAAATCAGAGAAGATTCCCTCTGTGTAAAATAACGAGCTGCCACCCTTGTAAAAGCTTCAGGAAGCCATGCAAATTGGCTTCATATTGGTTTATAACATATGGGATATATATAAAGTCATTGCTGTTAAAAAAAAAAAAAACACAGAGAAAAGTTTAAAAAAATCAACAGAGTAATAGACAATACTATAACTTGAATTAATTTGTCTAAATAATATGATACAATGACATAAATCACAAATTAAAACATTCCCTGGAAGGACTTCTTAAATGTTAACCAATGTGAAATAAAAGACAATAATTAGATAAAATATAAAAAGTCTTAAAAGTGAAACCAGAAGAAAGTGACTTAAGGTGGAAAATGAGAGGGTGAAAAAAACATAAGATATCGAGAAATGGATGTAGAATGACAAAGGATCCAAATGTATGTATGTATGTATGGTTTTGATAGTGAGAAAAGTCAGTAAATATATGACACTATGGCAATGTATGATATATTTTAAAAGGTGAAGACAAAACAGAATATTTTTTGGTCTGAGGTGAAAAGAAAAACAGGATGAGAAGAAAAAGAAAATGAAAAATTATCTTAAAAGGAATACTAATGCAATTGGAATGGATTTCTTTAATATTCGCAAAAATGTGTTAAAAGGCTATTTAACATGTCTTGTTCTAATCTATGATTTATTTTTCAGTCAAGTGCTAAACAGCAACCCCTCCAATTTCCGTAAACGGCAAGTTGATTAATTTAAAAATCAAGGAGCAACTTTGCATAAAATTGCTCTTGTGTAAAAACGACCCATGATAATTGTTTTGGGGTTTTTTTTACTCTGGAAAAGTACATAATATCCTATTAGGATAATATGTTTTCAAACCTGCATTAATGTACAATTAAACAAGAGAGCACCTGTGTTTCCATCCCTGTTTTTTGTCATCCAGAAGGAGGAGCCTTACGTTGTAAAGGGGGATGCTCTTCATGGGTTTGTACTGCTTCAGGGGGTCCATCTTGTACAGGTGGCGGTCAGTGAGGAGTACAGCTCGGTCTTCTGCCTTGTGGAAACGGTTGATCTGAGAAACACAATGCTCCTCATTATTTACCCCGCAGGATAACACACACACCTCTAAACACTCTGCAGGGGGGTGGTGTAAACCAGGAGCAGTTGGGTTTATTTGTGCATGTAATGTGTATTTGTGTGCACTGTTCAGCCTCTTACCTTTCGAACATTGCAGGAGAACAAAACTCTCATAAATTTGTCCTTTCGTTGCAGCTCACTGGAGACTAATGTGAACGACGCGGCTGTATCCGGTCTGTCTCTCTTCTGCCAGTCACAACAAAACACAACACCTGTTAACACACACTCCAGCTCAAGTTGTGACAAGCCTTTTCCATCAAAACATCCGGTGCTGATTTTTCAGACAAGTGGAAGAATAAGTGATGCAAAAAGAAAACACAGAAACAGGACAGAGACAGAAATAACAGAATAGTCAATGAATGTGTAAATGATACATGACCGGTGCTGGGTAAGTTACTTTGAAAAAGTAATTACAAGCATTAATTACTTGCCCCAAAAAGTAATTGCGTTACTAACTGCTTTACGCCACTAGCAAAGTAATTAGTTACCAGGAAAAGTATTTTTGGGTTACTTTTTTTTTTTTTTTTTGCTTAAAAATGTCAAAGAAATGAAAAAACTGTTAAACAGGGTATCCAGCCTTGTTCTGTGATGTTACTGTTCTGTGATGTCACGCCAGTTTAGGATGTAAAATGTAAACAAAACACAAAGCTAGAACTTCTATAGCAGCTACAGACAGTTATCACCATGAAACCCAAAATCATGGTTGTGTTATTCATCTGACATGTCTACTTAAAATTACATGACGAGTTGGCTAAGGCAAAAGTAGTTCACGCAGTACTACAGGCTGGTGGCAATCATTAAGGTTTCTTTTACACCATATTTAGCAGCAGAATTTACTGGAAGATGGAATATTTTCTTTACGGTTTAAAATGAGCGTTCAACATAACATCACTCAGTTTAAAAAGTAACAGAAGTGGCGCGGTGCGTATGGCTGTGTGTGTGTGTATGTGTGTGTGTGAGCTAGAAAAGCAAGTGTTTTCTTTTCTCTGTGACCGACTTCAACCGGTTAATGAGGCTCAGTGATGGGTCAACATATATTAATGTATTTCGTCATCCCAAGTCCACGTCTAGTTTTGTGATTTCCTTTCTGCTGAAGTTTCATTTTGGCACTTTTTGTTAGTGACTTGACCATAGCAACTGACGCAATATAATAACGTCATCAAAAGGTTCTATTTCTGTATGGAACGGGTTAACTCATCAGAAAGACTGATTAAAAAAAAAAAAAAAGAAGGACGAACATTTACATTCAGTGTTTATTATTGTGTTCTATTCCGCCCCCTGCTATAAACTGATAATATCTCACTCATGACATTCACACAGCCTCAAATCCCTCTTACTCACCAGGTAATTTCCTTCCCAGGCCCTCTGCAGCCCCAAGTCTGCCCTTTGGCCCTTCAGCGCCTCCAAGCACGCTACCTTGGCCCTCACCTGCAGTGCTTCTTCTGGAGAAAGGCTTTTGATCAGCGTCCATGCCCACCACCTGGAGATAAACACAAACACAAAGAACAAACTCAGAGCTGAGGCAAACCCACTTTCACTGTCAAAGTTTTGGTTACTGTTGTGCATCATAAGACTCAGAAACCCCAGCTGGACCATCCTGTTTTCACTCACTGGTCCTGACAGACAACATCCTAACGTAGGAAGGCTATTTTCTAAGGGTGCTCAAAAATAGCAGGCAAATAGATGTTAGGATAAAAGACAGTGATGCATCTTTGATGGTAGAAGAAAAATCAATGCCCAGTGTGAGCCACAGGCAAAAGGAAACATGTATAAGTTGCTTCAAACAGACACATCTGGATGTAAAATTACACTGGAGGCTAAGCTTTCTCTTCTGTTTGTAGCTCAGATCTACTTTTAGTGCTTCCAAAAAGGGTAAGCAATTAAAAATATATACTTCAATATTTTCCATGTGCAATTTCTGCCAGAAAAAATAAATTTTTTAACCCAAACACTGAAAAAAATAGAAGTGTCAATTCCTAGTGGAAATATTATATTCATGTAAAAAAAGACATAACAGACATTAACTATTTCTGTTTTTTCTAACAAACCTTGTTAGAGAGCCTGAATGTTCACTTTCCTCTTTTTGGATAAAAGAAAAGCAAATGCTTAAATAAAAATAAATACATTTTTAAAAAGTACCTAAAGAGTTACCTTTTTCATGAGATGTAAGAAATTATTTTTAGACAATAGGTTTTGAAAGTTACATTTCAAGAAGTCTTACCAAGATAATTTTAATTAAATGAAACTTTAATTAAGCAAAAAAAAAAGAAGAACAGGTGAAAATCTAGGCAAATTATCTAGGCAAGGTTTGTTGAAATAAGGTTTTAAAGATCTATTGTCGAAAAATAAGTTCTTATATCTCACGGAAAAGTTACTCTCTAGGAGATTATGTCTTATTTTAACTGTGAGGAGATATTTCGACTAGAAATGAGAAGAATACACTTGGTTAGATTTGGATTTCTCCAGTGACAGAAGAACAGTTTGTTCCCCCAAACGAACACTGATGAACAATTAAACCTACAATATAACAATAATTCACCTCAAGCACAACCGTAACCCGTTATCTAGCCTTTACTCTATTCCTCCTTGCTAATTTTTTTCCCCTATTGGACAGTTTTAATTGCATTATGTGACTTAAATGTTTATACACTTGTCTTTTTTCTCCATACATGAAAAATTTTTCATGCTCTGTTTTAACTGTATTTTTGTAGTGCTTGTACTGAAAGAGCATAGTTTAAAAAAAATAAGTACAATTCCTTGTATTCTTTTGAAGATACTTGGTGAATAAAGGCAATTCTGAGTCTGATTGGTTTTCGACTAGAGTGAACAGGATGATGAACGGTTCCCAATTGTACCATTTCCATGAACAACAACAACAAAAAAACATGCTTATTTCTTTACAGATCAAACAGCAACATGTTATTTGAACATTTATCTGCTTGTATCTGAATTACAAAATAAACATCTAAACCTCAGTCTGCACATGCACGGGGACATTGTCTGTAGCTTGAGTTTGTCATTCACATTTGGAAATTGTGTTTACATGCTCACTTTTAAAATGTTTCATTGAAAATATTACTCCTAATAAATGATGCATATTTCTTCAGACCACTTGTTCCCTTTTTATGCATTTTGTCCAATATGTTAATATTACAAGTAAATAGCCAGGTTTCTATAATAGTACATATATAGAAAAAAGAACTATACCAAACATTGGCATTGTTAAAACAAATGTAACTTTAAGTGCTACAGTTATATTATCTATACTAGTGACTATTATACTATATGCCATTTCAAGGTAATCCATTTAGCCAATTACTTAATAAAAAATACAAAATAAACAAAAACAATAACTTCATTAAAAAAGGGAATCTTGGCTCAGAAACAATAATGCTATTATCTAAAGTTAACCACTAGTTTAAAATTAAACTTTTATTCTATTTATTTCACGTTTAATTCTTCTAAATCTCCATGTATACCTGTTGTAGATGTTCCGAAGTGCGTCTTCAAACTTGCGCAGTACTTTTGGAGGTGTGGGCCACTTCACGTGCCTGCCATAGTCCTTCATTGACTTCACGTTCTTGAAGCGGCGATTGACCTCACGGATGTAGGATTTCACTTTGTAGCGTCGATAGGCCCGCAGGATGATGAGGGCTGCTCGCATACGGCGGTATCGCATTCTGGCTATGGTTCCCCTCCACACCTGGAAAAGCAGGAGGACATAATGAGAATGCATGGCAGCCCAGTAATGGTGTGATTAAGGGCGCTGGTTTGATTCATGGTATGGATGACATTTGTAGCGTTCATTTCCTCCTTCGCTGCGCCCCCACCCTCCATCTCCAATCCACTATTAGTTATCCAATATAGGCTGGAAATAACCGTATATAAAATGTGAATGCATCTAAGTGCAGTCAGTTATAAGATAACACACCCTGTCATGGGCTTCAAATACTACTGCTGCTGTGCCACATGGTGACCATAAGGACGGTCTATTTATCAAGTTGAATATCAATCACTCTCTAAGCTTTATTTAGTGTTGGGTAGTAGTTAAAATGGTACTCTTACAAAAAAAACAATCTCTGATTTACAATATAACATGCAAGAAGATCCAGCCTGGAATATGGCTGTACAGAAAATACACTACTGACTTCAGTAAAGCATGTTATTATGATTTATATAATTACATTTTAATTAAATATTAGTGGTTGCAAAGCTTCAACATTATCGATTACATTTAAAAAAAGGGTCCTCAGTGAGGACCCCCAAGTCTGGCTGTAACCAAAAATAGGCTGAGTGGCTATCAGACTGTCTATAGCATGAATAATAGATGAAAGCAGGACCCCAGGGAGTCATAACTCCTGATCTAGGCTCGCTAAAATCACCACCATATGTTCCCATTTTACCATTCTTCCATACTGTCCTTATCTTGCATACAGTCTTATTCAATTATGTCCATTATTTAATGGTTTTGGTCATACCGTAACCAAACACATTGAATGAATGGATAGTAGTGGCAGTAGTACTAGTTATGAACATGCTTACTGTCAGCGACCGAACAAATTAAAGGCCATGCTGCACTGCACTCTGCAATGGAGGCTTACTCCTGGATATCATCTAACTATAAAGCACAGTAATCATGGGGATCATGAATATTTAATCTTTCAAAGTGTGGGGGTGGCCCGTGGCAAAGAAAAGGATTTCGTGCATTTGCATATTAAAACTGTGGAGGAGGCAGCTTTCACCTGATGAGACCAGGAGTGTAATAATTGGCAGAGAAGATTAGAACTCATGCACCACTAAAATATGGAAACTGCAGATTACTTCACGTTGCTACGAGATGAGGGTTAAGTAGTGTCTATCAGATGTAAATGTATGTGTTTCGATTTTCCTTTGACTTCATATTATGATATGAAATGTCATTTTTCTACTACAGGAATGCACCATGAAGGCACTTGAGCTGGAGGAATATAATTGAATGATTTTGGTTTGGAGGGACGCCTCTTTCATAGCATCTCTACTGAACTGGAAAGAGGGTGATCTCTTAAGAAGCTAAATCGCATAGAGATCAATAAGGGATGGCCAGTCAGCCATCTAATCACCAAGCCAGGGTGGTCATACAGCCCTTAGTAGAAACAGAGAGTTTAATTCAGATCTCCGAGGCCCTAAGGCACAGGTGTCAAACATGTGGCCCGGGGGCCAAATCTGGCCCACTAAAGTGTCCAGTCCAGCCTTTTGGATGAATTTGTGAAATGTAAAAATGACACTAATATATTAATTATTTTAGTTGAGGTTCCACATTCAGACCAGTTCACTCTCATAATAACCTAAAAATCTATTTTTTTCCTCTTTGTAAATGTTTTCATTTAGTTACACTAAAACAAAGTATAATTTCGCAAAAAAAAAAACAAAAAACAAATATGAACAACCTGAAATGTCTTAAGAGAAATAGATACAATTTAAATAATATTTGACCTAATGTGATTTTTTTTTTTTTTGTATTTATAAGATATAATATACACATACACACACTAAAGTCTAATAATGTTAAAATTAGACATTTATTTCAGTTTATTCATGCTATTCACATTGTTAGAAAGGATTGTTTGTAGATGTCAACATTTTCATAATGTAAATTGACTTTTTAGTTTGGGATTGATTATTATTTATATGTATTTATTTTATTGGTCTGGCCCACTTTTGATCAAATTTAGCTGAATGTGGCCCCTGAACTAAAATGAATTTGACACCCCTGATCTAAGGTTTATATAGTCAAACAGGATGTCCAGGAAGGCGAGATCAGCTCCCTCAGTCAAAAGTTCAGAAATCCTGCAGGAGCCTCATCTGATGGACTACAAAATCTACTGGCATTATTATTGTGCATAACATCTCCGATTCTTCAAAAAATATTTTCTGGTAGGAAAACCTAAGCAAAAAAAAAAGAAAAAGACAAACATCAAATATACATGCAACTTAAAATATTCTCTGTAATCTTAGATATATATTTATGTAAAGAAAGCAATACCCAGTAAGGGGCAAACATGGCACTTCAAATCAGGTGTTACTGTCAAGTCTCACATGTGCTTCTCCTGCACTATGGCAGCTGATGACCTTATTCTGCGTTTCTTTAATGCTGCAACGTCTCTGATACATAATGAATGAGAATGTGAAGGGAACAGCAACTACATATTCATCACTAATAGGCCCCTGAGATGACGCTCCCACATGCTCAGGGTGACGACAGTGGGAGGAATGAATGTATTTCACTGCCTGATTGGAACAGTTTTAGTTTCGGAAGTTGAGAGTTGAGTAGTATTATATTTTTTTTTTTTTTTTTATTTTCACTTGATAAAGAAAATTGAAGAGCCTGCATATGGACAAACATTACTAGTAAAGTACTATGAAACTATGAAGCTGGGATTTGAAGGTGATAATAATTGATCAAAAATATCCATTTACTGCCTTCCCAATATAAGACATTTCTAGGGAAAACAACTTCTCTTCTGTCTGCCTCATCTACAAAAAACAAACAAACTCACCCATTGCCTTTGGTTTAGCTGGAGGTTCTGGCATACTATATGGGATAATAATATGAACTTAGAAAAGCAAAAATCTATCAAAAATGCATGATACTTGTAATAATATAAGAAAAGCACCTCTGTAAAAATGTGCGGTGACATATGACATGAAATGATCCAAGATTTTGTCGACTTTATGTTCAATAGCGAATACTTTAGGATTAATTTCAATTTTTTTGTGTTTGTATTTATACATTTTAAGAGGAAGGATTTGCACCAGGAAAAGTTTAGTTTCATGCATAACACAGGATACATATTTCTTGCAAACAAATAACAACAATCACTGCATGAGTTGGGAATGATTTGTATTTTAACTATTTAATATTGATTTGTAATTTATAATTTCATGGTGATATCAAAAGCTACATACAGCCTGCAAACATTAATAATTGTCATTTTTTAAATATAATTCTGGATTTGTATGCTTATTATCAGAGGTGGAAAGTAACTAAGTACAAGTACTTCGTTACTGTACTTAAGTGGATTTTTTTAGGTATCTGTGATTGACTTGAGTGTTTATTTTTCTGGCAACTTTTTACTTTTACTCCCTACATTTTTACATAAATATCTTTACTTTATACTCTTTACCTTTATATAAATATCTGTACTTTATACTCTTTACATTTATATAAATATCTGTACTTTATACTCTTTACCTTTTTCAAACTAAACAGATGTGAACAGGTACGAAAATAAGTCACTTTATATATTATAGTTATATGACTATTATCTCACAATTTTGATTTTAATTTCACAATTTTAACATTTTTATCTTAAAATTATGAACTTTGTTTTTTATCTCATGATGACTTTTTATCTCAGTTATGCCTTTTTTTTTTTTTCATTTTTCCTAAATCCCCTGCCCATACCCACAAAACTGTACACTATGACCTGATCAAATACAATTTCAACACAGCAACTCACTTTTAAAGGGTTTAATTTTGATACTTTTGAAACAGTTTTTTCTTGGTTAAATAAGTATTATTGCATTCATGGCAAAAAAAAAAAAAAAAGTTTTACTTTTGTCCAGTTGAGACATTTTCCTTTTTTTTTTTTTTTTTTTTTTTTTTACTTTATCACTTTACTTAATCAGTATTTCTACTTTTACCAGAGTATTTTTTTTCACATAAGTAGCTGTACTTCTACTTAAGTATAGAATGCCAGTACTTTGACCACCTCTGCTTATTATACAACAACCTGGTTAAACCTTTCACATTTCTAATACACGCTTATAAGATAAAGTAAATAACAGACCAGACAGACTAAAGGGGATTTCCAGTGAGAGCTCATAATCCACATGGCAAGCAGCTATGCCAAAGAAACAACTGTGTTTATCTAAGCTACAAATCATTAATTACACCGTTAACGACTAGGTCTGGAGGTTCAAAAACAAAGCAGGAGCAAAGCGGCAATAAAACAACAATGAATCAGATAAATGTGGACATAAACCGTCTTCCTCGTCTTTGGAGCCTCATTATGGTGTGTGACAGGTGGAGAGCAGGAAGAGGTTACAAGTATGATGGAGACATTGAGCCACCCACCCGTAAACACCAACAAAGCACACATGGACAAAAACAGACAGCACAAACACATTTTTTTGCTATTCAAACAGAGGAGCAGACAGCCTGAGAGGACGGTGGTGAGCTGATGAAGATGACACTCGAGGGACTGTGGATAAAACAGGCCAATAACAAGGCCCCTGACAGTCTGCCCTTACTCTGCTGCCCAATAAAGCCATCTGATCATCCTTTTAGAGACTGCCATCATGGAGCCTGCCGTCACCATGCCCCTAAAATGGGCCCAGAATTTACGAGCTCATCAAAGCCAGATTAGGGATCTTTCGTTCGCAACAAAGCAGGATAGATTGCAGTGTTTCTATTCAGGCGAATGAGCAGTTTGTAATGCATACCGTGTAAAAGCATTCACAAATCATACATGCCAGAGCAGCTGTTAATAGTGGAGGAGGTGTAAGGTTTCATTTGAGATGTTAAGTAACAAAGCAGGCAGGTCCTATGACTAGCTATTGAATGTCTTTAAAGAAAAGGCTGGGAACTTGGCCTGGCACAGTTATTAGATCATTACCTTTTTTTTTTAAATCACACGAGGAAACAATTATAATGTATAATAATGATCATCAGCTCTGTTCACTTGTAAGATGACAAGTGGATCCAACAGAGATGTCATATTTATATTTTCACCACTATTTCTATGTGATGTGCTACTATTTCAGACTGGACAGAAGTTATCTTGTTAAGTTGCTTTTTTTTTTTCCTGATTCAAGGGAGTGTTATTTGTATTTCATAGAAATGTATCTCAAAGCAATTCTCAAATTAAAAAAATGTAAACATGCTATACAGAGAATGAACCCCATACGTTCTCTAGGAGCCAGCCCAAGGCAACAGTGAGGACGTACAACTTCTTTTATAGAAAGAAAAAGCTCAGACAGAACCAGGCTCCTGTTACGCAACCATCTGCCTCAATCGGATGGGATGAGTTATCTTGTTAAGTTTTACACCTTTGTCTTGAGGTGTGTGACTTTTACGCATACCTCTTATGGCGTCTCTGTTGACATTAGCCAACTCCATTCCAATGCTAATCAGTGTTGACATTGCAAAGGAGTAGAAGAATTGCACGGAAGAACTCTGGAGCAAATAATTTTTGCTGAAAAACTAACCCAGGTCCTCGACATGTCATCAAGAATGTAGGAAATACAGATGATAAATAGTTTTCAAATGAGGCTAGCCAATGTCTAGAACTAGCTCATAGTGCAAATTTCACATTAACGTATGAACAGTTAAGAAACTGAAAATGTTATTTATGTCAAATTAACGCAGCAAATGTTTTTGCAAACCCTAAAGGCAAAGAAATGCTAATATTTATGCATTTCAGTGCTAATAAAAGGCTTCTTTTCTGTATTAAATGCACTGTATGTGTATAAATAAAGGCAACGTCTACTACCACAATACTGTGTCACAAAATATTGGTTTGTTAATTGCCATAGAACAATTAAATATTAGCATTTGTACTAGAGCCAATCATAGATACTGTTACATGTACTCATCTTGTTGTTGTCACAGTACTGTGGTGGTATATGGTGTATACTTCAATGCATTTTGCTTCCACAGTGATGTGGCAATTGGAGAAATAAGTTAGTGACAGTATATAGTATAGAATAGGAATAGTTTCATGGTGTTTGCTCTGGAGGCTGGAGAACGTAGGTGGAGCTACATGTTAGATGTGACAGTGTAGCTTTTCAGTCCTATATCAGTTGAGGGCTGTGGTCATGTGGAATTCTGCACTCTGAATGTTGTGGCTGATTAATATCAATGTCAGATTTACCTCCCAGCACTGTTGGTGCTGTGCACCCCCACCCCATTTGAAAATCTTTAGAAAAAAAAGAAATGCTAAAAGAAATACCAGGAATTAAGCCTGAGTCTTCCAAATTACAGTCCGGGATGTTATCGAGTGAGCTAAATGTCTCAGTGTGACCTACGTATTCACTATGATTACCTTGGTAATTTTTTTGCCTGTACGTTACCAGTCTAGGCATGATATATAAAGGGCACTCTGTGGTAATAGACCATCCAATATGTCATGCCACAGTGCTGTGTCAATACCTACTTCAATAAATAAAATAATTATTTTTATATCAGTATCATAATATGAAAACAAAGACAATTAAATTGCAATTATTTCTAACACAGTGAATTGGCCACTAAAGCGTCATTATGTTAACAGCCCTATTGGGATCAGAAGCTCAACAAGAGCCCTGAATTCCAACAACATTGTGCACAATTGTAAAAGTCCAGTACAAATCACAACAACTCTTCACCTTTGTGTCACCTTTGGGGAAAAAAGAATGACCAAAATTCTGACATGGAAAAACAGATAGGCTGGTCTGAAGCATAGACACACTTGACTACAATCTGCTGCTGAATGGTCAGTTTCCACATCCACTGGGGAAACTGAGCTGGTTTTCCAGTGACCTACTCAATACATCTGTGAGTGGAGGGAGGTGGAATCAAGAGTGTGTGACACAGTTCAGCGAGGCGGCAACGTGCTCTGACCACAGGCTGTCACGGGGAGACACTGAACCACATCACGGCTAGCAGTCATTATCATAAATCAATAAAGTGCTTGGGTGAGCTTCACACCACCACCATCACTACTAACACTACGACATCAACATTGATCCCTTTGTTCTTCACTCTGACTCCCAGAATTATGTCAGTTTACATTTTTCGCTCCGGGCTAATGTACCCTAATGGCGTGGAGCAAATGTGCCCAAACTGATCTCGAACAATACAGGCTCATGAAAAGAGACAGTATTGAAGATTAAATTGAATGGCTCTGGATGGCTCATCCATCAATTAGATTGGACGAATAAAGATTGGAAGAATATTGCAGTGGGTCAGCAGGAGAGGCTTAAAGCATGCACATATTAGTCACATGTCTGAAGGACGCATAAAAATAACAACAAAGAACTGCTGAACTGAATACAAAGACTCTACTGTCGAATGAGACTCCAGTAAGTAAAAGACCCCCTTTTTTTTTTAAGACAACTCATTCTCTGTGGATTGGCAAAATGGGATTTAAATAGAGACAATCTTTACACTTTGACTTGACACCAGATATTAGTTGCCATGGAAACTCACTGCTACAGCCTCAGCTGCAAACAATATTGTGATGCTACTGTTTCAAAAGTAAGAACACAAAAGACTACAATTCTGCCAAAAGCATTTTGCACATGTATCTACTCTGAATGCTGCAGAATATATGAACGAGCCACAGAACTGTATGACTGTATTAAATTCAACGTAACATTTACACATTATAAGGTCTTTCATGCCATGCATTTGCCAGATTTTATGTTTGTTTTTTTAATAAATTGCACCAAATAAAAAAAAATAGAAGTGTTTTTCTTTCTTGTGGTTCGGCACAACCATTAAAAAAAAATTAAAATAAAATAACAATCACTTGATCAGCTACTGTGTCCCTCTTCAAACGTAATAGGTCTGGATGATAACTAAATGCATTACAGGTTTAGAGGGGATCAGAGGCTTAAAGATAATGTTTCTGCTGAGGTCTGGTAAGAGACAGATCAGTTCTGGACAGTTAACCAGACAGGCAGCAGTGCTAGCCTTGCACTGAGGAGCCTGTTATTCATATCAAGGTTGCACAAAGCTCACCCAGACAACTCACTCCTCTCATTTCCCCCCACCCCAAAAATAAGATTTTAGTAAGTGCTGCACAATTTATTGCCTCCAGACATGCCTTACCCACTGGGAAATGGTACAAAATAATAAAGTAAAAGTCTTTATCCTTTAGACATTTGTGTATAGCTCCAGTCCAGACAAGCCCCCTGTGGATTCTTTGTGAAAGCTGACTAGCCAAGACATAACACTTTCTACGGCTGATAAACCTACTGTTACATGGAGACTATGTAAAGCTTTGGAAAGCAATTAAGGCTGTGGCTCAGAATACATGGAGGGCGGGCTCTTCACCCATCACTGTTGCTGCTCTGACAAGCGCAGACAGTTACTGTGATGTGGATGGCTGAGCTTGAATTTATGAAATATTCATTTTACATTGAGGAAAGGTGGGGGTGTTCTATGTATAATTTATGATATTTGTATTTAGGCTGGATTGTAGTACGCTTTTTTACCATTTTGTGTCCATTTGATTCAGTTGCCTTTCCCTTAAGTTGAACTACAGTAATTTACCCTTGGTCCAATATTTGTAGTGGCATCAGTGTTATAAATGCTGGATTACACACATGCAATGTAATGCAGAACAATCAGTAAGACTACAGAGAATACACTCAGGCTTGACTGCAATAAATTTGAGACTGGGTATAAGTGACTGAGCTGGAGAGGCGATGTAACAACAAAGAGACAACTATGATGAGGATGATGAGGAATAGCATGACAAGAAAGAGCTGAGATGGAAAGAGCAGCAGGATTAAAGGGAGCCACACAGGAGCTGCCACCCCTCCTCCCTTTCCTCGAGCTAACCCCTTCCTCAAAGACAAGAGGCTATGGTAATTTAAGGGGTAAAATTAGAGTGCAGCTCCAGAACACCACCATCTTCTCTTGATTTGGGTGGGTACCAGAACTGGGAGTACGGCACTGAGGGAATCCACAGTCGCAGTGTGGTTTTAAGGACACAAAATATTAATATTGTGAATAGATATAGAAAACACCAGGAGAGTGTGAGTGTCAGTCACAGACTCAGTCCTGGCACTGAGGTCTTGGCTGGCAGGATGGTGTGCAGGATGGTGTGCCAGGTGCTGATAAGGGGATTGTTTGGCACAGAATATCAGCCTCAGTCTGAGACGTTTGTTAGAGAAGCAGCACGACAGACACAAAAGTCAGTGCTGCTGTTGATTTTGTGTGTCACCCAATGCAAACAACACAGGTGCACGTACATGTCATGCCTTCCCACATCTAAACTCAACCGAGGACAAGATTAAACCAACGTACGCCAACACCTCTGCTCTGCTGTGCCATTTATTTTGGTGGAAAAGCAGCAGCATCCTATGGGCTTTCCTTTTGTTATCAAAGCCAGTCTATCCTGGGAGATACAAGTGTTAGATAGGATTCTCCAGAGGGATAGTGGTAACATTTGTCTGTACATCTGTGGGAAGAGCCCACTGAGGGTCATACAGATCAATACAGAGGTCAATCAATCGATCCTCTGCAGAAGTTCATTTGGCTGGGTAACCCTTTCATGTCTGGGATAGTCACTGAGAAAGCTTGACAGGCAACATGGTGTGGAGGAATTTAGACAACATGGATACACACAATAGCAAAATGGATGAACAATCTTGGTCTTTTTTCCCCACAAAAGCACCACAGCACTTAAAAAGTCATTTTTGACATATGAAGCCTATCCTAATAGTTTAACAGAGTTAATCAATGAAAAGAGCAAAGTTGAACACATACCAATAGGTTGTTAGTGGCAGCTTTGATCAACAAATAGTCATTTTAAAATTGGGCCAATGGGTGGTGTTCATCATCATCATCATCATCATCATCCTAAATATTGCTTTTATAGTAAGGCTATTATTATATTTCCTCAAAAGGTTAATTTTAAATTGCCTGTAATTGCCTACCATTATACCTGTCGCAGATTAAGAACTTCAGAAAATTAATGAATGAATGTTATGCCATCACCTTCAAGTTATAATGACTGAAAATGAGCCTTCACCCATAAGTAGCTGGGATCAGCTCCAGTGACCTCCATGACCCTAGCTAGGATAAAACGGGTTCAGAAAATTAATGGATGAATGAATGAGCTGAGATTGTGTTCAGCTCTCAGCTACAGATGTTTGACTGTGATAATCCTTGTTTACATAAACAGTCTACCAAAGCAACAGTGCAAGTCATACATTATTATGAGATGTATTAAATGCAGCAGTACATACATAATAGGGTACAGGACTCAAAATAAATTAGTTGGTTAATTTGTATAAGACGTCAATGTTGAGCTGATCAAGAAAATGCAAAAATAGTATATGTTATAGAGAAATAGACAAGACAAGTATTCAGAGAATGCCTCATTTCAAGTTTCTATGACAACCCATCCTTCAATTATAGCCAATGTGATTTTGACCTTTCTGCTTAATATGACCTTGACCTTTACTCAAATGGATCATTGCATCTGATGCACATTAGCCATATGCAAATGCCCAAGTATTTTCATGGTGACAGCTCAAGTATTCATTGAGTAATAGCATGATACGTCTCTGCAGACACACACATTGATTACAATAATCTCTCTCCCAACCAATGTTGGGCAAGATTGGCATGACAACATGTGATTTTATTCCTCTCTTAAATGATAAATGTCTGAAAATCTTCTCTATTTATAATCCATAAATAAAAATTGTGAAAGTTAACCTAATAAATATTACTGCACAAAAAAAAAAAAAAAAAATCAGTGTGGACAGCAGTATCTCCAAGAACACAGAAGTGCCGTGAACTTTCACCATCAGTAAATCATAGCAGGGACAAAAAAAGCATATTGGCTAATGACACAGGCCGATACCGATACAAGACAAAAAAAAGAAAATATCAGCCTGATATATCAGCTGGCAGATACATTAGTGTATCATTAATTCCACCATGGGGTAAATTCACAGTTTAACAGCACTGACATACAACATAAAAATAAGAATATGGGGAGCTGGCAGTCTAAGAAATTAATGAAAAACACTGACTGTAATGTGAACAATATTCTCAGAAATAAAATATTACAAAAATAACAATAGATATAGTCCAATCTCCAATCAACTCTGTAAAGCCCCATGAGATGACGTTGTGATTTGGGAATCTATAAATAAAATTGAATTGAATATAAAGTAATTCATAAAATGGTATGAGTTGAATGATCGTTACAACTGAAAAGTACTAGACAACAAGTAAAATCCTGCTTAAAGGAAGTTGTAGAGCATGCCCGTTCTACTGGCAGAGTGATGATGTTAAGTCACCAGTCTGTCAGTCACAAATGTCATCTGGAATTCTACAGCATTACACAGTCTGCAGCTAATATGACACACAGAGCTGTATTCTACTTACTGTCCATCTTTTTCCACTTGTCAAACTAACAGATTTCTGCTTTACATACTGGTCTCAAACATGTCAAACCAACACCATGATCACCTTAAAATTGTACCTTAATGTGTCAAACCGGTAATGTATTACAACCAAGTCATTCTAGATACAGTATATTATTATCCTTATGTGATATTACAAGCCAGGTCTGGTTGAGAGAATCAGTGACAGTAATAATCACTGACAGAACATGTAGAAACTATCTTATCCTAAAATGTATCGGACGTAAATGACAATATCTCAGCAGCAATTAATCCCCACCAAAGTTAGCCTTTAAATATTGCATTATTTTACTCACATCTTACAGTCAAACAATAGCCAGACTGAGCCATTTATAACTAAACACTAACTTTGGTTTGCTATACTGTTAGAAAATATTTGAAATACACTTTTATAACATATGTTAAGGCTCAAAACCTACCTACTAATGTATACAAATCTATCTTTAGAGTTTCAGCAGCAGGTCTACAGTTTGCCATTTTATAATTTAACAAGAACTATAATGGTGAAACCTCAGGCAGAGAGGGAGAAAGATAAGAGACACAAACACTCAGTCTGAGACTGAATAATGCTAATAATACAAGATTATATCATCTCCAAAAATACCTCTGCACTTCTATAACTTGTACAGAAATTTGAGTGGAGACAGAGTTGTTCTAGTCTCTAAGGTTATTCATATGCAGACAAAGGCTGAATTTCAATTACTGCATGATTTACTTGTCGACACCAGACCCTCATTGTGGTCTGGTTGCAGGGCTCTAATCAGACAAGAGTTGCCAGTTACTTGCAATCAGTTGAATCCATTCTAACATATTTGTGAATAAGGACTCTTTTATTAACTTTCTACAAGATGGTTGACATGACTAATTTTGACTTTTGTTTCAAGGAAAACTCCAGGAAACAACTGGAATATATAATAAAAAATAATATGTATCAGCAATTTATATACATAGTTTATTTAGTTTTAGGAAAAAAATTATCTATATATAATTGCAGAAAAAAAATTCACCAACTGTTTTTCTTCCATTTCTTGTTCATTTTAATGCCTGACACAACTAAAGGTACATTTGTTTGGGCAAATATAATGACGATACCAAAAATTGCTCAGAAGACTTTAATTGAAGAGCTGATATCGATCCATTTCCCAATTTTTTCCTGATAATAACCAAAATCACTTAATTTCTTACATGAATTGTAATGGCACTGTTCTGACAAATACAGTGCTTTCAGGTATTCCATGTTTTCTTTTCTGTCCGTTTTGGTCATATGATACTCACAGGAGTTAGTACTTGATTGCATAACCATTGGTTTTAATCAATTGGTGGTGTAACATATTTTTTGGGGACTGTAAATACATAATTTCCTTCAGTATTAAATAGTTTACTATGAGGACAGAGAAAGTGACACATCTTAAATCAGTCAAATTCTTACCTTTTGGAGAAACAGGACAATCCTCTTGACCATTTCAGCCCGTTGCTCCTCCAAGCAAAACAGCGTCCGTGGAGTTCGTATGAAAACCTTGGTTTTGCCGTAGGCCACATCATGGTCAAAGCCGCAGACCTGCAGGAGACTCTTCACAGCAGCTTTGTCTGATGCCAAGTCATGGTTTGGCCATGTAAACTCTGAGATCATCTTGTATCTAGAGGAAGAAAAGGAAACATTTACAGACTAGAAAAGCAGTCTAACAGAGCAAACCGCTGCCAAGGCAGACATCCCCCCTCCCAATGAAGAGAGGTCCGCCAAGGAGGTTATGTTTTTGGCAGTTTGTCTGTCTGTCTGTTAGTTAGCAAGATAAGTCAAAGAGTTATGGACAGATCTTGATGAAAATTTCATGATGTGTTGGGGGTGTCACAAGAAACAAATGATTAGATTTTGGTGATGATCTGGAAGAGATCCTGGATCTGGAGAATACATTTCAAAGTGATCCAGAATCCAGGATCTCTTCCAGATCATCACCAAAATCTAATAATTTGTTCCTTGTGACACCCCCAACACGTTATGAATTTTCATTAAGATTCGTCCATAAGTTTTTGAGTTAGACAGACAGACAAACTACAGCAAAACATAACCTCTTTGGCAGAGGTAAATATGAAACCATGGCACAGAAAGCATCCGGTCAAGTTAGGTGTTTCAAGTGTTTGAGTGTTTGTTTGTAATGAGCTTTTCACAACAAGCTTATAGGGGTTTGTCTTTTATCCATGCAAATGCATCCACTTTATGGATTAACACAGCCTTGAAAGCTGCTGCAAAAAATCCAACAATTGGTACAACTGAGTGTCATCATAAGCTGAACTAATTTAAGAACCCTTAGCATTAACAGGCTTGACAGACGGTTCCGAGAGCAGAGTTTGTCTAAAAACATTCTGTGGTATTGCAGAGAACTTAAAGTACACCATGGACTGATCCCCCCCTCCCTAAGAAAAATGAGACTCAGATGAATTGTTTTGACAGAAGCATATTAGAGAGACTTCATGATGGGAGACAACCAACAGGCTGTCAACTGACACTGGATAAATGATTATAAACTATTTACAAGTTTGATGACAAAGATGTTTAAATATGCACGTTTCTCAAGGGCCCTTTTATAGGTCAAGCACAAAATTCAGTGAATGAATTATTGTGAAATGAAGAACTTTAAGAGGCTGTTCCCAGACACAAGTGATACCATCTAGTTTCCAAAAATAAAATGAGCCTTTTCACTTTTTCCACAAATACTATTACTTATCATTGTGGAGGTGATTCACTGAAAAGCCTATGATGTAAGGCCAGACACAGTAAAGGGTCATAGTATAACAGAGCAAGATGACTTACTACACTGTTATGCAAAAGACATATTACTTAAGCCTCCAGACACCCTGCTACCGTCTGTAAGGTCAGTGAGTAGAAATGACAGCTGGAAAATAAGGGCATGATCACTGCTGTTGGGGAGTGTTTGGACTGTGTATGTGTTTGTGTTCACTATGTTTACTGTCCTCTATCTTGGTCATATGCTGTATGTGTCCTTACAAAGTTAACATTTCAGTCACTCTAATTAAAAGGCAAACACAACAGCTAGTGTTCTTTTATATTTGTTAATTCTTAATTCTTGTGTTTTTTCTAGCATTATTATTTTTTAATTCATTTATTCTTCCATACAGCACTTTGGTCCACTCTATTGTTTTAAAGCGCTTTACAAATTAAGTTGGATTGGATACAAATTGCACTAAAAGCAAATGTAACATCAGATTGCTTCTGCATCAAGAACGAGTCACTGAGCCAAACTGAAATTATTCACTTTCTCACATTAAACACAGGTCACATTTTTAAAATATCACATTAATTACATCACTACCTCTTGCAGAATTCATTGCAAGGATGCATGAGTATTTTTCATTAAAGAAGCTTTTATTAGGTTAAAAAAAAAAAAAGCCAAATACTGTATTTGAGTATCTTTATTTCACTGTATGTCCTTGGTTCCACAAAGGAAGATAATGATAAGAGGTTCTTTTGAAATACCTGCTTTAGATGCCACTGATTAGCTGCGAAACTGGATGAGGGTTACACAACACAGATTCACTTCCCACAAATAGGACATGTCATGTAACATCCTTCATGGTGCACTAATCTGCAGCTTCATGGAGTCAGTATATTTGTTTATTTTAAAGGATCATAACTACAAATGCAAGGTGTGTTGTCATTTAATCCCTTTGTCGCTCAAGAGTTTTAAGCTAGTGTCATAAGCCACCTTTAAGTACAGTACACAACCCATTTTTAAAATGTTTTGATGCTTTTATGTCTGATTGGTCACTAGTCTGCGGTGTTTGCAGGTCACATTTTGTACCAAGCAGCAGGTTTGATCTGAAACCTTGGTGAAATGGAAAACGGTGAGCAGGGTCACTATGAGGTGAGCTGGAACCCTCAGGTGTAAAAGTGCCATTTGTTCCAACAACAGTTTATAAAATCAGGTTTAAGTCATAAAAGACCAAACACTTATTTTATGTAAGTTCCCAAATAAGATTTAGTCTATATTTAACCTTTCTAAAATGACTTATCATTATTTATTTATAATATATAATCTTTATGGTGTAATTTATCAGTACAAATTAGATATTATGCTATATTTAATTTACTGGTCCTGTACATATTTCTAAAATGTCAGATTAAAGTTGAGGGTTAGATCAAACACAGAGAAAATGGCAAAAAAAACCAAACTTTTTCAGTAAAATATACCATTAACTATACTGTACATAAACCCAATGTCTTAATCCACTGTCACTGATCCAACTCCTTAGCTTTTACTGGAGAATCATGTTGTAGAAGATGACGATGTTTCCACATTAACTACGCAGCCTCTGAACATCCAAATAAGTCACATCTCATGACCATGAAAAGATAGCAAACTGCATTTTACACCAAGTATTTACATGGGTTGATCAAATTACTGGATTGACAGATATTAAACATTTTATATTAGTAGATGCTTTTGGTCGGTGATGGATGTTTGGGTCTTAAAGGGTAATGAACCAAACAGATCAGATTCATCCATTAGATAATTACTTGATTAATATGTTTCATCTGTGCACAGCTGTTTAATCCTAACTGATGTAGCGAATAGATTCTTATTTATTAAACAATCACCAATTTTCTACAGAGCGAGGACTGGACAGTACCAAGATTAATCAGACTCAAACTGTGAAATTGTAATTAAGGGGGCATGAGATGTCATATGTCACATACCAGACCCACCCCCATTGAGAATCGCTGGATTCTGCTAGAGAAACCTCAAAGCTTAAGGCTATGATTTAATGAATGACTTAAATGTAAATAAATTGCATTGTGTAAGTGTTGCTCATTATAAATAAAGCCAAAGGAAATGTGTCAAATAATCAAAACTTGGTCCAGTGAAGGTGGTCTAATGAATTACTATGTGCAGGTATTTTTTAGTCCAGGCACCGTACATCATATTTACAGAATGCTATTTTTTTTAGCATACCTCTGTAGGAAACGTGGGTATGTTTGACGGTATGCAAAGCCAGCACGGCGCACTCTGACATTTTCCAGCAGTCCAAGGTACTCCACCTGATGACGGCATCGTTCCAGCTCAAAGAGCAGCGGAGACTTGACATCATTGGGTTTGATGCAGCGAACATAGTAGGGCTCCTGTGGTGGGTAACAGTGAGTTAATACATGTGTGTAATCTGTTTTCAACACGCAAAGCTGAATGTTGGCATGTTCTTACTCAGTACATGCAGAGGGCAGGGACATTGGAGGTACTGCCACAGCTAAACTAATATAGTATTCTTTACTGTAATACACACAGAAACACAAGTGATCAGGACACTTCCTAATGAGCGCATCATACTTTTGGTACAGCTCTTATTAATAAGTCCGTGTTTAACAGGAAATCAGATTGGAACTATTACTGAACACGGAACATCAAAGTAAAGCAGGGGTCTTAAACATGCAGCCCAGTGGCCAAAATAGACCCGCCAAAAGGTCCAGTTTGATGAATTTACAAAGTACAAAATTACACTGAAGATATTAACAATCAAGGGTATCAAATTCCTTTTAGTTCAGGTTCCATATGGACCAATATAATTTAAAGTAAAATAAACAGCATAATAACCTATAAATAGTGACAACTCTATTTTTCTAGGTTCAACTAGATTAGTTTCGCTCTTTTGAAGTAACACTAGTCCAGAAAAAAACAGAAATTATGTTTATTATTGTTTATTGTTTATTTTTTTTGCTTAATTCAAGCCAAAAAAAATATCTGTCAATGGAACAAATAAAAACCACAGTATCTTTGCACGATTTCTTGAAATAAGATTTTCCAGATCTATTGTTTAAAACTAAGTTCTTATATCTCACTGAAAAGTTACTTTTTCTGTGATCAAGTCTTATTTTAAGTGTGAGAAATGAGAAAAATACACTTGGTAAGATTTAGATTTATTTCCAGTGTGAAAATTGAACTTGGTTAAGAGCTTCCAATGTTGTACCTATACACCTAAAAACCAAACCTGAAGGACATCGAACAGTTTGGTGAAGAATAAGCATGTTAACAAACAGGGTATGATAGGATATGATGACAACCCTGTGGCTGATGGACACACCCTGTGAGTTTAAATTATATTGGATTAAACTATTGTTACAACAGTTTTCACTTTGTGTGGAAAAAATGAATTTAAAAGCAGTGGTTTGGTTTAGAGCTTCATTAATATATGTTGTGCGTCAAGACATGAAACAGCTTTGACCTCTCACCTTGCAGGCCAGGTTCTCCACCAATGAGATCATAGAGTTTTTGAACAATGTTGCAGCCGTCAGGGGTCGTTTGGTGACCTCAGTGATGCTCAGTTTCCCTTCAGGCCACATTCCCTTTAACACCGGGTTTGAACTGGACAGAGACAAAAGGTTGAGCAGGACGTAATACATATTTAACCCATAAAGACCCAGTAGTATTTTTATGACAATTTCAAAATACATTTTCCCTCCATTTACCCTTTTTTAAATGATTTATCAGCATTTATTTATATTTATAACATTATGATCATAAAATCTCAGATTAAACTTGATGATCATTATGGCAGGAACACAGAAAACTATAGAAACAGTTACTTTTCAGCAAAGATATCATTAACTGAACACAGACTCAGCATGATATAACTCTATATTAGTTAATTAATGTTGTAGAAGATGGCAGTGTTTCCATGGTAACTACAGAGCCTCTGAACGTCCAAATGGGTCATATCTGATGACCATGAAAACACGACAAACTGTATTTTACACATATTATTAGTGGTATTAGTGGATCAAAACATATTAAAGTGTTTATATCAGTATATTAATGGTGTATGTTTGAGTCTTTACAATTTAAAACATAAATAAAAGAGAAAATTCCACTGTGGATTCTGGATAAAAAAAAAAAAAAAAAACAACAACTTTGACTTACTGGTCAAGCAGTATATTAAACAAAATATAAAGTTAAAGTTATGGAATGATAAGGTAATACATTTATATTCAATATGAGTCACAGAGAAAATCCCAAAGACTGTGGAGGTGATGGAGAGGATAATAGTTGTACTAGACCTGTGCTGTTGTTTCTAGAGGGTTGTAATGTAATGCAATGTCACATAATGTACTAGTAAGGAACACAAGAAAAGGGTTCTGAAAGTGTACCTGTTATACAGCAGTCTCTTGAAATCCTGGAACAGAGTGTCTTTGTTCTTATCAATGAAACCGACTACAGAGTACCTGCAGGAAAGGGATGGATGGTTAAAGCATAATGGGCACTGTATTCACACTTCTGTTATGTCTATACATAATCTATTGTCCTGTTTACCACTTTAAATCAAATGTCACACGGTTATTTTGAACTTTGCAAAAACAAAACATTTGCAGACTAGGTCCAAGTCTGCCACCAATTTGCATTTTTACATGCTTTAACTTAATGCATGCTTTTAACTATGATCCTCCTGTAAATAACTGACTTATTATAAATCATGCTGTGAGACATGAGGAGCATTCTGCCTCCTGCCTGGTCTAAGTGGCTCAGGGATCAATCAAGGCTGCCAGTCAGGGTCTGCTCCACTGCCTTAGTCCTCCCCTGGGTGGCAGATACTTAGCCTTCACAAATGGGCTCAACACGTTTCCTAACAGCACTTTTTGGGGGGCTTAGCATTTGTGATTTATTCATTTGAATGATGTCCAAGTACTTAAGGGAATTGAAGTGGTGCTGCCATTTTAAAGGTGATGTTGTATAATAATAATAGGAAAAAAAAGACACTGAAAAATTGAATTGCCCCCATAAAGGGTTCAAGCACACTCACATTTACAAAGAGTGACTTTTATCGTATCATTTCAACAATAACATATATTTTAAAATAGCAATAGTCCAACCATAATGATGTCTATAAGGACAGATGTTGTGCTTAAAATACCCTTCAGTCAATTATCGTGTGATTACTCTGATGCACAGCAATCACACTTCCTCCTTTGAGCCATTCCAGTTAATATTCAGGTCATATGTAATCTCTTCAGAGATGTTTTTTTTCCGCTGTGTTTCTTCAGTTTCTATTTGGCACTTAAGCAATAATTTGTAATATAAGCAACTTCAAGTAAATTCAGTCCTGTGGAAACATCAGCCCAGCTACAAAATTCAGCCAACATCAATCACATCCAATATTTTCTAGTTTTGCATTTGAAGTAAAAAAAATAGTACATTTAATTTCCATTAGGATGAATAAACTAACAAATATAACCTGACAACCTTCTTTGTGTTTTTGGACATTTCATTGTGTTCTCATTCTCCATAATTATATTCTTTAAATTGTTCATCTAGGTAGGTTTTTAAGGACTTTGTGAATACACTCAGGACATAGACATTCATGTAGATTTCAAAACCACAGCCTGATCAAACAAACCTTTAGAAAATGTATCCAGCTTTCAGGGGTGACTAAAGGACATTGCTTTAAAGAGGACTGTGAAGGTGGTGGAGGAGGATAAGTGGGAGTTCTGTCTCGGTGTTCTTTCACATAAAACCTATATATTTCACTGTTAAATGGTTTCTGTTGGCCAGAAAAATACAGCAATTTGCATTTTGACAGTTTAAAGTCTGTTTTAAAGTGGCCGTGGAAGTTGGAGGTTCAACTCCTGCTCTGTCCTCAACAGTCCGTTTTGTCCTTGGGCAAGACACTTCACCCTCCTTGCCTCCAGTGCCACTCACACTAGTGTATGAATGTTCAGCAGTGGTCGGAGGGATTGTAGGCGCAAAATGGCAGCCACGCTTCTGTCACTCTGCCCCTGGGCAACTGTAGCTACAAATGTAGTTTACCACCACCAGAGTGAGAATGTGAGAGGGAATGAAAAATGTATCAATAATGTAAAGCACTTTGGCTGCCTTGAAAAGTGCTATAGAAATCTAATCCATTATTATTATTAAAGGCTAAGCCCACTTTTATTAGTCTTCTGTTCATGTATTTGTGTATTTTGACATCAACAGTTCATAATGTTTTAATTGAACACCCCATCTTCATATTCATTTTGGCAAAAATCTAGTGGTTTTCTAAAGCCCATTTTAATTCCTTCTTAATTTCTTACATTTAACAAGTTGTTATGTCATGACATTTGCACATATAAGGTCAAGACTTCAGAAGAAAATTTATCTGAGAATGACATAACTGCTGTCAACTACAGTGGTTGTAGTCCACACTGAAAATATGTCCAAACTTCAAGCAGATTACTTAAAATGATACATTTTTGGTTGCATGAGTGAACCCAGGTGGCTGAACGGGACATAGCACACAGTTAACAACTTGTCATTTGACCTTTTCTCGTGTCATTACTCAAAAATACTGTTGAAGATCGGCCTGTGGAGTTGAATTAATGAAGAATCCAGACCCAAGCATTGCATTTACTGTTTATGTAAACCGCAGGGAAATGGTTTAAGATTCAGAATTCCACTTAAAAAAAAGGAAAATATTGCTCCATGAAGTGGAAGTTTTCTTCTTGCTTGTCTGCAAATCTGCCTCTTAAAACAAATTCAATCAGAAATGTTGCACTTCAAACACTTTGCTTCAACGCTGCATTTCTTACATATGCAAAGTAAGCACTAGATACCTCTGCAAATCAGAGAGTAGGACACATATTGAGGTCAGAGATCAGAGTTTGAATATTTGTTAAGTGTTTGTAAGTTGTTTTTTTACTCAGGACTTGTCATTGAGGGAAAGAGGAAAGAGAAAATATTACATCCACCTTGTATATTTAAAAAAAAAATCGTATGAGTTAATGCCCTTTGTTGATGAAAACCAAAAAGACAACTTTATTATTCAATATAGAGTATGAGTACAGGATTTTATTGTACTGTGTATCTGACGTCTGTACATTTATGCCGCCTAATTTGCTTTTGCTCATATAATGTCATGTATTGTTCACCCCCCCCCCCCCCGATTGTAGGAATAATAAAGCCTCATCTTAAATGCTAAAAAACATGAATAGTACCAAAACAAGGTATTTGAAGTAATTATCCCTTGAACAATTACCACTTTCTTGTGTTTTGAAGTGTGTTGAAATAATTATATATATATAAGGCTATATATAGTAGTAATGGCTATAAACGGTTCCCTCTTCTTATACTGCAATGACTGCTATGCAACAGAATATTAAAACATCGAATTGATAAAACCCTGTGTTTAATCAGAAGTCGGGGAAAATACTACAGAAAACATTAACTGGTGCATTTAAGTATAAAATATACAGCAATTACCAACAAAATATTTACTTTCTTTTAAAAACTTAGAGAACAAAATAAATGCATAAATACATAAAGTACTGTAAGGTTACAAGAACAATACATATGTATTTGAAAGTAGAAAATATGAAAAACCATACACAGGTTCAACAGACATGGACAGTTATATGGACAATTACTCAGGAATATGTAAAAATGTAGTTGTTGTGTATAAATAATCACTGCACTTTCTTCCTTGTAAAAACATAAGTGTGCGAACCAGCCCATGCGCTAAAAATACCGAGAAGTACAAGACTTTTGTTTTAGGAGGGAGCTCTTTGGAGCATGAATATATAAAACTAGACAAATGTGCAAAAGAGCATGAATCTTTAGTAAAAGCCTTTTTCTAAATAAATAAAACTTGAAGATACTTACACCACATCTCCTGCGTAGTGCCTGATCCTGAAGTCTCTGTCAAACTCCAGACTCTTGTCAGTCGGTGAGAGCTGCAGGAAGAGAAAGAAGCGAGTGAGAAATAATACACATATATCTCACATCAATGTATAGTCAAAGAAAAATATAGATTATAAGCAAATGTTATCGACAACTTTCAAGCAGAACACAATAACAACAATATCGCTTCCTGTTTTTATCGTCACACCTTTATCACCTTTCTTAATTGTTTAAGACTGAAGTTGCAGATAACGTTAACCCAGTGGAGATACTGATCCACAATCAAACATATGGTAATGTAGCTTTACTGTGAATGTCACCCACCATTAAGCATAAAAAGAGGAGAGCAGTTAAATCTGAGCAACAGTAGAAACACAATTATGAGCAATAAATTGGGCTAAATCTTACAGACTTGAATTATTAATATATATCTGCATAATTATCTCTTCATCTGAACCCGCTTTATCCTCACTAGGGTCACGGGGGTCACTAGGGGCCTAATTTTGCTACAATGGGCGAAGACAGGGTACACCCTGTATGAGACACCAGTTCATTGCAGGGCTGAACATATATAGACAAACAATCACTCTCACATTCACACCTGGTTATTTGGTTTAGATTAACCAATTAAGTTTTTGGTTGGTGGGAGGAAACCACAGTACCCAGAGAAAACCCACGCAGACACGGGGAGAACATGCAAATGCATAACTATCTTTCATTGAAATGTAAGATGTACAATTTTGATCTATCACATTGAGATGATGGCAATTATGTACTCTGGTAATTTATACCATTAACTGTTTATTGGGCAAGTGACAATATTTGGTCATTTCCACTTACATTAAAAATGGGGCCGATCCCTTGCCTCAGTGAGATCAAGAAGCATGTTGGTTTTCATAACACTATACAGTTATTTTAGGCATTTTGAAACTGCACATATTGTAGTGAATATGAGTGATTTTTAATCAGTTTATGACCTTTATTGTTTAATTTGCATGTGTTTACTTTTTAGCAACTTAACTTTTTACTGCCCACATGTTTTATGGCAAGATGAGGTAGATAATTATGTCCCATAACACAATACGGTTGAAATTTTGTATTTCAAAGAGAGCCTTATGAACGGTTAATAACTGTTTTCACACAACCTTCTCTGACCCTTCTGTATAAGCGGTCACGGCTCAATGGAAAACCAAATAATAATACAACAACAACAACAACAAAAAAACTCTCCCTCGGTTGAAAGAAAGTGTAATGACAGATCCAGTGAAGTGGAAAACCCTAACATTGTCTGAGTGGATTTTGAGAAAAGAAAGGAAAGTAATGTGCAAGACAGTAGGTAATTATAAGAAGAGTGTAGGCAAGAAAAAAAAAAAAAAAAGAGGAATGTGATGAGAAGAGACAGGTCATGCAAGAAATGAGAGGGAGAGGTTGGGTGTTTCATAATGATGCTTATTGTACTGTATATGAGGCAACTTCGCACAAGACCAGGGAGAGTTGTAAGGAGCATGAATGAATGTAGTGGTGCCTCAGTCTCTGGTGAACACGAGGCCTCTTGTTTTATTTAAAATTGCAAAGGAGCCTGTGACAAGTGAAGAAAGTCATACTGGCTTTTTCAGGACTGTATCACTTATGTGAGGGAACGATTCATGGGGAGGTATTATCCAAACATCAGAGAGAAAAGTGAAGTAAGTGATATCCTGGGTGCTAATCATAATCCCTAAGAGAAATACATGATTAGCATATAAGAACAGGAGGCTGAAGGTACAGGAAATGCTGAGATAAAAAGCTATGGATGAGAAGCGAGGGGGGGGGGGGGGCATCTCTGTATGCCCATGAGACAGGTAATTAAACATCTAATACTTCAGAGTCACGCCAAGGAAACACTGAAAAGACAGATTTTCATAGATACACAGCATTGGGTTTGAAAAGCGAAAGAGAAAACCTTGAGTCTATTTTTGCCAGCCATGCCAATACAGCATGTTCTAGTACTTCAGGTCATCGTTTAAGTGTTGTATGAGTCACCCTGAGCGCTCTCTGAAACACATAGAGACACAAACTCACATCTATGGGCAACAAAAGCTGAAGTTTTATGAGAGGGCAAATATATAGAGATGGAGAAAAAAAACAAATACCCTAAAATCAGTCTGCCTTGAGTCAGTCCAGTCCAAAAAAGAAAAGCACTGCAGTAAGTCTTTGACAAGCTATACAGAACTATTTACCTTGCCTGGATGTTATAAATGCACTCAAGCATTTCCAATAACATTCCCTTATGTTTTTACTGCCAATAGTAATCTATTCAGCAAACATCGGACAGAAAATGCTGTAATAATAAAGAAAGAAATTCACTAAACTGTAAATTTTATAGTGTATAATTTGGTGGCTTAAGTGGTCTAAAATCTCATAATGTACCTTGGACTTTTGCCTCTATACTTTGAATGACTTAACAGCTTCCCAATAATAATATGTTTATTGATGAGCTTTTGATAAAAAGCATATGCCAAAGCATTTTGTTATTTGCACAGGTTTATAGTCGTCCGTTTAAAGGGTCAGTATGTATAATCCGAAAGTGCAGCTTCAGAAAGTTTGTGCTGGAGTTTATTTTAGGCAAGTTTATTTCTAAACAAACTGCTTTCACACTGTCTTTTCGCCCCCAAATTTTCCATCTACAAAGATCAATTACAGTATGTTTCTACAATGATACAGAACTTCTTACTTCCTGTCTCCAATGTGAGCACAGCCTGAAGAATTAAGAACTACATGTGAATACATGAACGTAGATTAAAATGTCTAAAGAATACACACATATGGGCTGGGTGCAATTTGCTGTGGGGGATGGGGGAGATCACCCCCCACCCTCTGGTTTTGGACATCACCGTAGGGAGAGGAAGTGCTGTAAAGCTCGCAGCCGGATTCACGAGCCACCTTCACCCCCCTGAGCACCGGAGTGGCCACCCAAACCCACTGAGGGAATCCTGGTTAATTTATTTTCTTCCGCTTAGCAATAAGGATACATTCAGTGGCTCGCCTCGTTGGATTGGAGGCCACACTCAAGGAGAAAAAAAAGTGGGTTGGGTTGGGTGGGGTGGGGTGGGCAAAGGGACAGGGCAGCGAACTACCCCGACCTGACTCCCCAAAGCTCAACTCCCAGCACTCCCCTTCGCACACGTCCAGTCCGGGGACGGGTCTCATGTGCTCAGTTTGACTTGATGCCGGCCAAAGAGAATTGAACCCTGGTCCTGGGCGCACTGCCGCAGCAGAGGAGGCCATATGAACTGTGCCATCAGAGAAAACTGCTGATTTTAAATGTTTATTTAGTGATTTTAGCCTAATTTATGTTATTCATGTCGGAGTGAGGGTCATAACATCCAACACAAGCTTTTTTCTGTGGTGATTCTCAAACCCAGGAGTAAAATGTAAGAGGGCTTTACTTCTTTAGCATATATATATATATATATATATATATATATATATATATATATATATGCATATATATACAATTTGATGCCTGGTTATCAGTGCTCTTGTCCAGGCACTTGACTCTTAATCCTGTGTTTTAACCATTTCACGCATATTGGTCACTACAGTGGACAGTTGCTCTACAGCTGTTCTTTTGAAAAGTCATGAGTTTTGCTGTTTTAGTTGTATATCAGCCAACACAGTGGATGCTCATGTACCACCCCATAAACTGCACCTTTGTTGTTCTTGATCAACCTGATCTGTAATAATATGTTTTTGTGTAAACTACCGATGGTGACAAGACTAATTAACTGTTTTCTTAACCAAAAAGTACTTTGTTCATTGTTGGTGTTTTTTTGCATATTGTCTGAATAACTAGCATTAGACTATGAGAAAATATCAGATTAGCTGCATGAAATATGTGTTTATTTAATAGTTTTCACACAGTTTATCACTTTCTCATGATGGGCTTAAAATACATGTTTCTTTGCTTCAAACATTTAGCAAATGGTGTCCAGCTGAGCGGAGTTTTTTTTTCTTTAATGAAAAATAAATTCATTAAAAAATTTCAATTGCATTGTTGATTTTCACATCTACACAGGAATAAAAACAGTCAGGAAAAAATCATTATAACTACAGTCCTCATAATTCATGCATGAAAGGATTAAGCAATGACTATCTTCCTCTCTTAAATCCAGCTGAGAAACAATTGGAAAAAAAAAAAAAAAAACACACACCAAAATATTTGAAGAGTAAATATTTCTGAAACTTGCAGGAAACCAAACAAATAATGAAGACAAAATCAGAAACAGACAGAAAAAACAGATGCACCATCAGACAGACAGACTGTATCTGCTGGGAGCCGCCACTGCCCTCATCCATCAAAATCAGTCACACCTGATCACACACACACACACACACACACAAAGTATCTTATGCACACGCACACAGGCCGATACACATCTTGGCAACATTATTATTAGCACCTCCTCTGTGTTTGGTATTGAGCCTAATGTTAATACTGGGGGTGTGATGGTGGAAACGGAACCAGAACAAGGTCAGATTAATGAGGAGCAAGTTAGGAAGGAGTATGATGCAATAATCCAGCTCTCCTCTGCCATCCTTGACTCATGTTACTGATAGCCAAATAGCCAATTTAAAAGATTATTTTGTGACACTCAGGCTACACACTGGAAGTCGAGCATGAATATAAAACCAATTTGCTCACACAGAGGCGGCACGAAAGTTGCAAGTGGCGGCGGGAGCAAAAAAAAAAAAAAAAAAAGGACAGAAAAACTGTGAGAAGAAGGATTACAGTAGTGAGAGAGTGACAAAAGAAAAGAATGACAAAATAACAAGGACACAATGTTGTAAGCGCAAACAGGTACACGCTGTGGTGCCATCATATGTTCATGTGACAGGAAGAGATGGTGAACTGTTGTCACACATAATTTGCACCTTGAGCTGTTATTACTGTGATTTTGTTTGCAGAGATAATTAAAAGTAAAAAGAAAAATCATTATTTTGGCAAATTATTTCATCCTTCTCAATCAAGCCCACTTTTGTCCCTCTTAGCACCTTCCGTAGCCCCTTCCCACCACCTGTGTCATGCTACAGTAGGGCCTCTGGACTAGGTGGCGACCCGCAAGGACATGAGCCAGGACTCTCAACAGGCAGCGTCTGACTGTCTCCAAACCTGTCAAGAACTCACAGTGGGGACCACGGGAGCCAGTCCAGGCAGCAGATGAGGACATGGATTTTGTGTTTCATGCCCAGCGTACTGAGTGGCAGCTGTCAGGGTATTAAAACACTAAGCTACATCATCCCTCTAGGTCTACGCAGACATATACAGATAGTATCTCTTCTCACAGATAGCAGTAGGAGAAGGATTCAGAGACTTTATGTCTAACAGTAATGCAAAAATACTCCATTAGAAGTAAAAGTCTAGCATGGAAAATCCTACTTAAGCTAAAAGTACAGAAGTATTAGCAGCAGTTAAACTACTACACTCTGGCTGATGTTATTTTACTGTGTATGACAAAATGTTTTTTAGTACGGTAACTGCTTTATATTCGGATACATCTAAAAGCTTGTCATTTCACTTAGATATTTGATGAAACACTACATGATTTAAGAATTTAGTCAAATAAACCACGAGGCATTTACAAGGGATTGGCTTAGATTTAGTGATTTATTCTGAACATGCAATTGAATTTAACATAAATGTGAACAAGTAGTTTAATTTACATGCCTGAAAAGGGGTGGGAAGAAGTGCAGTGTATTTAATCCTGCTCCTTCTCCATAAAATATTCATAAAATATGTTTATATCACCCTTGAAAATCAGTGTTCAAAAAGTTTGTCTTGAATTTTACTCACTTTATTATCAATTATACCAAAAAGTACTTACCAAACAAACAACTAGTTACTAAAAATGTCAACATATATAATAAGAGTGAAATGCTCAAAATGTCCCTCTTAAATAGTAGTGGAGAAGAATTAAAAGTAGCATTAAATACTGAATATAACCCTATTAGACCTAAAGGGCCACTGAGCTATAACATTTAATACATTTTGATCTACTAATCCTATGAATGTATGTAATGAGTGAAATGCAGTTTGTCAACATTGATTCTTTATAAAAGTCATATAATTTAACAAATGAGAGGAGAATTTGATGATTCGTTTCATGCACAGTTAATTATATAATTTGTGGAAAACTCCACTTATTTTTTTTTCCCCTGTTTTGATATAAAACATTTTGGAAACACATAACTTTAATAAACATATTCACAATCTGGAAATTTTATATAGAAAATTAGTTGCCTTTCAGTTAACATTTTCAAAAGCTGGGAAATATTGCAATAATTTCTGATTAATTATTTAAGGTATTTTAAACATAATTTTTCCAGAAATTTTAAATATCGTCGGGAATTCAATTGGAAAATGCCTCTAAAATAGCTAATGGAATGAAGTGAAGTAACCCATGATAGCTGCAGTAATAATACAACCCTTGAATCAGCCGTAATACTTTTCTACTAATCGTCCATTCACTGTTTCTTACTCTTTAAAGTCATGAACCTCACACTTCTCTCAGTGTCTCTTTCACTTGCCTCCTACTGCCAGCCTTGTGCCTCCCACTTAGCTGATGAGCAGAGCATCACAGTCATTAGCATCACTAACACATGGCCTATGAAAGGTTTACCACTTAGCACAGCCCCTCCGCATGCATTATAACATGTGGCAGCAGGTAGAGACACACATACACGTTCATTCACACGTGTCCATTAGTATGCTGCACCTGTACACACCACATGCTGGAAAGTTAGTCAAAAGCACATTGAGAAAAAAAAAGAAAGAAAAAAGATGAGATAAAAAAGAAATGGTGTAAGAAGAGAACAAAGACAAATAACACATGGAAAAAGAGTGGAACGGGTGAAACCGTGACATCTGCTCCAATACAAACGAATGCGTCAGCAAATAATTAAGTGTAAAAAAAAAAATGTACGTGGAGGATCAAAGTAAAATGGTGTGAGAAGAGAAGAAGTAGATAAGAGCTGAGAGGATGGTAGAAGTAGCCTCCAGCTCAGCATATTAGAGAAGAACAGCTATAATCATCCACCAAGTAGCTTATAGAGAAGGAATTCCAGCTTTAAGCTACAAAACAATTATTAGTATTGCAGCTAACTATGAATTTGAATTTGGTTGTCAAAACTAAAAGGCAGACATACAGTAAAAGCCTGATTATGGCCATATTATATATAAGCATTATCTCAGCTCAGGTAAGAGGTTATTCCAAGCAGTTTTTTTACATACAAAAATGTTAAAATGTAACTGTGATATATATATATATATATATATATATATATATATATATATATATATATATATATATATATATATATATATATATATATATATATACAAAACACAATCTGATGGAAAAGTTGAGACAGAAGAGTTTTACTGAATCGAAGCCAAACATAAATTCACAATGAATCATCATTTGCAGCACATCAGACTCAAGCATTTCCCTTTAGGTAGGGAAATGTTCAGTAAACAAGCCTTTAGCTCCAATGCAGAAAAGGCGCTGATTAATTCATTACAAGACTGAAAAGTAGGGAAACCAGTAAAAAGAATGATCAAACTCCAAAGCAGGATGACATATTCAGATGAAAAAAGGCAGAATATTTCAAACCACACATTTGCATCTGTTGCTGACATGAACTTTCTCTTCCTGGACATGACTGTGGCATATACCTGATGTATGAATCTACGTTTGATACACGGTGACAGCTGTATGTTTATGTTACATGTGAGTGACTGATGCAAACAATTCTGTCAACACTGAGTATGAATGCCTGGGGGGGGGATTAACAGGGTGCACAAATTGTGCGTCAGTGTGTATGCTGTTGACAGGTAGTGAACACAGTAAGGACAGAGTACAGCATCATTCAGTGCTGGAAGAAGGAGGGTGAGAATATAACAGCAGACAAACAGCACAGATCATGTTACAGGAACATCTACTGAAATAGCTTCTTGACTCAGTTCCTTCCTGTCTGATGCAAAACCTTACAGCTCATTCTTGGCAGAGTGCACATATTTATTATTATATTTTATATTATATATTAATTTATGGTCATTGCATTCCTGTTCATTTCCACTGTTACTCTACGGTACATTAAATCTAAGCTAATGAGAAATAATGCCCTTTTATCTTGAAATATCAACTGACTCATTTTGGATAGTCCCATAAAATAAACACTGCAGTCAGAGGAGTGTATGGACTATGTATAATTCTTCCTTACTATGTGGGGCGGATTATGAATATGCAAAATGCAGAACTTTCAGTGGCATCTGCAATTTTGTATCTTTTTACGCAATACTAATCACTTTGGGTATATATATATATATATATATATATATATATATATATATATATATATATATATATATATATATATATATATACTGTTATTTTCCCAGATTTATTTTTTCAAACCCCGAATATGCTATCTAAGAACACTATAAATTGCATTCATTGGCATTATATTTTACAATAAAAAACTTTTTGTACTTCTTTTTAAATGTAATCTTTATTATAATTGTTAATAATAATAATAATAATAATACATTTTATATATCGCTGACATTCCAGATATTCAAGGTCATTGTACAGCGTTGCATACATATGTATTAAAAAACCCAAGTGTACACAAAATAGCAAAATTAGAATGTGGAATATAATGAGGTTAATCCCACTGACATGGGGGAACTGGCCAAGACAGCAGTGATACGCTCAAATTATTACAGTTTACAAAGACAGAAAATAAACGAACACAGAAAATACACATGCGAAACAGTCAAAACATTTACCGACCAACAGCTTTTAGCTGCTGGTCTAACAGCTACTGTACATCCCAGGGCTGTTCTTCCAATTTATGTAACAGCACATCATTTGCTGATATAGTTTAATTCTATTAACTAAAAATGCCAATAGTGAGTGGATAAAACACTACTATTTTGTGCAAACTGAAGATGGAGCACTGTGGTTTTCCTACCAGTAGGGGGTGCTGTGTATGACTATTATCCAATTCAATGGCATCAGTCTCATATTTAAGGCCATTTTTGGCATTATAGACTATTATAATCTACTATTATCTATCATTTTTTAGACCATTACTGGTAATAAATACAGAGAGAGGTCAGATCTTCTATGTTATGGAAATGTGTTGTACTAATGGTCTGATTATTACGCCAGCTTGTTTCAAATAAACACAGTATTATGATAGTATTATTCCTGAGGACGGGGTAAACATTAAACAAAATGAGTTCATTAAAAACATATATACTGCAGATATTATATTCTGATTCTACATGTATAGTCTCCATTTTGCTACTGGTATACATATCTCACTTCTTCTCACACTTAAATATCAGTCTCTCCCGCACATCTCTTCACTTGCCTCCACTTCTGTCTCTCCCACACTTTTTTCCAAACCTTCACACTTTCATCCTGGCAGACAGACTCGATGAGAAGCATGCTGTGACGCTCAAGAGTCGGCGTGTGTCTTTCAACTCGGCACTGAATTATCAGAACTTTCCAAAGAGTTAATTTATATGAGTGAAGGTTAGACTTTTCCCTCTAGGTCACGTTAACACATGGTAGAGATATTTTTCTACTTTTTCTATTGAAAGCGTTTCAACAAAAAACACCACCTAACATCCAGCATAAAATTATCTTACAATTCTTTATGAATAAGAAAAACTACTGACAAAAATATGTTCTTTATTTTCTACAAGGACTTAACAATGAAGAAAGTCTGCATTGTAATGAGTGAATATAGTTCGACAATCAATAAAAACAAAAGTGACACCATTAAAGAGGTTCTAGACATTCTTTTAGGACTCTACAGTGATTAAAATTAAAGTTGTCTTTTGCACATAATAAAAATCAGTATTTTGTAGATGTTTATATGAAGGTGACAATGAGAATATAAGCAATATAATACAAGAAATCAAGAGAGAAGATACAATGAACATCAATTTTAAAAGCATTTTCTGCTTCATTTAATTTTACACTAACATGAATTCTCTTCTTTCAGGATAAATAAGTGAAGTATATTTTGGTATTACCATGCTGCCTTTACTCTACTTGATCAAATAAAATATATTATTACTGACTAGTATTGCTCCACTTCCTGACAAAAGGTCCATTATTTTAATGTTACCTTGCACCTCCAGTCAGTAAAGGCACATATCTAGTATTGATTCAACCAAAAGTTGGTTCCAGGAAATAGCAGATGGATCATTGTACGTTTCAAGGAGAGAAACAGGTCAGAGAGCAACAGAAGGGCGTCAGCAGGGGGCATATCGACCTCAGGATGATACAAGGAAAGCAAGTTGCACGAATCAATACTCGCTGCAGCACAGTATAATCTTTAGGTCATTTCAACTCAAGCTTGCTTTATTCACCGTTTCCTGGTCACTGTGTGCTTTATTCACTGTGAACTTTAATAATAAACTCTGTCTACAGGATAGTCTGCCCACTGGTGTGCCTCAATACTGGAAATAACCTTTGGAATAGGGTTTTAGACAGCCCCCCTCTTACCTGCACAGCCCAGGACCATATACAGATGTGTATCTGCCTCTGTTCACAGTTCAGGACCATATACAGATGTGTATCTGCCTCTGTTCACAGTTCAGGACCATATACAGATGTGTACCTGCCTCTGTTCACAGTTCAGGACCATATACAGATGTGTACCTGCCTCTGTTCATGGTTCAGGACCATATACAGATGTGTACCTGCCTCTGTTCACAGTTCAGGACCATATACAGATGTGTATCTGCCTCTGTTCACAGTTCAGGACCATATACAGATGTGTACCTGCCTCTGTTCACAGTTCGGGACCATATACAGATGTGTACCTGCCTCTGTTCACAGTTCGGGACCATATACAGATGTGTACCTGCCTCTGTTCATGGTTCTGGACCATATACAGATGTGTACCTGCCTCTGTTCACAGTTCAGGACCATATACAGATGTGTACCTGCCTCTGTTCACAGTTCAGGACCATATACAGATGTGTACCTGCCTCTGTTCATGGTTCAGGACCATATACAGATGTGTACCTGCCTCTGTTCATGGTTCAGGACCATATACAGATGTGTACCTGCCTCTGTTCATGGTTCAGGACCATATACAGATGTGTACCTGCCTCTGTTCACAGTTCGGAACCATATACAGATGTGTACCTGCCTCTGTTCACAGTTCGGGACCATATACAGATGTGTACCTGCCTCTGTTCACAGTTCGGGACCATATACAGATGTGTACCTGCCTCTGTCATTCTTCATTCCCCCTCCTTCACTGCTTCTCACCTTCCCATTTGTCATGTCCCTTCTTGGCTGCCCTCATAAATTTGTAAACACCCCCTCCACTTCACTCTTTCAGTGTCTGTCTCTGTGCTGATATTTCCTTCCAACACCCATTCTAACACAGCAGAGCACCAGTTCTATAGACTCCCATTGGCTGACAGTGACATCACTTGTGCAAAGTGTCGAGTCAGACTCCTGCAGTGTTTCTCTGACAGTTGATGCCTCCTTGTGCCCAGAGAGAAAACTACAGACTTTTCAAACTAGCAGTAGACGGGTGCCCCATCTTTAACCAGCTGCTAATGATATTTACTGATGCCCTTTTAGATGTTTAACATTTTCTATTGAAATTGGGACAAAGGGATAATGCACGACTTACTCTCAATTCACATCTAAGACATCTGATCCCAAAGCTGTAAAGAAATGAAATTAATGTCTGTTTTTCTTGCCATACAGACCATTAGAGTGAATTAGACTGTAAGCCTTCCTGATTATTAAAACTAACAGGATTGTTCAGTCTCTTCCCTGTTGGTACTTACAACTTGGTGTAACCTGCCCTCTAGTGTTCGCATGTTACTACAACCACAGCCTAGATCATCAATATTCCCTTTTTATTGCTTGGCTCTTACATTTAGATTTACTGCAGTTGTTAAAAGGCAGCCATGAATTACTGTTGCTACTTAAAATTGTGATGATTATTTATTTAATCTATTATCTCAGAACATTAAAAAAAAAAATCACAGTGACTAATACATTTCCCTTTTTAAAAAGAAAAAACCCCAGATTGAATCAATCAATGAATAGAAAGAGACAAACATGAGGGTATGATGTGTAAAGGAACAGCTGAGCAGGTCTACAAATAGATGTATATAGAAGATTAACTTGTGAAATAACACCAACATTTTCACTCCTAAAATCCATGTTAAAACAGAATCAGACCTGCACTAGTGTTTCCTACCTTGCGGCTGGTGTAGTGGGCATGTTTGGCCAGTTTTCCGTTAAGACCTTGAAGAAAAACTTCATCGGTGACTTTTCCCACATTCATACAGGCTTCATCCAGCACTGAAAAGATGCCCTTGTGTTGCTGCTCCACTAAATCCACAATGATCTGGTTATTGAAGTAATCAATCTGTGACATGGAGAGGAAAATACATTTTGTTAGTATAGATTTTATAAATGCACATAACAACATGTGGGCATAATGAGGGTTTTTGTGACTATCCTGTGACACACTAATTGCTAGTTGCACACTAGTTACTGTTTCCTTACATGTTTCCAGGGGATGCCTTCTCTCTGATACTCTTCCTGTTCCTGCTTCAGTACCAGCTGGATGAACAGCTGCTGCAGCTTTTCATTACAATAGTTGATGCAGAACTGCTCAAAACTACCAAATACAAAATAAGCACAATATTAACTTAATGCAATTAATGCAAGCATTTTTTTCATACATATATCTATATAGAAGGAATTACAGTCAAATTGTACTATCATTGTTTCATGGATTGGGTGGGTGTTTGTTTGTGGGGATTTCAATCTCTTTTTGCATATTATACTTCAAGAGGTCTGAATAGAAATGAGAGAATTCACCCAATGACACAAGATGTGCATTATCATAGGCTTTTCAAAAGGTGTAGGATGTTAAATATGCAACTGACAGCTACCAGAGGAGATTAAAATTCCAACAAAAGCAGCACAGCAGCTCCCATAACCAGAACATTTTGGCTTCAGTCACATACATTTATGGGTTTTGTTTTTTTTAATTATTCCGCTCAGAGAAGAACTATAGAAATATGCGTTTTCAAATTCTAGTGCTTTTTTTTTACACCGATTTAAGTATAGCATCCAGAATTATTTTATTTCATTATTTGGGACATTCAGGCATCTAGAGTCAAAAAAGAAGAAATTGATGGGAACAGTAATACCATTACTACTTCAGTGGCAGTTCTTACTGTAAATGATTTTTCCTCTATAACTTTATCATCATTTATTCTAAAATTCTCCTCTTTATTGACAGTTTTTTCATTGTAAATCATGTATTTTCTGATATTTAATTCACTGGTTATATAGATATTCATAAAAGCTCAGAGTAAATTCAAAGGTTATTATATAAACTGAAGAAAAAGTGACTCTTTCAGTAAAATATATCATTAACTAAAAATAAAAACAAGCTTCTCCATGCACTGTCAAACTACATTTGTTTTATAATAATGCTGCTGAAGATGACACTGTTTCCACATTCACAACAGAGCCTCTGAACATACAAATGGGTCCTATCTAATGACAAACTGTATTTTACATCACTTCTCTACATGGACTGATAGGACTAGTGGATGAACAAATATTAAACATCTTATATCAGTAGATAGTTTTGGTCAGAAATGGCTATTTGGGACTTTATGTTGCACATATGGAACTGGACTGAAAGTGTCACTACAGTTGACACTATAAGTGATCATATTTAACTGGTTCTGAACATATAGTAGTGGGAAAAAGTTTTTGGACCACTTAAAATTTTACACAATCTCAAATATTATCATGAAATATCTGAATAAGAAAATATGAAAGTCTTTTGTGTGTGTTTCAAAACGTGACAAAAGGATTCATCTGTGATTCTTCATTTTCAACATGTTATGTAACCTGGATGTATTTCATTATCTCCCTGAAAAATCCAGTTTTAACCTCGACAAACAAGAGCAAATGTAGACGTGACCACGACATTGATTTAAGAGTGTTTCTTAAAGTAATATATTACAAATGCATGAGGTGTCCATGTCACCTGAACTACTGTAAATAAGTGACAAAACAGTTCTAACCTGTTATTCTGGAAAATCTCAAAACCATAGATGTCCAGCACCCCGATGACTGTGTTCTTCCCGTGGACGTTAGCATTGTAGTTTTTCACTTCAATGATGTCATTGATACGACCCACTATCCAGCAGAAAAGACGCTCATACATGGCCTGGAGGTGACAAAATATTTAATGCACAAGTGTGAAGTAAGGGCACACAATAGGTTCTCGAAATTATTCTTGAACAATTGGTCTGCCCCATGGCACACAAAAAGCACAATTGTGTATGGTATTAAAGGTTAAAATATCAAAATATCATTGAGTCACACTTTAGTTCACAGCCCACAGTAGTGAGTTTAAGCCAGCCTACATGTACTGCTGCCTCCACAGTCTTATGTCTGGAGTCATAACATTATGACTCATGCCTGTGTGAAACTCAATAAAAATATTACCAAGCAGAAGCGAGATGTCACAACCCTCTAGGGATTAGTGGGGGCAATTTTTCTCTTTTACTGCACAGCCTGCTACAGTATACTGAGAATTGTATGAAATGTGCTACAGGAAAAGTGATATGTTTATGACCTAGTTGAGCTGCATTTTGTAATAACAGTGCTTTTTGTAATAAACATGCAAAATGTAATAACTTTTTCATTTCATTTTGTAATAAACTGCCCTAACACATTTGGTAATAAATTTTGTCGCATTATGTACTAAGTTTTTACATATTACAGCAGCAGGGCGCTTTGGTGGTGTGGCATGGTTTGGGAAACAGTCCAAGTGGTTTATGGTTTGGCTGTTAATTAGACATATTCGATATGGACAATTTGAAATTACAAATATATTTTGTAAATAGAAATGCGGCAAAATGTATTACAAAATGTGTTAGGGCAGTTTATTACAAAATGAAATGAAAAAGTTATTACATTTTGGACGTTTATTACAAAATGCGGCTCAACAGATCTGTAATCTGTTTTCTACATCACAAGAAAACCAATAATCAATAACCTTGGCTAGCGCATCCCGTCCATAGTTGGCCTCTTGTTCTGTATGCTCCTTCTCAATGACGTCTCGACCAGTGGCCACAGTACGATACAGCAAAGCCTTTTGCACATTCTCCTCTTTGGTGGAAAGCAGGTCTTTGATTACAGAGACCAACTTGGAGTTCTCTATCAATATCACATCACCATCCACCCCAAAAGTGAGGTTACCCTGAGAGAAAAAAAACCCAGGAACAATAGATAAGTACTTGATGAAAAAGAAAGGTTGTTTCTTTTGAATTATTAAGTATATGATGATAGAAAAAGCTGTATTTCCACATCCTTGACCACAAAATCACACTTCTATTAACAAGTCCCCTTTGCCAATATAGCAGTTTCCACATCAGGAGACGGCTGGCATGAGAAATGAGCTGGGATTTGGTATTATCGGGTATTACCAGATGTAGGATGGTAGCCAGGATCTTGTAAACAGTCTGAATCTCATCCGCTGTGAAACCGATCACTTTCATTGCATCGGACACAGCTTTGAAATCAGCATTGTCGTTAATGCTAGACTGAAGAAAGAGAGAAACAGTGATGATTAGAGATGGAAAGAATAATAACTTAACCCTTTATAGGACACTTATTTCCAACTTTAGTGTGTTATTGGAGGAAAAACAAGACTATTACTTTTGTGAAATACAAAAACAACCACAGTTTATTGTCATGTAGAAAAGCAAGGTGAGTAAATGTATCATATTTGGTTGCTTAATACACATTTAAATACAAGGAAAACACATGTAAGGTGAAACTCTTACAACATGACCACATAAGTGCTGATCTAGACACTTGTCCACATCCACATTATCCCTTTGAACACCATTCCTTACATTAGTACCATTATTTCATGGTACCATGTTATAATATGTTTTACTTTAGCCTAAACTCTTTCAGGTGTATGTGGAACAATGGATATATTGCTTTTTTTCTTTTTTGTTTGTCATTTACAGCAATTAACAACTGAATAAACAACCACTATTCCTACAACTACTACCTAACAAAGCAAGTACACTCACCGTCCTTTAACCCCCGATGCGTCAGCGCTGACGCATTCTGAATGAATTGTTTAGTTTAAATATGGAACTCATGGAACTGAGCTATGGAAATAAACAGATGTCAAAAAGCAACTGATTTAGGAAGAAAAAAAGCCAAGACTAAAATGACAATATAAATTCTTTTACTTTTTTTTTTTAACTTAATTGTTCTGCAAATTGTTTCATACTATTTGTTATTTTGTAAAATATGATTTTGGTTTTTTTTTTTTCTAAATTTTTTTTTTTTATTATTTTAGGATTTTTCTTCAATTTAGTTCCATTTGTGTCTTATATTGTTCATTTTTTGTTCATTTTTATTGACCACTTTGGCTGTTTTTGTTGCTTATTTTATTCTTTTTTTTATTTTCTGTGGAACTAGTAAAATCTCAGGAGTTAAAGGTTTAAATAAAGGTAGATCTTTCAGACACTGGAGACCACATTAGACATGAGATGGTTCGCTCACTGTCCTCATTACAACTGTTGCCATCACTATCTTGTAATGTATGTGTAAATTACCAAAAATAGTCAGTTATCTGATAGAGGTCGATAAAGTTAATTGGCTGGCTCTGTGATTGCTATACAATCTATCTTTGGCTCCCAGAGCTAAACATCAACTGAATTCTAGTCGTGCAGTTGAGTGTTGAGACATATAAATACAATACCTGGATACAAAAATCTAAAAACTACTGCAAAAAAAAGGTAAGTAACTTCATATTGTGAGTAAAATGAACATTACTGATAACATTTCACAGACATTTTCTACATGAAAATTGTTTTATTTGGAATTTACTTGCAGAAAATTTTACAATTGGTCAAAGTAACAACGAAGACAAGGAAGAAAGCCAGATCTATTCTTTTTTTTAAACTCAGGAATAGTTCAGAACATTACACTTAGTGCAACCCTGTTTTCAAATGTTTCAAATCTTTGCATGCTCTGCACCAATCTTACACAGAGCTGTCAAGTCTACTTAATGCTGCTTCTGACAGTTCAGCTCTGTATCCTTCCATCTTCATCTCAATCACATTGCAGTGGTTTTCATTTGGGTTCAGGTCTGGAGTTTTGGAGAAGTTTCTTAATTTCTTCCAGAGCTGTATAGTAGATGTTGATATTTGTTTATTTTTCAATTCTAGTTAATTGAGCTGGAATATCAAATTCCAGTTAATTAGTAACAGACTAAAGCTGATGTCTGATGCATTGCTGCATAAATAAGAGCTGCTGATGCACACAATGTACAAACCACCACTTCAGCTGTTTGGTTGCAGAGTTTCTTCCATGATGTCAGACTGTTTGTTTATGTCTAGTGGTTTACTCTGCTAAGCAAAGACAGCAGCACAAAGCAGCAGAAGTCTAAATTAACACCTTTGTAATCCCTCTCTGCTACAAGCGATGGTAATCACTGAAATTATGCTTGTTTTCTTACATGTAACAGCATAACACCATATATGTGACGTGTGTTGTTTTCAAAAATGTCACTTAAACTACTTAAAGTGTGGTAAAGCAGAAAACATCTGTAAGTCATGTTCTTGACTTTATTTATTTTTTGCAAACAAACTTAATACCACACTCTCACTCTTTCAGCCAATGTTGTTTGAACTCTACCATCCAGATAAACACATTTCAACTAGAAATAAAGGCTCAGAACCACAGAAACAATTTACCATAGATTACCTTTATGTGGCCTCCAACTTTGATGTAGTTGTAACCTTTTGGGTCCTTCTGAATGTGGAGTGAGCGTAGCAAGGAATCGGGAGCACCCCTGAGCAACTAAAAAACAACAAATACACCTCAGTTAATGATGCTTAACGTAATATGTTTCTACGGTGAACTATGCTACAACAAAATACGGTGCTTTTATGGCCTTAGCTTCACCTTTAGTAAGATATAATGTATTGCACACGCGTTAGTATGCACGTGGCCGAACTTGCGGAGTGATATGGTAACGTCAATCTGAAGTGACAAAACCCGTTGCCATTGGCAGCGGGCGTTAACGGCACAGCGAGCGATTATCGAAAAAAATCCGCCCGCTAAAGGTTGGGAACGTTAATTCAAATTGAACGGGAGCTGTCGCAACGTTCTTGAGGGCAGTAGAATAACAGAAAAACATTTCCCGACAACCGCCCGCTGCGCCATTAACGCCCGCTGCCAATGTTAATGAGTTTTGTCACTTCAGATTCAAGGTACCATATCACTCCGCAGGTAGTTCGGCCACTTTGAAAGTAAATTTTCGCTACGTAGTAACGGCCATTTTATCCAACCTGTTAAAGTAGTAGCAGTAATAAGCTGTAATAACCCGTACAATAAGCGGGATAATGTATAGCACACGCATTACAATCAGAAAAATATTTTCCCACGGGGCCGAACAGCACCCGGACGCCGAGGGCGGAGGGGTATTGTTCCGCGTTCGGTGTCGGGGTGCTGTTCGGCCCTGTCGGGAAATATTTTTCTCATATTAATGCATGTGCAATACATTATCCCTAACTAATTGTCAATTTCATAAGTTATGTTTCTAACATTTACACATAAATACCATGATTCATGTACAAGTGAACACACCCAACTAAGAAAAAACATCAAGTATGGTGGCCATATATTGTCGTCATAACATCAGTGTTACTTGCACTAAATAAAAACACCTTATTGTTAACTCACTTTTGTTTTACAAGCGTAATCAACAGAATATACACCAACGCATGCATTAACTAAATACAGCTCTACCTGGTAGAATGAGTGGAAGCTCCTCTCTCCTTCCTGTTGGAAAATTACTCTAGACTGTTGGGAAAAATAGTAACATACAAATCAGTAACATAGAAATTACTTTGAATATGCACATCTTCACAATAGGGGACCTAGTGCTTCTATGATTTCTCAAATGAATCATGCTACCTTTTCAAGCAGATAATTGTTGATGTGGCCTCCAATGGGATCTCCTTTAAAGTCGAAGTTGATGTCCATGTACTTGCCAAAGCGGCTTGAGTTGTCATTGCGGTTGGTCTTGGCATTTCCAAAGGCCTCCAGGACACAGTTGGATTTAAGCAGCATGTTTTTTACTCTGTGAAATGACATGAGTACACTAACATTACAAGGGGCCACTTACAGTCATGTTTGTTTGTCATGACATGGTGTGTGACATGACAGAAAACATTTTTTACCTCTGCCAAGGAGGTATTAAATTCAGGTTCATTTGTCTGTTTCTCTGTATGTCTGTCAGCAAGATTACGCAAAAATTTCTGAATGGATTTTGATGAAATTTTCAGGAATGATAGATAATGGGTCAAGGAAGAACCCATTAGATTTTGAGCAATGAAGGTCAAAGGTTAGGGTCACACGAAAGGTCAGCAGCTAAAACACATCTGTGGTAATATCTCAGGATTCAGACAAGATAGTCTTTTTTTTGCATTCACATCATCTCACCTTCAGACATCAGATGGGTTAACACCTATGGCTCGATCACGTCACATTTGGATGTCATATGACACCATATCAAGCCTTGGCGTAGGTCTGCTGTCTCTGACTGCCTTGTTTTCTATAGGTTTCTGTAATTCACTGGTTCCTTTCTCAATATTCTCACTACTTTGATATTTTAAACTTGGGAAAAAAAGGAAAGAAAAGAAAAAGAAAAAGAAAAGAAAAGAAAAGGGGCACTACTTATCTGTTGTATCATATACAAGAAGAAGAGCTAACAACACATGGTTAAAAAATGTGAAATTAAAAAGTAATAAATAAATATTTTAAAACATAATGCAGCTAATTTATTGTAGTAAACATAAAATATTTGGCTAGAAAGAAAGATGAAAATAAATAGCAATATTAAGTATAATAACATTGTCTAACAGTTTACTGCACTTCTTTCTCTTTTCCACCAGGGATTTGTTGCTAAAAGGCACAGATATAGTGTTGCTGAGTGTCAATGTATGTTTTATTATTCAAACTCCAAAAGTCAGATGTTTGGGATTATAAAAGATAATGCACAGTAGTAAAAAAGACATCATACTTGTACATGAATCACATCTATTTGCATTATCTTTTTTCTTATATGTGGTTTAAAGGTTTATCCAGAAGTTTCTATTATTTCTAACTTTAATGTTATCACTTAAAATCCATTACTCAACAATTAATCTGGAAAGCTGAATTCAAAACTGAAAAACTTCCTGCTCTACTTCTGCGCCAACACTCCTTCCACCTATTCAGTTATCAGTGTCATTGACGAGGTCACGTGGGGCCACAAGTATATCTTACACTGATTTAATAGCTTCATACAGAATAGAATAACTCAGATGAGACTAAATACAACTAAAGTTACATACCAACTCCAGAATAAATCTTTAAAAGTTATAGCAGTTATCACACATAATTTCCTCTGCTTTCTTGTCTTTGGTTTTTATGAGTTACAGTCTGAAGCGTAGAGATTTAATATCCATGTTCTCTGTACCAAAGATTTACAACATTTTCCTCCTCTAAAATATAACTTTTTGCTGGATGGGCAAAAATATTTCAGTGGTAAGTCTAAAGGTAATTTAATGAATTGTTTGGAGAAAAAGCGCAAAATTTCATTACAGCAATAATTCAGAAATTCAAAGCTGAGCCTTTTCTAAACTTCCTGGTTACATCTGATAGTTTATAACCTCAGCCAAACACACAGTGCAGCAGCTCACCTTTCAACTTCAGCCCTTTGATTAGGATTGGTGATAGCAGCGATGTATTGCATTATGTACTTGCTGGCCTCCGTCTTTCCTGCTCCACTTTCCCCTGTAATAAAAGTACAGTGTAAGCAATCTTTAAAAAATAGAAATTCTTTTGGTGAATATCATTTTCTCAAGTTCTGTTGGCATATGAAAGTAGCACATTTTTTGTAATTTCTTTCTGCATTAACATTTCTTTAATGACTTATCACCATTTATTACATGATCCTCTGCACTGTACATCATTCAGAGAAAATCAAGATTTTTGATTTACTGATAATATAGATACTCATATAATCTTTATGTGGTAAAACTGAGAAAACTGAAGCAAAACTGGATTGTCTTTAATATATCATTCACTAAACATGAAACGAAAGTCTGTATTATCAATGACATTTGTCAAATTACATGGATTTTACAGATGGCATTGTTTCCATTTTCATCATTGAGCCTCTGAACATCCAAATAGGATATCTCTGATGAAGATGGAAAGCTGAAAATCTGAATTTGACTTCAATTGCAAGTAAATTCATCATTTTTAATATAATAAATAAGAATAGAAAAGGCTTTTAGATCTCAAGCCTGGATATTTATAATCCATGATCTATATACTGTATATGTCAGGTCATCTTTTTGCAGTGTTGTTGGACTATGGTCAGTTGAAGGGCGTTCAATTCCTGCTCTGACCACTAAGTGGTGCCTCATCTGCTTCTGTTTATTCCACACAGCTTGTGGCCACATGACAGTTTTCCAGACTAGGTGAGGGTGTAAAAGTGTTTAAGTGAATGTTGCTTGTATAAATGTTTTTACACAGGTCACTGGAATGACATCTCAATATCAAAGCTGCAATTTGATTTTGTACATGATGCCCAGTGTGTATTTTCTACCATCAAAAGACCAAACCTCTTTGGTCTTTTTGTCTGGTCACTCGAGGGGCTTCCCGTGTTACCTGAGATGACAATACATGTGTCTTTGCTCCTCCTCTTCATGGCTTTGTAAGCAGCATCAGCAATGGCAAAGAGATGGGGTGGCCTTTCATACAGCTCCCGGCCCTTGTACTGCTCTATGGTGTCACGGCCATAGATGTTCATGGCACGGTAAGGGTTGACTGACACGACCACCTCACCGATGTATGAGTAGATCCTCCCTTTCTCAAACCTGAAGGCACACAAAGAAATATTTAATGTGTTAGTCTTTTGAAAGGCACTTTATATATTACTGAACATGCACATGAGTCAGAAAGCTTAACTCTGCTCAGACTTTACAGGGTTCTTTCAAGTGTTTTCTTACTCCATTATGCATCATTAAAACTATTTTAAAGACTTTAAACACATAGAATACATTAATTCTGGTTTTCAAAAAGTTAGTAAGGATGCAATATGGGTTTTGAAATGTTTTTATTGGACCATCAATATTGCTTATTAATTAAATATGTGATTTTATTGTTTAAATGAAAACAAGAACATCATTATTTGGGGGAAAAGAAAGAAGACAAAAATTACGTGACATAATGATTGATATGATGAGTTTTGATACGGTAGGACTCAGCAAATTCAATTCAGTACAAATGTATCAAAGTATGGGTCCTAACGACATAAAATGAGGGTTTTTTTGCCTGAAAAGTTTAGAAATCCTTGCCTTAATCATTTATGAGTGTCAAAAAAGCATACTTTACTTTTGATAAACTGTTACTTTATGCATAAAAACTATGAGTATTGTTCTTTCACTTAAACTGGTTTGTGTCCAACACTTGACAAAACTTCATCATATACATTAATTATGCAACATACTAAAATATTACATTAATAAATCCTTTGTACCATTAACAAATCAGTAGGTAAATAAACTCACAGGATATCAAATTACAAATGCAACTGCAGCATGTAAAGTTTTGTGTGCTATAACTAAACAGATGGAGAGTGACATCTTTTTTCACACTTTTCATGAAAGTAAACAAGGAAGTCACTCTTGCAGACAAATACAGGCAGCATTAGATCCTGTTTCATTGACTCTCCTTAAATCCAAGCCAGCATTCTCCTTAACACTGTCAACACTGGGCTCTTTCACAGGTATCCAGTTATGGGTGACATCTGTTTCAGAGATACACTGTAGTGTGTATGTTTCTGCTGTGATATTATAAACCCTGTGGGCTTCCTCCAGTCTGTCTATGTAGTTTTTGTTCCTTCATATGTAGCTTCACCTTATTCTCACACTTTGTCTACTCCCTCAAACACACAGTACTTCCTCTCTCTTGATCTGGCTCAGCCTCCCTCCCTCCCTCCCTCCCTCCCTCTCTCTCTCTCTCTCTCTCTCTCGCTCTCTCTCTCTCTCTCTCTTTTCGTCCCAGTCTGCCTGCTTGACTTCCTTCCTTGATAGGATCCCAGTTTTTCTCCACAGAAGAATGGTGTCTTTCTTCCCATGAGCCAAACCTCTGCCGCTGCCTTGAAAACACAGCCAAATGCATATTATTCTAAAATTGTCTTAGCCCTCTGTAGGCATTTTTGAATTAGAGCTTGAATTCTTCTGTCTACAGTGAGAATAACCTCATAAAACGAGGTGCAGTTTTGATATTTACCAGTTTAACACTGTTTATTGCAAAGAATTTACAATTAGCTTGTGCAGCTAGCCTTGAGCATCAACCAAAACACAAATCCTGAGGCTTTTTACACTTGGCTGTGTAATTCATTTTATCAATGTTTCCTAAACCTTGGGTTTTTCAGAATGATATCGACCTTAGCCTAAACTTGTAAACGCAAGTGGAAAACAATTTAGTTCCATGTGAACGAGCCTAGAAAATGTCAGTACAGTGAGGTAGGTTTGTATTTTATTGTTTATTCACACAGGGGTGATTATGTCATCCTGATTTGCAGTCATATGTCATTCTCATGTTAGAACAACAGCCTGACAGTAACATGTGATGCTTTCAGTATAAATGGGTGTATTATTAAGCTGCAGAATAAACAATACATTCATAAATAAATAAAAATAACAACCTGTGCCAGTTATAATTACAGTTGACACAATCTAACATGCAATTAATAAAATTCAAGAGAAAAGAGAATGAGATAGACGACAGACCTTTAATAAACTACAGTGCTTCTACCATGTTCTTGAGCATACACTTACACTTACACTTTGAATTAGAGTGAATGCATGAACGCTGTAAATATAAGCCAGAAAAAAAACTGCATAAGAAAAGTTGTTCATACTTCACATGCCAACACAAACCATTCATGTCAGTGCTAAGCTAACATGCTAAATCCCCATCATATATCTGGTGCAACAGAAAAAGACCCTTTGTGCCCGGTCTCCTTCAGTCAGGAGGCTGCTGTGTGCCCGCTCCATTGTTCCACTGTCAATCGGAGGTCTTTGTCTGAGACGGACCCACTGTCTCCCCCCTACATGAGCTGACAGTACGAGCTGCCCACTTAGCGCACATGTACAATATGGTTTGGGGGAGTGTTAACAATGCTTTACCAGGAGGGGAGGGGGGTATCAGGGTTCCCAGCTGAGTGTGGACACAATGACAGTGACAGGATCTGCCATCAATAATGAGAAAGGAAACAGGTATTTCACTATTGTTACTATGGACATTTTTTCATGCTGATGTTACTTGTTTGGCCATTTGTTCTTATTTTATTCAGTTTTGTCTTTATTTTATTTATCCAGTGGGCATGGATAAATCTCCCTCCTGTGGGTTATTAAAGTTTCTGTACCTATTCATCTTATTGATTTATTCTACAGATGTATTAAAATTTCGACACTGCTTATGCCATGCCCCTTTTCCATCTATTCCTACAGTAAACTTGAAACAATTTTTCCCATGTATTTCACTTTATGGACAATTAACCACAGCATAACAAGTTGAAGCATTGAAACAAATAATGTATATACATAATGTCTCTCCATATCCTCTACTAGTGATGTTAGTGTTATACTGCAAAATAAAAAAGGTCACGTCTAAATCTTTTAATGCCAGCATTCCTATTTTATTTCATTTGAATTCTGTTATTTTCTGCACTTAATATGTGGTATGATATTAGCAGAAATCCTTTTATTGTTAGTATTTTAAGTGAAGCCGCAACACATGAGATGATTAATAATGTAATGTAATGTATGGCTTAATATACAATGTGGCTTAATGTCAAGCTTCAGCCAAGCTTGAGCTTCAGATTAATGCTATGTTCTCCTGAGCCTTTAGCATGATCCATAAAATCATTCACAAATGTTGTATAAGACCAGCAGACAAAAAGCTATTCTGCTTTTTTTCCCCCCTTTCTTGGTGAGTGTCACTAATAATTAGCTTGGGTTTCATTCTTGGGTCGCTTTCCCTCATGGATGACTAAAAAGAAAAAAAAATTTGATGGTAACTGCCAAATAAATCTGTGTTATTTCAAGCATATACTGTCACTACTAGATAAAGAAATGCTATACTTGTACACTATATATCTGATAGTGAGCATTAACAGCGGTGGAAATTTATAAACTTGGGAATAAGCAGCAATTCAACTGAATTTGGTATCAAAAGTATATGTAATTGAATTCATATATAAAGCACTACTCAGAGTGAAAGTGTCTTGAAAAATGTGAAAAATGGAAGGGGCATTGAAAACAGTGTGAAGACAGTTTTAAAATGTGTATATGTTTAATTGTAAATGTTTTCGTGGTTGCGTGAATTGACAAATTACACTATGCAATCACTAACAGTTGGAATAAGCATTGACTGTTAATGTTTAATGCTGATTAATGTTTAGTGACATTTGTTACTTGTCTCCTCTTACTGTAGATCTAACCTTACACCTACAAAACAGGAGATAGGTTTGAGTACAGGTAGATGTTTCACAACTAAGCATAATATGTATCTCCTGTTGTAGAATAATATTGTCATATTAAACTGTGATGCATGTCAAGGAGATGTTTATGAGTTCTCTGGGTTTGTCATTCTAATGCTGTTGCAAACAATATCTCTTCCTTTAGAGGCAGCACAGGATCAATACAGGTACAGTTTAATCAGTGAAAGGCCCATAGGTGCCCTAGTGTTTTTTCCCTACCTCTGAATATATAAATAGAAACTATGACTCATTCTCATTTGTATCATCTCTACAGGGAATTAGAACAGATCAACGAGAAGAGAAGAGAAGAGAAGAGAGGAGAGGAGAGGAGAGGAGAGGAGAGGAGAGGAGAGGAGAGGAGAGGAGAGGAGAGGAGAGGAGAGGAGAGGAGAGGAGAGGAGAGGAGAGGAGAGGAGAGGAGAGGAGAGGAGAGGAGAGGAGACTAATCATCTGTATTGTTTCGACTGGCATACAGGGCAGCTGATCCATCTGTTCCACTTTCATTTAGGAGGATTTGAATGACACAGGGAGAAGATTAGAGGCCTTCGTGGGTATAATAGTCTCCCAAAAATGCTATTTATAGACACAAACCAATCAAATGAGCTTTCAATGTGGTCATCAGTCTATATTTTCTTCATTTTTTAAAGTCAAACCCTAATTATAGTTGAGACAAAGGTCAAGAAATGTGGTTTAAAGAGAGTTTTTAAAGTTGAAGTCCTCAGGTGAAACACTACAGCTCCTTCTACTTCATCCTTTTCCTCCCTGAATTTTTATTTTTATTTTCTCCTTTTGTCCAGCTGTGAAGGGAAATGTGTCTAAACTGGTCTAACCTGCAGGCCTGTGATCTCTTTCCAACACAGCCGCTCCCAAAGACTGCCAGGAAATGAGCGAGTGAGAGAGACAGAGAGATTGAAAGACAAAAACGAGGACGGGGACGAGGAGGAGTAGGGGTGAAAATGGGAGCAAGAAAAAGCATACTTGCAAACTGCGGTTATAAACTTTAAGATCTCTGATGATTAACAGTGGCTGCTCCTGTGATTCATGTTCCCAGTGGAAGCATTTGTCAGTCATACAGACACAGTGAGGATATGTCACCAGTGTTTTCCTGTTACTCTATTATGAGGCAACTTAGTCGAAAATGTCCCAAATGTCCCATTGACACCGTAATGCCACACATACACTGATACATAAAAGCCCTTGGTGAACACAGACACACACTCTCAGATGTGAATTACAGAGCAAAGCCAAGCACAACCACTGTCTCCAATCTTGTTTGGGTGGAACTTTTTATGGTTAACTAGGGAGGAGTGCAAGGGATTTTAAGACATTTTCTCACCAACAATCCCGCCTCCCGCCCTTCTAAAAAGGAAAACTTCGGAGAAGGAGTCAGAAAATAATTAAGAGGTAAAAGATTAAAAAAAAAAAAAAAAACCAGAAAGTACAGGTTTTCCAAGATGAAAGATGTTCTGAGATGCATCAGTCTGGAAAATGTGCACATGAGCAGGTGCAAACTTATCAAAAACCACATAGAAGTTAGTATAAAGTGTTTATTGTTTCTTTTTAGTGTAGTGATATTGAGTAATAGAGCTGTAGTGGGAAAGCATGGGTTTGTGCTGCTCTGTCCTTCAGTGTGTTGGTGTTAAGTGGGACTGACCCACATTGGTGTGAGCACATGTTGTCATAATGATGTGTGTGAACTTCAGGGTCAGTCGAGGAATTATGAAGGGCAGGGAGATAATCTGAGTGTGTTCCACTTTTATCTCCGAGTTAAATACCATCACTGTTGTTTGGAGTTATAGCAGGATGCTTTATGGTTTCTGCCAATGACTGAAGGCTTTCTGGTTATCTTTGCTGTTTAGACACTTTTGTGACTGGTGAAACTATTTATGTTGGCTCTTTTCATAATATTCCATAAATATGTGAATCAAAATGGGACTGAATCATACAGGATGTGTGCCTGTGGATAAATGTACAAGAATCCAGATGGTTTTAAACTATTATTGATCTTCAGAACATGACAAACACTTGCCAAACCGCTGGACATTTCACAACGTAAACAGGTCAGTCACTGCATGTGTAAACAAAGCAACACTCTCATAGAGAAACAAGATATTTCTCTATGTGTCTCTATGTGTTGACCTGCAATATGTATGTTTATGGCTCAAATACTGACATTATTTATTAACATTTTATGATCCGGCTCCACTTCAAACCTCATCTCACAGCTTAGCTCAAAATGAGTGAAAATCTTGAAAATAAATACAGACAAGATAGCATTAAATAGTCACTTTGCTGTTGACAAATGTCATGAGTTCAGTCATAAATAGAAAATAAGCGCTTTAAGCATAAAGACGATGAACAAACTACTGGATTATTCATTTTGGCAAATGGATGCAATATTGGTGATAGCTGTAATTAAGCCATTTTAATCAGTTCTCTGCTCTCATTTCTCTGGCTGAAGCCTCATCTAATGCTCTCTTGGAGGGTTATCAAGTCAAATGCAGATTATTACTTGCCAGAGGCTTAAATCCTAGTTTTACTGCAGTAACTACTACAGTGTCAGTGCTTTTAAGTAGGCCATTGATCTTCACACACACACACACAAGTCAATCTTTCAGCACCCAAGTCATATTTTATAAACACAATGATTAATGGTTACACTGGTGTTTAATTTAGTAAGGTTAAAACACTTAATTTATGGATTCTGTATGAGAGATATTGTCCTTCAATAGCAGAAAAAACTGTTAGGCTGGAGCAGGACTGAGGCTCTTGTCATAGACATAATAAAATAAGCTCTGAACTGGGTCAAAAATCTTGATCCAGAAGTGCTGCTGTGCTCCACCTTCCTCTCCTCTATTTGACTCTTTTATGTACAGTGTGACAGAGGCCTCCTTCACGGTCTGCAGCTACCAGACATCTGGGCTCTGCATTAGGGATTTTCCGCTGCTTTGTAAAGCCTGCTTAGTGCTAAACAGCAGCTCCCAGACTGCCTGTAGGAGATGCAACCCATCGACACATAACACATCAACCCTCCCTCTGGCCCACATCAATCTTCTTCCAAAATCAGAAAAGGTAGTTTCCCTGCTAACAGCACAACTGGCCTGCTACAGAGATGGTGCGGAAAGACAGATTATGTAAGGATTTTTGAACTGTGCATTTGAACCATTACAGTGCAAAATGGTTTGAGGCAATAAAATATAAATATCTGAAAAACACAAAAGCCTTTGCCAAGACACTGAAGTAATTCTCGGTCTACATCTGCTGTTTTCTAATGGGGGAAAAAAAATCATGAACAGAACTCTGTGTCCTACTTTGTTTCCTTATGCCAACATCATGTCTGTCTCCAACTAATGATTCAGCCAGAAGACAGAACTTCAAACAAAAACTAACATGCAATATCAATTATGACCGAAAAGAAACATGTGATACAGCACAATAGTGTTTGAACAAATAAATTAGTAACATCATTCCTAAAGATGGCGCATGGCAGAAGAGAGAACCATCAACAGTAATAATATTAAGTATAACCACCATCTGTAAATTTATTATATAACACCACTAGTACCCAAACAGAAAAGAAGCGTTTACCTAGGATGAGTTGTTAGCTGCAGTGAATCAAGAAATGCTTTATTACTATAGCTGAATCAAGAATAAAGGAATTACATGGTTTGCATGAAATGACCAAAACAAATGTAATATTAAAAACAAGAAAGTTACAGGATAACAAATAAAGCAGAAACAGTATTTTTGAAGACATGATGTGGAATGATAAACACCACCTGTCTGGATCCACTTGTTTAACAAATTAGCCCCATGTAATATAAATTAACCTCCACTTGTTTAACAAATTATACCCATGTAATACAAATTAACCTGTTAAACATTTACTGGCATCAGGATACTTAAATGAAATTAACTGCTAGTGATTTAGTCAATGAGTTTTCAACCAGATAACAGCTTGTTTCGATGCTTGGGACAGTGTTTATGCATTTCTGCAACATTCGCATATGGTATCAACAATAAATCTACCATGCAACATATATTCAGACATTTAGTTCAGAGTTGGTGCCTGATCTCAAAGTGCTTCATCTGTCTACGACCATCGATCCTGTTCTTATTTAAGTAATTGACTTAATTCAATTGGTGAGTTAAGTTGATGACAACAAAGCTGGATTCTGTGATAAAGTGGCCAGTTGTAAAATGTTCACCAGTGGAACACCTCACACCAGCCCAGGACTGGTAACAGGTTTGTATGGGTAGAAGGAGGGTAACACACACTGCATGAGATAACTCAGAGTCATGTTGAGGTAATTTAAGAGTACACAAGTACACCTTGAAAAGAAGTGCTTTTGTTCTATAGCTTGTCTCACCTCACATTACCCATATTCTTACTGAAACCAAAGAACACAAGCCTTCGAGGGAAAAAAAACACAGATGAGATGATCAATGTCAATTTAAAGGAGTGATAAATGGAATTACTCATTTTAAAACATTTCCCTGTGGTCTACATAAACAGTAAATACTATGCTTGGGTCTGAATTCTTCATTAATTCAACTCAACAGGTCCATCTTTAACCTTACTTCTGAGTAATAATACCACAAAGGTAGTTTTGAGCGGTAACCCTTTATATGCAAATGACCCACATCACACCACACCCAGTTCAGCTTGTTGACTATGCTACACTGTGATCATTAATACAACTAACAATGGAACATTTTAGGTAATCAGCTCCAAGTTTGGACATATTTTCAGTTTTTTTATTACAGCTGCTGCTGCTGCTGCTGCTGCTACTGATAAACAATCTGTACTCTGGGAAATGTTAGTATAAAGTATTGATTGTACATGTGCAAATGTCGTGACGTATGTACTGTAGTTTCAGACATAAGAAATTAAAGAGGAATTAAAACAGGTTATAGAAATCCACTCAATCTTTGCCAAAATGAATATAAAGATAGTCTGTATGTATTTATTTTATTCTTTTATACTTTCTCGGTATGTCAGTATAGGTGTATAGGTAATGTATGCGAATGTGAAGATGATAAGTGAGGTGAACTGATTCTAGGGATTTGATTTTTTTTTATACATTATGTTGATAGGAAGCTAAACCATAGACTGTTTTATGGAGAAGGAGTCAAATTAAATAAGTTTTACTTCCACTAACTACTTTTTTGAGCATGTGAAGGTCATGTTATGTTTTCATGTTCTGTATATGTTCCTTTTTGTGTCTTGTATGTTTCACTAGTGGGGACTGAATGGGATTGTTGTGTTTGTGTGTTTACTTGAAATAAACTAAACTAAAGATAGCTTTGCAGCACCTCGATGGTTCAAATTCAAACTTAAGTATGAGAGTTAAAATACACAAATAAATGTACTAAAGATTAAAAGTGAGTATAGCTAGATATGACCCCTTTAACTTCTGTAAATCGACATTGATCCGTTAGTTACACTTGTGGATCAATAAAATGTGTCTAAGTCTGAAGATGTTGTAATTCAGCATGGGCTACACACCAGTAGAAAAACACACACTAAGACAAAAGCATAATGCAGGCCTCATGCCGTTTACGAGCCTGTACTCCTTCCATTCTCACTACAGGATGTTCCCATGAGGGTAGCAGTTCTGAATACTTACAGGGAAATGGGAGCCATGTGTAAACAGCTTGGCCACAGATCAGGTGGCTGACCCTCCTTTCTTGGCTGACTGGGACCACAGCCATCTGCCACAGTCCTTGCATCACACAGACCCACATATGTAGTATATTACTGCTGCTGCTCCATCATCTTAAAAAGTGACCTGTAATAGTTACGTCTACGTTCAGAGATGGTGGGTGATATCAATACGAATGGAACATAATAGCACCTATTAGTGAATGCACCAGTGAGTTTGAAGGTTGGATTTGGCTGAAAGTCTGATCCAGAACCTGTTTATGTTTGACACCCCTGCCAGTAGTAGCTGATGTGAAATCATGATGGGCTGGGCCGTGAACATGGATGACTAAATAGATGGAAGAACAAAAAAAAAAAAAAAAAAGAGGATCCTATCCAAAATGACCAGACATTACTCAATAAGTTATTTCGGGAAAGTACCATTATTTCATTCAGGGATAAAAGGAGGGCAGAGATGAGCGCAAAACCAGATGAATGGATGGGGAATAACCACAAAAAAATTAAGGAGGAGGTAGAAAAAGGGTCAGGAATAGACAAAAAAAGCATTAGTACCTTCCATGGAAATGTGAAAAAAAAAAAAAAAAAAAAAAGGTATTTAACACCGCAGTTAAAGGCTGTAAAGACATGTGAGGCGTTGGCTGTGAAAGTGAATAAGTTATTCTACCCCTGCGGAGGCTCAGGGCACAGCTCCAACAGGTGGACACGAGAACAATGCAACGCTGAAGAAAGCGATGAATGACATCACAGTCGGGGACACACTCATATACAAAACAGACAGAGTTAACATAATCACACAACAGTACATCAGACATCCCGTCTCAAATGAATCATCGGGGATTCCCAAAGACAACATACATGGCAATTCCTAAAAAAGCTTCACACTCATTACTTCAGTAAATGAGGATCAGATAGTGTATCGCATGAGTGCATCGAGCCTCACGTGTAGGTCAGAGAACAAGGCTTCTGGGAAGTTGTGTCTGAGGGTAATGTTGCAGACAGAGGATGCGACTGCTTGTTAAATCATGAGCCAGACAGCTTTTAGTGGGAAGCTTCACAACATTAAAAACTGAAGTGAAACTACGTTAAAGGTGAAAGTTTAGGTGTGAAATACAACAACAATGTCAGATTATTTTATAAAGCTGTATTTTTTTTTTTATTATTGATTTTGGACACAAGTATAGATGGGAATGAATATGGTAATATCACTAATCATACTATGTTTATTTGGTTTTTGTAATTTTTTTTTAGGATATCTATGTTATCATGTGTATTTTTTTATTCATAGTGAATGAGTGCTGTATTAAGGTAGGACGTTTTATGTCTTGTTATTTTTATAAATTCTGGTAAATTTATAGAGTGTATTTTTATCCAACAATTTTCATGAATATCTATGGTCCATATTAAACTAATAACATAAAAATAAGTTACAGGAGTTTAAAGCCCATATAATAACAACAGTGTCAGTTTGTAAAAGAAAGTTCTGACAATTATCCATCACCACCTTCATTTTTGACATGGTTGGAAACTAGAAAACAGCTGAACTGAGCACCTATGACAAAGTAATAAAGTGACAAAAGCCTTAGTTTTATTGTGTTAATTGAGTTATAATGATCACACACATGCAAGTCACATTTTCCTTCTACATCCAGATACAGGATTAAAAACAAAAACTTCACAAATAAACAGATTTTATAAATGACAGTGTCCAGTATTGTGTCCACCCCCCTTTACGTTTAATGTTACTTTAACACTTTTGGCAAAATTTGGAACTTCAATTATACTAGATTTCATTCAGCACATTTCAAACCTTGGGCAATATTTTGTTGTAGGACAGCAGCTTATTTTGTGTGTTTTTAATAAAGTGCAATATTGATGTATCTGTTGTATTATATCATGTCACATAACAATAGGTGAAAGTAATTATTTGACTAATATGTAAAATTACACACAACTACAAAATTATAACCATAAAATTGTAATATTTAATTTAAACAGAATGATCCAACGCTGACTCTATAGGCAAACAGAGGCTTCATTCTGTATAAACTCTAACGAGAAGCTTTTTATTTTTGCAAAATTAATATATGTACAGAATATAAACAACAGAATTAAGGGTTTCGGACAATTATTTAAAGAATGTGGCAAAGATCTGATGAAAAGGCAAGAGAGTATGACTTGAAACCACAAAGACAGAATAATATAAGAGATGAAATAAAATAGTCTTGGAAGACCGTGAGGCTGACCCGGACTGCCAACACCGTCAATCCACAAATGAGATGTGTCCAAGAGCTGCTGAACTTATTTTAGAGAGGAATAAAGCTGCACAAGCACAGCCCCTGTTTATGTAAGGACGGTAATGTGTTTCAGATTACCAACGGTTGTATGGAAATTCTTGTGGCGAGACTGGACTTTTCATTGCTGGGTTGCAGGGGAGCAGGCCTATGAGGCATTTCTCAAAAAGCCATCTAAGAATTCACTGGTTCCATAAGACAGTCTTTTTCTTTTCTCTTTTTTCTCTAGTGATTAGAAAGCAATCCCTCTGGCAAGACTGCAGGCATGTGCTGAGGCTGAAGCTACTACAATATAAAATGAGCTTATTTTACTAACCCAGTGGGCCCATCTTCTGCCTTCAAACTATGACTGTAATTGACATATTCTCCCTCTAACTGCTCATCTTGGCAAAGTGGAGAGCTACTGGGCAAATGAGCAGGAGGAAAACTATCCATCTTCCTGTTCATCTATAAATATTACTCTTTCAGTCGGTAGCCACTACTAACAGGAAAAAAAACTTTAATAGCTGGGTTGGGATTAAATATTCTTAGAGACATCTGCTGCACACCATTGCCCTTTTTCATCTTTGCTGCAGGGAAGAGAAATGCCTACCAGGACTTTGTGTCCTGCACATGGACTTTGGTATTATTGCTGAAAAATGAACAAAGGCACAGAAAAGCAAACTAAATATGTGTGCGATTCAACTCAAAGAGGCCTCAGGGGGAAGAAATGCTGCCATGTCAAAGCACTGCTTCCACCCACTATGTTGAAATGTTTGCATTTGTATTACCTGTGTTATCACTGCTATCTAATAATTACATGGGCTTCAATGCGGAACAAGAGGAGAGAAAAGTGTAACCTTTGGATTTATTCTCCTGACACACCTTCAATCTCATATAAAATAGATTAATCTGAGCTCCATGTTTATCTAAACGCAGAAAAGAGTGAGGTGTCCATTTATACATCACTCTGCCTCTAATCTACCTGCTGTCAGAGCAATAAATCCCACAGAGAGAAGCCATTGTTCGCTTCACAGCTGGAAATCATTTGCCTAGTGTTCAGATTGTAAAATCTGAACTGTATTGTAAACAAAGTGACAACTACAACTAGAGAGGCCAAAGGTTATACAATGGTGCATGTGTCTATGCAAACTAAGAATGACGTTTCTAACGCAAACAGACTGTCTGCACAGAAGATTCACAAGTTAAGCTCTCAAGCGCTGCAGGAAACAATGAAATATGAGCAGAAAAGGCACGGAAATGCCAGCTTTCCTGCTTCTTTGGCCTGCTCTAGATTATTGGAGCCTTCCTGTTAAATGTCCTCTTTAACTCCCTATAGATGGGTTCAAAGGTTGAATCGCTTGGAGCAATTCATACAGGCTAATGAACAGGACTTTCTCAGAGGTTTTGCACACTTAATATTTAGGACAAACTCTTTTTCTCAGGTTGGACATGTTTGTTTCAGATAAAGGCATGACATCAGGGCATGTAAAGCAGAAACATGAACTGAGTCCATTTTAAAACACTGAAATATCTGCAACTTCGCAATTAATCAAACATTATAAAAAATTTTAAATGGCTAAGAACCGCAAAGTAAAATATATCACTAAAAAATAAAATGTTGTCGTATTTCACAAATTCTCTAAGCTTTCATTTTCCAGAGAAAGAAACATCTTTGGTAAAAAGCCTTGAAAAAAAAAATTCATCATCATGCTTATTCATTCATCCCCACTGAAAGTGTACTCCTCACAATTGTAATATCTGTCAAACTTCTTATAATATATATAGTATTTTTTTTTTAATTTGGATTATTTAGTCCATGATAAATCCAATGTATCTGTGTATCAAACATAATCTTAATAATACTAATACAAGTATTTTTAAATGCACAGTATGCAAGTATGCAAGATAGGGTAATAATAATCCTTCTGCCCCTGCTTGTATGTATTATTTTGTCCATTTTACTGTGTTTGGGACTTTTCTGGGTGCGGACCTTCAAACAGTGAGTTTTCACCTCCAGCCAATAACAGCACTGCACAGTATGTTTGTGCAAGAACAATATAAACACAAAGTGACTCCTATTCTCTTCTCACTTGCTGCATTGCTTTGCCTGAAAGGCAAGATTCTGGGCAAAAACAAAACCAGGGGCGCGCGCACACACACCATTTTGTGAAGGTATGGCTGTGCTTATTCATGTTTGTAGAAAGCAACTATTTTGTCAGAATCAAGATTTAAAGCAAAATTTCAATTAATTTAGGCCCTGTCCTTTTGCAGATATGACTGTTTCGGTCATATCTGCAAAAGTTATGTAGAATATGGCCACACATTATGCCTTTCATCCACGTGACACCAGTGTTTTCAGTCACTGAAACCAGAACTTTTTGAAACTGGGTACCCGAGCGTATAAATTTGAAAAAACCCGGTTTCACCTATTTAGACCCCACTTTTCCACCCTTTTCCCACTGAAGCAAGACACCACTTCACAACAACAATGGTTGACTAGAGAGTAGTGCTCGTGCTACAATAGCTATTGAGCTTATTGGAGATATTGGATCAAATATCTTCAGCTGCTCTTTCATTACAATAAGCAACAAATAATCATTGTTAACAATAGTCACTATATGCACCAGGATCTCCTGCAAATAGCTGTTGTTGTAGTCTATGGTTTTTATACAGCCCACCAGCTTTATGCGCATGCTCTATAGTTTCTGTTTTTTGCTAGAGCATCACAACACCACATAAAGGCCTGGCATTTGTACTCCTTTGTTTTCAGCGGTTTCATGTGGATGCAGATATTTAATGAAATGACTGTTTACGGAGCACTTTTTTGAGAACAACAAAGAAAAGATGTGGTTTTGTGTAAACATGGCTTTGGTCTATAACTCGCTCCACCACCTTTCTCCCCTCCTCATTAACTGAGTGGAGGAGGGACCAAGTTTCAAGGGTTCGGTTACAAACACAAACCAGAAATTACGCAATTACGTCACATACTTTGAACTACTTTTAAAGCAATCAGCTCTGAGCCTAACAAATTTCCCATCGTGTATGTTGAGACAAAGTCCACGTACATGTTCTGTAACATTTGTGTTCCTGTTATTCATTCTGAAATAACAGGTACACATTTGGAGGAGATATTGTAAATATTTGTCCATAATTGTTTGGAAATATGCAGCCATTTCAATTTTTCTTCTCAATTACATGTGACAGTGAAAACATGCTGCCTTATAAAGACAAGCATTTAACTGTAATCAGACTGCGGCTGGCTGCTCGGGTGCAAAACCAATAAAGATCAGTACTATTCAGAGGATCTTTGCTTGTTAATAACGTTTGACTCAGCTTCCTGTTATCAAAAACATTTTCCACTTTTTGTCGAGGGAAACTGAAGGTTGTCATCTCCAGGTGAACGTCTCTAAGGCTGTAATAAACATGGCGACTGGAATCTTTGAGAGTTTCAATTAAGACTGAGAGGGAAAGTGATCAGAGTTAAGACTGTATTCTGATACTATAATTACCTTGTGCCTGTAATTCTATTATAAGCAGCACATCAGTTCATTTTTATATAAACAGACAAATCTTATCTGCTGACTAGACAAATCATAAGAAATTCCCAAGACCCTGCAAGAATTTGGCTTGAACTTTTATCCATCCAGACATCTTTGGAAAAAAAACAACACACTGGGCATCTGCTGGGCTCTATTTAGAGACTGGGAGGCTCAGTGGAACAGGCCACACAGTTCAACCTCAAGTCAAACAAAGTAAATGTCAACTCGAACAACCGTGTCTACCCGCACTAAAGGGAAACAAGCAATCTTTTCCAAATCAGGCTTCACATGCAGTCACTGGGGGGACTTGATTACCCCCTCAATATGGCAACCATTTAATGACATAAGTAGAAATCCCCTGCACAGCAGTGTGTTCTGTTGATGCTGAAGAAGTAGAGCCTATGTGAAAGTCACCAAATGTGCACTGGCAGCATACCAAAGCTCAGCTCTAGGCCCACTTGAAATAAACAGTTGAGGATTATTACCAGGTCTGAAGGAGTAACAGTGCTCCTCAGTGAGTAAAGCGAGGTGATGCATACACAAAACACACCATTTACTTTTGTAAGTGTTAAAAATAGAGCTCCAATATTTGTGTAAGGTATGACAGGTCCGTAGCTAATTCTCCTTTAAGCCATTTTCACGATGTTTGTATCCCACACATGGCATCAAATTCATCCAGGAGAACACGCATACATGCTCCAGCTCTACTTGTAACTACCAAGACAAATGGAGAGTATTAGATGCCTTATGCCCTCTGGATCCCTCCCTCCTTAAGTAGCCCACTCCCATTCAGGCAAACACACTTGCTCATGTATGCGCGCACCCACAGACAGAAGGAAAGGGAGCAAAAAGGAAGCACTCCCGGTGGGTCACACCCTCTACAAATAACAATCTGCACACGCAATCTCCAGACTGAACTGTCTAACTGGAGGAAAATGGGGGACAGTTGGGAAAATTAAGCATGTCCCTTTGTTTGCTTGGTGGGACAACAGCACCCCACACCAGTTTGTCCAATTCAAGTCAAAGTCAGCTTTATCACTCTGCCAAGTTAAGGAATGGTGGAGTTAGGTTTTTGCCAGCGTTTATCTGTTTCATTGACTGTGGGCAACATAACTCCAAACGTTATGGATGGATTTGGCTGAGATTTTCAGTAAATGTTGATACTAGCACAAGGAATAAATGATAAGATTTTGGTGGTGATCAGTGGAGGTATGTGTGTGGGTTCGGGTGGGGTGGGGGCACACGTGTGTTTCATTCAGTTGGTCAGGGTAGACCACTGCTCACAGAAGTGAAAGTGGGTGTGGGAGCTGATCTGCCTTGGTGGAGTCTGCGCTCTCTGAGTGCTGTTCTAGTTGTCATATGTAAAACACATACAGCATATATTTTAAAAATTAAATACAACTGTAAACATAGAATATAACTATAAACAGTAAGGGGCGGAAGAGACAACAAATAAGAGGCTAATAATAAAGTGACAATGACTAAAGTGACAGATGAGTTATTGATGTGGATGTAAAGTCCCTGTGGAGTCCATGTTGTAAAGTACCTGGGATACGCTTTCATATGTTTAGATTCAAACACATGTAATATTAAAAAAAAGAAGGATTACAATGTAAAATGTTTTTTAAAAAACTAAACATTTATGAGTCACAGATTAGTCACAAATTACAGATCAAACTTATCCTTAGTTGATATATTATGTCAAGAACAAGCAGACAATATGACAAACTCACATAGTAACTTCTTAAAACTTCAAGTAGTAGATTTTATCTTCCCTGCTCAACCTTGAAGTTTTTCCAGTATGTGAAACATTTGCATACTGGCTGTATTCATTGCCCATCCATCTGGCAGAAAAAGAATTATAAACATTTTAAAGACATTCTTTCCTGTAATAAGTAAGGTCTTCAGCTCTCTGCTCTTGGCCATAGAAGGGAAACCTGCAGCCCATGAGTTATAGTAGTAACGTATCCTCATATGACCCAAATATTTATTCTATGCAAAGCAGCAGAGAAACTATGCGTTATTTTTGTGATAAACAAGGAGTACAACCAAAAACACTAACAGATCTATTGTATTGAACCATTCATCTTATCATCCTATCAAATTGTGTAAATATTTCAGGTAAAATGTATTTTCTCAGCTTTTCATCGTCATCATCATCACCATCATCATCACCATCACCATCATCATAATCATCAGAAGATCTGAAGTGAACGTAGAAACAGTCATCTTCTGTTACAATGATTCACTACAAAACACACGTAGTTTGACAAAATCAGAGTGTGGTAGGTGTTTGTTTTTATACTTAATTATATATTTTGTTGAAAAGGTCACTTTTTTTTCAATTTTCTCAAATAACCATTGATTTTATAGTATACGCAGAATGCAGATGATAATAAATAGTAACCAATCACATTTAGAAAAGGTTAAATGTAGATATAAGCTGCTACACAAAATAGTTCTAGATCTTCAAAGTTTGAAAGATGCACTAAGAAGAGTGATGTACTGATAGTTCTCACACTGATTGCATTGCTTTGCATTACAGATTCCTTCCAGATGGCAGAGGTGAGGAAACTGATTCAAACCACAACACAGTCCTTTCATTCACCACCACACCACACTTGACATCATGTTTGACACTGGGCCATCAACAACACAGCAGAAAGAGTCAGAAACCGGTCTCAAAAACGCATGGTGTGTCTTGGGTGTGGACATAGAGAATTAACTGGTCCATGAAAATAAACACTTGCCATTGAAGAAGAAAAACTCACATACATTCCAGCACCTTACACTCAGATTACTGCTGTTGCAACTCACACTTCATCAGACCCACAAAATTTGTATTAATGACACTCAGGGCTGCTGTAAAGGGGGAGAAAATTGATAATGATTCTAAGGGTTTATGACTGACAAGGGCCCTATAAAACTGAAGATTATTAGTATTTTTTAATAAAAAATTACATTTGTTTCTTAGGCATTAATTATTTTTTGCCAGAAAAGTATAAAAATCCAGTTGGAAATGCATTTATTCTACATTTTATTTAATTATAATAATACAATAGTCTTATATTCCACATAATAACTTATAAATATAAACAAAAACAACCTATATGACTCATTGGATGGTCAGTTTTAATCATGATGTTATTCTGAACACTATTAGGAATGTATTATCAACTGTGTCAATGTATGCTACAGAGGCAGGACTATGTGTACAGTAGGTGACAATTTGTGTGGAAATGGAGGGAGAATTGAAGGGCAGCACGAATAGTAACAATACAGACAATTGAGGAAGAAACATGAGGGAGAAATTTTTTTTTTTTACTTCCATCCAAAAAGTAACATTTTATTTCTGTATCAGTGGGGAAAAAATACTCTTATCATTACAAATATTTTCTAAAGCAATAAGAATATTGTTGTGGTTACTTTATTTCTTTTTCTTCCTCTTCCCCTGGTGTGATGATGATTGTTTTAGTGAGGGCAGGACTGACCTACGCCTGAAGTAATGCCAGGGGGTTGAAATATTCTAATGCATGATTTAGGGAAAAGAGAGTGAGACTAAATAAGCATTTCCTTTTTGTTACTCCTTTTCGGATGTGTAAGTAACACTAAAATTGTATGAAACATTGCGTATTATTATGTTATGAATTTCCTTCTTTTGTTTTAGTTGTGTCCTGTTGATAATCTGCTTCAGGCATTTTCTTTGTTGGTTGTTGTATTATGATTTGTATAAGTGTGAAATCATCCATCCATTCATTCATTCCATCATTCATTCAATCATTCATTCAAAAAGTGACATCTATTTTTAGTAGAATACCGAGTCATGCTCACACTATGTTATATTTTTAGGGTTTACATAGTTTGCAGCTTTTAAGTGATTTTTTTTTTTATTTAATGTTTTCATGGGGCCATAAATCAAAACATACAGAAGATAATTAGGGATATTTGGGGGGAAAAGTGCAATATATATTTATTATTATTAGTATTATTATTATTATTATTATTATTATGAAAAGGCCTGGATTCTAGGTTTAAAGTCTGAATTCTGAGATTAAAGTCTTTTTTTTAGGATACCCCCCCCATAATGATAATCATAAAAATATATACTGAACCCAAAGTTTTGGTGTTTTTCCCCCAGTGGGCTAAATCCTCTTCTGTACAAAACACTATACAATAGACATGTACAATGTAAAAGTCTGGTCATTTCTACCATTTGAGAGTAAACTCTGAATGGCAGCACTACTGTAAGTATCCTGTTGTATGGAGATGATGGGGATGTACTGTAGCACCTGTTGGAGCACACACATATTCACTCTTATTTCCGGGTGAAATGTATCTGAATAGTGACTAAACTCCATTCCTGTGGCTCCACCTTTGTTCCAGTTTATACTAATCTTATTGGATTTACAAAGACATACACTTACCTGAGTTTTAGGTTTGCCATGAATTCTTCCATAGACACGTTGTCCAAAAGCACAAAGTCAGCCTTTCCATACTCCAGGCTCTCGTGCTCTGCCATGCTTGTGGTTTATTCTTAATGAAGCTCCAGGGGGAAAAAAAAAATAATGGAATAACTTGTTATGCTGTTGCTTTGGAGTGTCGAGGACAGGCTGGCATTGGGAGGCTCCACCGACCACCTCCTCAATAGACACAAACACAATCCATTCGCATTGTCAAACTCTTATTTTCAATCATGCTTCATTAACGTCGCAAGGAAAACAAAAACAACAAAAAAAAACACTCAACTGTGTAAACAATAGCGGTATATGGTGTTTTAAACTACAAATATTGTATCCCTAAACGACCGGCTTTGCTGTCAGAAGTTCTCCAATGATATTCACATGTCCATACAAAGTTTACACCGAACTGAGTCCCTCCTTATCCCGTTACATCGTTCGCCAGCTCCGTTTTCCTGGAGTTTGTCTCCTGTCTGCCGGACCGACTGTCCACCAATAGGATTAAAGCTGCCTGCTCCAAGCCCCGCCCCTTTCCCGTTGAGGTGTTGGTCAGCCTGGCCCCTGTGTGTAACATGAAAACTATGACAAACATCTCTAAAGACCACTGCTCTGCTGGTTCTGATACATATTTCTACAATGACGGGGCCACCTCTTAAGTTGTAAAACACTCAGAGGAAAACCATAATGTTTTGGCTCCGTTTGTATGATGCCATCTGTGACCATATAAGGAAGAAGTAGAAAATGTGCATGAAAGTGCAGCTAAAGGTACTGTAGGTACAGTACCAGCCCAGAGATGACATGCACAAGGTGAAGCTGCAAACATATATTTATAATCTTAAAACTCCTGAGTACTAATGTCGAAAATATATCATTGTAATGTACTATTTTAAGTCTACAAACACAATTTAATTTATCTCACTTTCATAGAAACAGCCCTCGTGATTTATGGGCAGTGACTGAACATCAAAAGACTTGATCTACTCCTGCTGGGCCATAAAGCTTAGATTGGTGTTAGGGTGTCCCCTTGTGTCAGATGGAGGTAAATACCATCTGTGTTGCATTGTGTAATGTGCCAGGAGCAAAAAAATTAATTCAAGAAAAATTCACATTACTATGCAAGATTTCAATAAATATACTCCAAGGAACACTGTAGGATTTGTGTGCAAATAAAAATGCCTTTATTTGGCCAATGCAGCCAATGTGTTGCAGCCTTTGGTTTTCATACAGAATATATATATTTTTTAAATCTTGCATTGCAATGTTATTTTTTTTTTTACTTTAAATAGTAAGAAAAAAAAAGTTTCAAAAGAGCACCTGTGGATAATCACCAAGAAGACTCAGCAACACTTCCATGTTGTTTGTTAATTTAATTTAATTTAAATTTATTTTATTTTTTTATATTTTATTTTTTTTACACAATTTATCTTCTGTCAAGGAGTCCAGATTGCTGTAACTAATTAAATTAAATTCTTTATTATTGTACTTCTTATTGTAATAACAATTAACTAATAGTTTCACAAAAATCAGTTTCGCATATAAAATGCTCGGAACAGAAAAACACATTTTATAAAACAGTAAAATAAGAGTAAAAGAGAGGCAAAGAATAAAAAAAGAGGCCAATACATCATATACTGAAGATATTTCATACAAAAGGTGTGCTACATTCAATTGAAAATTCTTCTAACATGACATTTGTTTTAGTAAATAAAAGTGAAGGAAACAAATACATGCTGAGGTGATTTTTTTCACATGTCCAACTGCTCTAAAAGTTAAAAAAAAAAAAAAAAAGAAAAAGAAAAACCTCTTGTTCAAGCATACAAGCCTTTCTTATAACCTGCAGATGCTCTATTTAACATAGCCACTGGAAATGGCATTGTTGTCGCAGTCAATTAAATATACTGTTGCTCATAAAGTTGGAATAAAATACTTTTACTGTTTCTCATGACATGATTGTGATAATATGATTCATTCTTGGCAGATAAAATGTAACTGGGACTTAATATGTAATCATTGCACCTGTTTAAAGTGTCATTACTGATGTGAATAAATAGGAATAAAAAGAGGAATGTGTTTAACAATAGGATAATTCCAACTTCACAACAATGCACAGCCTTTTACATTTGTATATTAAATCTGTTTATTTGACACAGTGGTTGTTTAAAATAGTGGCAAAACAATTACAGAAGTGACAAGAAATTTATAAAAAATCAAACTTAATAAAAGCCCACATTTTCTATTTTTGAATGTCAATCTAACACCTGAAATTAAAGTATCTCAAACTTACAACATTATTTCATCTGTGCAAGTAGTGAGCCCCCAAAAGTAATCGTCATGGAAGCAGCATTGGCCCAAGATTTACCACAGTCTTGGGTGACATACACCATTGCTCCTCTGCGTAAGAAGGTCATGTATGTAGACAAACTACCGACAGAAGAAGGACGAGAGAGATATGTGTGTGGGAGACAGAAACCCAATAACTATTGAGCACAAGCCACAGATCTGTTTTCACACCAGAGTTTGATGTTTGCGTGGAAAAGAAGAACTGGTAGACTGCTTTGACAGGGGCCTTGAACACACCAGTTCTCCTGTTGAAGGCTCGGCCCACGTTCACTAGCACTTTGCTGAATTTGATTCTGTTCACTTTGCCCACCAGCTGGCCAGGGAAAGAAGCAAAGAAAGTGTATCTTTCTGGAAAATACTGAGAAAAAACAAGGTTAGAATACAACTGTTTACTTCACAGCAGTGATGTGAAAGGATATGTAGCATTAGAACAAAATGCTCCACGACTCTATTATTTGCATCTTTTACATTTAATTTGTTTTGATGTGTGTATATTTATAAACATATGTATGTGTATATGAGTTTGTGTTTGTGTCTGTGTGATTAAATATAAAAGAGTAATGTAAAAGGAAGAGGGAAATAAATATAGTATATTATTGAGGAGGAGTGGGATTAAATAAATTGCATTTCTTCTCACCCCTTTTTGGTTATGTAAATAAGATATTGGACTGTTTTTCTTTTTGTGTTATCATTTATGTTTGACTTGTTCACATAATATGTGTTAAATTTCATCATGTTTGGAATAAATGAGAAGGTTATGTACAGAAAACATACTTCTTTTCTTCTCCTTACACCTCCAGTTGATCTTGTCTCTGCTCACACATGACTGGTTTCTTCAGCACCGCCCACATACAAGCGTGTTAATGTCTGAGGATAGACATGCAACATCACACGGACGTCATGTGTATACACTAAACCTGCCTCAGGATCACTGGACTGATTATATACCTGCACAGTACACCAAATAACAAGCTGTTGGTTGAGTGAACTTGTAGACATAATAATTGCCATGACACTTCTTGACTTGGATGGGTGTGGACCGGAATGCACAGCAGTTCTTCTGCCAGTGTCCACAGACCCTGCGGGTGACAATACCCTGCTTTCTTTTTGGGTGAGGCCCTGCTAACCACAGTGGGGACTGGGTACCACATTTGTTGACAGGAACACACCTCTCAGGCATCTGCAGACTCTTACCGTTATAGAAGAGGCGATACCAACCTTTGATTAAGAAAGAGCAAATATTTTTGTATTTTATTTTATTTTTAAAGTCTTCAGTTTATAAAGGAAAAAAATTGTTTTTTCAGAAAGTAATAAAGAAATTCAGGAACATTTCCATTTGATGTTGAGATCACACATTTTATTCTTGGTAGTGATGTTGGTAGCACGCCAAGCCTGATCCAGGACTGTGTAGTGGTAACATGGGTCTCCACGTCTCCTTGACACCTTGGTAAAATACCATTCCTCTTCCTCCTCATTATTTGCTCCATAGATAAGGATATGTGTTCCCTCTTTATAAGCAAAAATTATATTTACTTAGAAACACAGAGCTTTATGAGTGAATATTACATCATATCTTATATAATGGGTGTCATTAATGTCTGATTTACTAACCTTTGTCATCTGGTGTTTTTCTGTGATGGGTTCTTTCATGCATCTGTTAAAGAAAAAAAAACATATTCAGTGCCTGCTGTATAGCAAATTATAGAAGAATAACACAGACATTACCTGGTCCAGAACATTCTGCTGCTGTTGAAGTGTGGTTTGTTTACACCTTAGACTCTCCATCTCCTGCAGTAAATCATATTAAAGTACATACATATATGTAACAGCATCATTAGTGAGCCAGCAAACATCATGCAGATGCATGATGTTTGGGAATTAACACTTTAATGATTCATTCTGGTATTCTAGTTTATGCTCAGTGGCTCTAAACATGAAAATAGCACAAAATACATACAACTTACATCCTGCATTTTTATCCCATTGTACTCAATTGCATTACCTTTAACACAGTTGCTAGTTGCACAGCCACAGGTTTGCCTTTCAAGCTGGAAAATTTCAGCTCAGTCTAGAAAAAGTATTATACCCAAGTTAAACTGTGTAAGTTGTTGGATTTAATATAATGTTCTATTTTCTTTGTAAGTTAAGTGTGACAAAAACTCAATAGAGTTTAGAATGTATTAAACAACATCTGGGAAAATGACAAACGTTTTTTATCGTAAGTTATGAATTTAATGTTCCATCTGCCTTCTATCTGTATAACAATATGAACAAAGCTACTACTTACAGAATTTCTGTTCTCTGAACAGCCAACTGCACAAGATGACAACGTGACAAACACAGCTACAGCAAAGACAACCATCTGGACAAGAGAACAGTTGCACAAATATTATGTAAATGATGACATTTACTGTATATGGTTTGTCATTACCAAGTAAATACAATTACTGTATTAATACATTCATTGTAGGAAGAAAAATAAATAAATTATATATATATATATATATATCACAACATGCCATATGAACTTACTGTTCTGAACAGTTTATTAGATGTTGCTCATGAGTGTCCTAGAAAAAGAATAAATCTATAGCATATTAAAAGACAAGATCAGGTCATCAATTATAGTTCAGTCTTTTTAAAGGTATTTACTACATATTTAAAATATAACAATAATAACAACAATTATTATTATTTAGCCTTACCTCTTCCAGTCAGTATTGTGAGAAGCTCAACCAGTGTTCAAAGAGGACCCTTTATATCAGTCAGTGACACCACAAAACACAACATAAGGGAAAATAGTGGACTTCAGTTTAACAGTATCTATCCCACTCAGTAAAGGTGTTACTTCTCACAGACTAGTTGCAAACGTAGGCATGAAATTATTACAGCGTTGGCATTTTTTCAGTCTGTGTGGTCAGCTGAGGAAAATAAAACTGTAAATGTTGTCCTTTTTTCAGAATATTTACTTTGCATTATCCAGTTAAAGTGTGAAATAGTAAAAAAAAAAAAAAAAAGTAATTATATAGAGGGTAACACCAGGGAACGTATAAACATTCTACCAACTATATAGCATTACATTTGAGTTTTGAACTGCTGTTCTATTTCAACATCTTTGAATTGATGTTATTGTTATGATATATTTATGTATTTATCATCATCATCATTGTTATTATTATTATTATTATTATTATTATTATTATTGCATTAGTGATGCCATTAGTAATAGCATATACAACTTTGTAAAATTTGTTCGCAGTTATTAAAACTGGGGTTTGAATACAGTAAGTTAAAGGAAAAACAAAGAAGAAAATAATTTCACAGATATCTCTTTTAGTGGGTTTCTCAGTATCACACAGCGTATAAAGCAGAATCTATGGTGGAAAAGTCATGGATAAAAGTATATGTAACGTGCTGTTTTCATCTCCCCTCATATCCATTAAAATATGTATTACAAAATCTGCTGATCTGAATGTATGAATTAAATTTTGCGCCAAATAACATTTAAAAATCCTTCTGAACCTTATGTCTGTAAGTTGTTGCACATGGCTGTCTCTGCCAATCAGACCACTAGAGGGTAACAACAGCAATCTCACCCACGCACTTTGAGTATTTCCCCTTACTATACTATTCCCTCAGTGCTTCAGGGTGACTTTTGTGACAGGAGAGCTGACAGAAAGTCGAGCACAGCCGCGTTCCTCAAGTCTGAATTTGCAGCCGTGAAAATGCCTTATATGTCAAGCAAAAATGTAGTAACTACGGCTGTAATCACAAACAAGTTTTCAAGAAAATAGTTGGCATAGTACATGGTCTCTGTTGGCAGCTGCCATGTTGAAAAGCCACTTTGATCCATTCAATCAGGCTGTAACTGACTATGGGAGTTAACCATGTGCACTCTACCTGTTTTTAGAGCTGTCAATCTGATATTAATTGGACTGATTTGACTGTATCATACTTTTTTCTATTCTTAGTTGTGACCTTGAATTATGTGCAAAAAAAAAATAAAAAATCTAAGAATCCATGTTATGTAACCATCCTGTAGGAGTTATTCTTGTTACTAGGGAAAGTTTTATCAGCCTTTGTTTGAACAAGATAAGGAGAAGGGTACAGTATGATTCTTTCCAGTCGTTACAGTGGCTGATGGTCTCTGTGGTAAACATGTTAGCTCACTGCCCATTTTTAGATGTATCACCAGCCCTTATAAACATGACGTTCAGTGTAAAATGACCCTTGGCACCCTTGACAAGTTGCCACGCTAGAACGCTGATGTGTCAACAAAAACAGTAGGGAATCCCTGAATAAAGAACAAACACCCACACGTATGACCATGAACAATTACACTCAGTTGAATTTTATTTATTTTTTTGTTATAAAATTATAACAATAACCAGCTCTGTTTAATACTTTGCATTTCCAGTTTGTTCATTTTAAAGGTAAGAAGGAGAAAGAACAGAGAGCTTTATTCATTACTTCACTACACTGTTTTCCTCACAGCATATGTATAAATAGATTAATTTCTTTCTTTTAATTTCTTCTTCTATGCCACAAACATCTAACTGCTGCCATTATAGGCTATTGGCTATTAATAGATTCAATTTAGTTTTGTGTCATTTGGCTTCCTGACATTCAGATAACTGTACTGTTTAAAAAGTTAAGGAGGCTCATCAGTGTTTCCACTTAAAGACCTCTGGGCTACATAAAGCACCTTCTGTCATCATCCTCTTTAAAATCTTAAACACTGCCATTTGATGTCCTAATAGTACCATAACTCTATGTACCCACACTTGGAGGAAAACCAGTGAACTGGAAATTTGTCCTGACATTAATGTCTCTGTATCCATAGCTCTGCCTGAGGGTCTGGCAGTGGAAAGGCTGTGGGGTACAGTTACTTAATGTGATCTCATTACTAGGTTTAGAAAAGATCCAGTAATAGTGAAGTTAAATGTGTCTTTTCATTGTTACCATCTTTTAATTTCCACCATACATTGAGGCAGTCATAAATTACACTGAAAATACAGGTACGCATTAACATTGTTGTATTTAGTTTAGGCTATTCACACATACATACTGGTCTCATGAGGACCAAGTTTCCATCACTTGTAGATAAATGAATGAATGAATGAATGAATGAATGAATAAATAAATATTTGAAATATAAAAACAAATAAATACAATAAAAAAATAACAACAAAATTTAATTAAAAAAAATACATACATTAAAAACATTAAACATATCACAAAAAATAGGTTCATGTGTTTATAAGGCACATCATTTGCATACATTCATGTACTTCACACAGATTTATATTTTACTAATGGGGACCTACATTTATATTTAACCCTTTGACTCCATGGTGTCAGCAGTCCCCATGGTGTGACTGTACGTAATCAATATTCCCAGTAAGATACGAATACAAGTGCACGCACACACACACACACACACACACACACACACACTGATTACTGCAGAAATAACACAAGATGAGCATTTTGTACTTAAAATCTTTTATGTAGTTTTATGTCTGTTTACATTATGTACAATCAAATATATAAAAATAAGTTTTCACATCCTAAATGATAACAACAACATAATATAAAATGAAATAGTTGGTTTTCAATATGGACCCAGGGCATATTATTCTCATATGGCACAGCATTACAAATCCTCAAATACTGGCCTTTATTGGATCACAAACTAATAGAGAACTTAAACATGGCATGCACTGCCTTTAGGTGTTAAACAACACCCTTTTGAACTGGGTGAAGAACATTAAATAACCAAAGCACTCAAAAACTAGTGCAACTGACTGAAAACAGAAAAAAAAACACTTGGGCCCAATGATCATTTCTGTCACATAAACCTCCTCATCATTTATAATTTATGGAAATGAATGCACAGTGAAGAGTGGATTAACTTTCAGCTTGCTCCAGAACACTGATGTAAGATAACACTGCATCTCATAAGTCAGTGCAGAAACTTTCATTACATTTTGAAGGCTGAAAACCTAACTCTAAACACATATACATGCAGGGAATATCACTCAACTTTCAAAGCCACTAAGACACTAAGTCACAGTAATTAAAAGTTAAAAAATGTGCATCAGGAGTGCTGTTCAAGTATTAAATTAAATTAGTATTTGGATATCTGACTAAGGCTGAGGTGACAGTACAGTACAGTACCTACAGATGACTGGGGATCTGCTTCACATCCACTTATTTATTTCAAGTGAATACTCAAGAACATTATGTTCCAGAACTGACTCACACTGCTGACTTTATTCCATCTGTAGCGACTTGAACCGGGACACTTCCACTGGTTGTGTCATCGTATTTTTTTTTGCCGTACCATCTCACCCATAACATGCTGGGGTGCCGTTTTAACTCTTTAACTCTCACTCGCTTCATGTGACTGTGGGTTGCAGGTCTCCACTAGCCTGCATCTTATAAAGAAACACAGACCTTGCCCCCACCCCCCCCCCCACAAAACCCAGATCTAAAAGTCTTAAAGATGTAGTTGTGACAAGTCTTCAGAAACACTTACAGTACAGGCAGGCATTTTCTCTTTGCTGTCTATGTTGTTATGAAGCATACAAAACAAAAAGAGAGAACTACAGTGAGTTGAAACATGCTTCTGCTAAAATCAGACTGAAATGTAAGAGGACACTTTGTCTACTCTAGCTTCAATGTCCATCCGTCGCAGCAGATCATGACATAGGAATATGAAGGTTCTGACAGGCAGGATTGGACACTTTGTGGTATGAAATTTTGAAGCACCAGGCGTGGAGCATATCCTTTTCATTTGGCTCCTTTAAAGTTACTCAGGTCCAGTGGCTCTTTACTGGGCACACACCAGTCATCAGCCTCTTGACTTACTTTATAGTTTCTCAGAGCAGTTTTGTTATACACTGGCAGCCTCTCAATGGAGTCTGTAGACAGCGCCTAGAGGGACAAGAGGGAGAAAAATCACTTTGGAAAAAGCCAGTTTTACCTGCATTCCCTCCACTGGCCAAACTGACATCAGCTATCTAACAAATCTTAAAACACTTGGCGTCTTGTCACCATATGTGGCGCACCTTCAAGTAGATGACAGCATCTGTGCCGTGGCTCTCCATGGAGTAAAGCTGGAGGTCCCCCTGGAAGTACTTGGCGTATAGTCGAGAGATGGGCAGACCGTAGCCAAAGCCAGCCTGTACACAGAGAGAGAGAGATCAAGGCTTTATACCAAGGCTTTGTTCTCAGTGAAACAGCAAGCTACAGAGCTCTTCCATGAACAAACTATTTATTGTAGATTGTTTATTTTACATCATTTAGGTGAAAACAAGCACAAAGCTGATAGAATGAGTTTGGACCTTTCTGGCTATATGGTAATGTGACTGAATGTTGTAAGGTCTGATTAACAAGAAAAAAACTAAAATGTGGTGTCAGGCACAACAAACCCCGCCCCCTTGTGAACGCTGTCCCAGATTTGCCTTCTAAAATATATTTTAATGACTGTGACCTTTGACCTACATTCCCCAAAATTTAATAGGATCTATTCTGCACCACCTCGTACCTTTCCTGAAAATTGTATTTAAAAAAATAATTAATTAATTAAAAAAAAAAATCGGTGATGTAACTTTTGCATAAAGCTGTTTAAAAAACTAAAAAAACCACACACACACTACCTGCTTTACCCTATCTTTTATCATTATGAAAACTATTTTTTTTGGTGATTGTGACCTTTGACTTACATTCACCAAAATGTAATGGGCTCTATTCTGGTATCCTTGTACCTTTTTCTGAAAATTTTATGAAAATCCCTTTTGTAATTTTTGCGTAAAGCTGCTTACAAACAAAAAAAAACAAAAACAAATCAACAGACACACAAACTGACTCAAAAACAATACCCTTGTCCCTTTAGGGAGACGGGGTAAAAAAAACACTGATCATTCCAACACACTTACCAGCGGAGGTTGTGTATATTCTCCAATCTGTGGAGCAGGAGCAGTAGAGTACATGTAGCTGAAAAGATTCTCAATCCTGCGAAATGGGACACCGCCGCCCTTGTCACTCACCTATAACAACAGCCAAATTGCAGTGGTTAGACAAATGCAGCAGAGAATCCTAGAGCAGAACTGACAGCACCGAGTCTCAGTGGTTTGTTCCTTGCTGCATGACTGATGACTAAACAATGAGGACAAGGACTCTTGAGACTGCATTTCAGTAATAGTCTCTGGAGTATAAATTCAAAGGTGTGCAGCCCAAAGGGTTGTTTGCTACTGTAGTAGTAGACGCTGTGCCAAGTCAATATAGAGTATGTCTGGAGAAATATTTAGGTAATGGCTTGTGCTACTTTTGGCATAAATAAATTGCCATAAACTGGGAAATAGAGTGATGCAAACATGTGTAACATCAGGTACACTGTTATGGTTAAACCACTTTATTCTATGCAATGAAATCATTTTACAAACTCTCACTGAACCAGTTAAGTAAACATTTGTCCACACAAAACAGAAAGCACATAACACACCCACATTCCAATGCAAAGACAAATTCTGACACTGAGGAGTATCTCAGTGCTCATAAGGACATGCCGCTCTTTGTACTTCTGTATTCAATAATTAACTCATGCTATATTATTATACTATCCTTATTTTGTGTTGGTAAAATGTGCTACTACTCACCCGAATTGACATATCCTCTCCTCCAAGAGACACCAGGACTTGAATGGGTGGAAGGTTGTTGCTACTTTCATGGGTCTCAATTGTGGCCCTCATAGCATTCTACAATAAAATATATAGAAAACAGCATTAATAGAGTGATATTTAGCTTTTCTATTTTATTTTATTGGAATTCTGCATTTTAAATCATTTCCCTGTGGTCTACATAAACTGTAAATATTACACTTAGGTCTGAGTTCTTCATTAATTCAACTCCACAGATCCATCTTCAACCGTATTTCAAAGTAATGACACCAGAAAGGTTGTTTTGAGCACTGACCATTTAAATGCAAATAAGTCACTTTTCACCCCCCCACCCCTCCAGGTTGTTGGCTGTGCTGCTCTGTCCTATTTAACTAACAACTGAATATTTTAGGTAATCATCTTGAGGTTTAGACATATTTTCAGTATGGACTACAACCACTGCTGATAAACAATTACTGTATACTTGGAAAAATATTTGTCAGAAGTCTTCAAAGGTTGTGATCATGTCACTAGTTATAGATGTATCAAATTAAGCAAGAATTCAAAACGGGTTGTAGAAATCCACTCGTTTTTGGCCTAAATTAATATAAAGATAGATGGAGGCTTCAAATTAAAACTTTTTGAACCATTAGGGTCTAAACACACAAATAAGACTAATACAAATGGGTTTAGCAAAATATGACCACTTTAAAATACTTATTAAAATACTGTTTTAAACATAATAAAACATAAGACATATATTCTTGATTATCCGTGTATATTTCCATACCTTAAAGAGCTCAAACAGCATGTGGTACAGATGAGAAGGCACATAAACAATGGTTATTGGATAGTTTTTCTTCTTGCCTGTGTGATGGGGAAACAATTTGTGTTACTTTAACCCACTCCACTTAAAATTCATCAACACTTATAGATGTTTTCCATCAGCTGCAATTATTATGCTCTGCTCTGGTTACATAGTTTGTGAAAATGGAGAGAAAAGGATCTGTGTGTCAATATTGTCAGATGCAGTCAGCCGAACCCACTTAACCATTACTTCAGCTTCAGTGCTATAATTAGTGCCCATCAAGTCCATCTGGCCAATGTTCATTTACATAAACACACACATTATGTATAGACAGACCGCTCGACTCTGTTTGCCCTTTAACGCAAATCTCCTTCTGTATCAACAATCTCTGAGGCCCTTTTACCCTTTCGTAAGTTCACTGTATGTTTGTATGTCAGGAAAAGATAAAATGTAATCTTACTGTTCATCTCTTGGATGACCAGTTCAGGAGAGCGTAGATAGTACTGGTCACAGAGCATTTTAGCACTGTGAAAGGCATCTGTCAACAAAACAACAAGGGACTGTCACTAATATGACACATGACAGCATCACAACATTTAACAGTGCTGGCTTTGTCTGAATCATCAATAGGGATCAGGTGACCAAAAGATAAAAACGTGAATGCTAAAGAAATATAAAACATATGAAAT